>VCAZ01000071.1:630000-965000 GCA_005784505.1 Bagarius yarrelli
AGAGACAGAGAATAAAGAGAGAGAGAATAAATAAAAAGAAAGAGAGAGAATAAAGAAAGAGAGAGAGAATTAAAAAAGAGAGAGAGAATAAAGAGAGAGAGAGAGAAGATAAAGATAAAGAGAGAGAGAGCGAGAGAGAGAATAAAGAAAACGAAAATAAAGAAGAGAGAGAGAGAATAAAGAAAGATAGGGAGAATAAAGAGAGAGAGAGAGAATAAAGAAAGAGAGAATAAAGAGAGAGAGAATAAAGAGAGAGAGAGAGAGAATAAAGAGAAAGAGAGAGAATAAAGAAAGAGTGAGAGAATTAAAAAAGGAGAGAGAGTAAAAAGAGAGAGAGAGAGAAAATAAAGAAAGAGAGAGAGAGAGAGAATAAAGAGAGAGAGAATTAAAAAATGAGAGAGAGAATAAAAGAGAGAGAGAGAAAATAAAGAATAAAAAGAGCAGAGAACAACAAAGAAGAGAGAATAGAGAGAGAGAATAAAAGAGAGAGAGAGAGAGAATAGAGAGAAAGAGAAATAAAGAGAGAGAATAAAGAGAGAGAGAGAGAGAATAAGAATAGAGAGAATAGAGAGAGATAATAAAGAAAGAGAAATAAGAAATACAGATAGAGAGAGATAACAGAGAGAGAGATAGAAGAATAAAGAAAATAAGAGAGAATAAAGAGAGAGAGAGAATAAAGAGAGAGAGAGAGAATAAAGAAAGAGAGAATAAAGAGAGAGAGAGAGAATAAAGAGAGAGAGAGAGAGAATAAAGAGAGAGAGAGAGAATAAAGAGAGAGAGAATAAAGAGAGAGAGAGAAAATAAAGAAAGAGAGAGAATAAAGAGAGAGAGAATAAAGAGAGAGAATAAAGAGAGAGAATAAAGAGAGAGAGAATAAAGAGAGAGAATAAAGAGAGAGAATAAAGAGAGAGAGAGAGAACAAAGAAAGAGAGAGAGCGTGCGCAAAAATAGTGCACACTATTTTT
This sequence comes from Bagarius yarrelli, assembly GCA_005784505.1. Lineage (NCBI taxonomy): Eukaryota > Metazoa > Chordata > Actinopteri > Siluriformes > Sisoridae > Bagarius > Bagarius yarrelli. Next base: position 630,966 of record VCAZ01000071.1, read on the forward strand.
TAGATTAATGCTCTTTTTAGCATTTTAGCATTTTAGTGTTGAATAATCTATAAAGAATGATGAGAAACAGAGCAGCGGCTGGATTTCGGGTGTTTCCTCTCTTTAATAACTGTATTTGATGAATGTACTATAAAGACGATCTTCATTGGAGGACAGTAAGAAATTAAATTACAGCTAGAACCTTTTTCCAAAGCTGTTTTTAGTGAATATTAGCAACTCTGAGTAAGTTTCTAATTACATTTTTTTTACTGAAAACTAGTAACGATGAGTAATTTTACATTTACAGCATCCGGCAGACGTCCTTATCCAGAGCCCCGTACAGTTATTCCTTTTTTCATACAACTAAGCAATTGGGGGTTAGAGGACGTGCTCAGGGGCCCACAGTGCTGGCTTGGTGGTGCTGGGAATGAAACCCTGGTCTTCCTGGTATTAGTCCAACACCTTAACCACCAATCTTGCAGACGTCCTTATCAAGAGTGACTTTTATTTATCTCCTTTATACAACTGAGCAATTGTGGGTTAAAGGGTCTTGCTCAGGGGCCCATCGGATGTAGCTTGGTGGGGCTGGGAATCTTACCATCCAGCTGCTGGTGTTAGTGGTGGCGCAAATAGTTAAGTTGATTGGAAGAATAGAAAAAGCTGCATTCAAGCCCCACCACCGCCAGCCAGTCAACCACTGTTACGTTCTTGAGCAAGACCCTTAACCCTTCCTGCCCCAGGGGGCACTGTATCATAGCTGATTTATATTAAAATGAACAATAACACAAATCAAAGTATAAAATCAATCTGGGGACAGGGAAGTTAAATCTACTGTATAATTAGACGTTTTAAAAACACTAATAACTCTTTATTGGTATTGTGTGTGTGTGTGTGTGTGTGTGTGTGTGTGTGTGTGTGTTTTATATATGAGTAGCTGGTCTCAATTGATCATCAGATATGTACCATGAGTAAAAGCAAAGCAGGAAGAAGTAAGTGTAAGTGAATTAACGCAACGGAGAGTTTTGTCATGCTAATTAGACAGCTGTAGCACACAACCGGATATTAATCTTAAAATTAAAGCTAACATTGTCCCACAGTGCATCTGCTTTCCATAAATACCAGATTTAGGGGGTCTGTCAGCATCTGGGAGCTTTTCCGAATTTAAATACTAAAGATTAGACTTTAGTGGAATATCTAGGGAATGTTTTTTTCCCCCTATCAATTAGCTAATGATTCATCAGGAGACGTTTATCGTTAAGAATAAACGTGTATTTAACATACTTTTGTTGTGGTCATTCCATGTGTCCAAGATCTGCTCACAGTAAAATAAGTAAATATCTAATAATGATCATAATCTAATCTAATCTAATATCCTAGGCGGTCAGACACATGTAAACTTTTTATTTTTAGCTTTTATTTAGTAACCCTAACCCTCTTATCTGAGAGAGAGAGAGAGAGAGAGAGAGAGAGAGAAAGAGAATAAAGAAAGGAAGAAAGGAAGGAAGAAAGAGAAAGAAAGAAAGAGACCAATAGAGAGTAGGAGAGAAAGAGAGGGAAAGAGAGAGAGAGAGAGAGAGGTTTGGGAATGTCTCATGTCTCATGTCTCAGGTTTGGGAAGATTTACTGTATGAAATGTCATGTGTCTTAAAAATGGCGTCTTTGAACGTACCTGTTAATGATGTCAATCGTAATCGTCCAGAGCAAATTAGGAAAATAAAGAATTTATTAACACATATTTCAGCTGCCGTTTTCTTAAACAAATGAACAAAAAACTTTGTAAAATCGAAATTCTTTATTTATTAATTTGTTCTATTTTAAATTTGAGATATTGAAAGTTCTAACATTAAAACTGAACAGCTGCGTCCTGCTAAAGATGATGTGAATAATAATCCTGCTCATTACAATATCTTTACACTAAACATTTCCTTTTCCTTCTGGTCTCACTTTCTCTATCATAAAGGCATTAACGCCATCTAGTGGTCAGCTGAAATTACATTTACATTTCTGGCATTTAGCAGACACCTCGATCCAGATTAACCGAATAACCCCGCATCCTGTATTAACTCATTCATTATAAGTCATTTAATATCATGGAGACATTTTTTTTAACCAATCTGGTCTCCTTCCCTGCTAAGTGCACAAGTGACAGAAGAATATCCGCTAGAATTAAGGGGCAGGTGTACAAGACAGTGGTGAGACAGCTATGATGTATGGTTTAGAGACACAGATTATGACAGTGGTGAGACAGCTATGATGTATGGTTTAGAGACAGTGGTGAGACCAGCTATGATGTATGGTTTAGAGACAGTGGTGAGACCAGCTATGATGTATGGTTTAGAGACAGTGGTGAGACCAGCTATTAGATGTATGGTGAGAGCAGTATGATGTGAGAGAGAGAACAGCTATGATGTATGGTTTAGGTTAGAACAGACTGGTTTAGAGACAGCTATGTGGTTTAGAGACAGTGGTGAGACAGCTATGATGTAGAGACAGTGGTTTAGGACCAGTTTATGAGACAGTGGTGAGAACTATGAATATGGTTTAGAGACAGTGGTGAGACTATGATGGATGGTATGGTTTAGAGACAGTGGTGAGACAGTGGTGAGACCAGCTATGATGTATGGTTTAGAGACAGTGGTGAGACCAGCTATGATGTATGGTTTAGAGACAGTGACGCTGAGGAATTGCTCAGTTGTTTAACAGGAAATGATGTAAGTCGCTCTGGATAAGGGCGTCTGCAAATGTAAATGCATTAGCCGTTACGCTATTTTGGTTAAAAGTTGAAGGCTTGCATTTTAAAGGCTTTTAAAGGCTAATCCAAATGAGCAGTTTAGGGCCTTATTCAGGGGCTCGATGAGTGATGAGGAATTGCAAGGAGAAAGTCAATGTTTTTGCATGAATTGGCTGCCTATAAGGTGATGAGACTTGAACCCACAATCCTCAGCTCCAAAGGCTGATGTTACTTGCATATTTCATAGTACACAAGTTTTATCAGTTCAGATTAAAATAACAATGAAAAAAATAACAATTATTACACCTGATTTAATAAATAGAATGAATGTTAGTGGTTAAGGTGTTGGACTGATACCAGAAAGACCACGTTTCGATTCCCAGCAACACCAAGCCACCACTGTTGGGCCCCTGAGCAAACTCCCAATTAATCGGTTGTATAAAAGAGATAAATGTAAGTCGCTCTGTATAAGGACGTCTGCCAAATGCTGTAAATGTAAAATAAAGTTTTACAATCCAGCAAAAATGAAGTATTAAGAGAAAAATCTGACTTATTTCAGTCGAATCCAACGCTATTTAATCCAATCCAAACATTTTACATTTCCAGCATTTGGCAGACGTCCTTATCCAGAGCGATTTACATTTATCTCTTTTATATAACTGAGCAATTACGAGTTAAGGGACTTGCTCAGGGGCCCAGCGCTGGTGGCTATGGGGAGCTGGAAATCGAACCCACAAGCTTCGGGTTGGTAGTCCAACACCTTAACTACGAGCCAACACTTCCCCCAAACCTAATCAAGCCAGCCAAGCCGAACCCAGCCCAATCCAATCCAATCCAATCCAATCCAATCAAAATTTAATCTTAATTTTTACTTCTTTTGAGACAAATCACCAGCACACCATCAATGTGTACAAAATACCAAATTTATTTCCATTAAAAAAAAAACAAAAAAACAAAAGGACTTGGACATGCACACGCACGTGATGTTAGAGATCCGCTTATATTGTAGCTTCTTTTTTTTTTTACCCATAAAGCTAGCACAGAGTTGCAGACTTTTTTTTTTAAACGTTATGCTTTCGATGACACCATGATGGGGAAAAAAAAGCTTTGCACTGTCAAGATTAGAAAGTTGAATGTACAAAAAAGGCAGTCTGAAAAGCAAGTATAAACATTTAAAAAGAACGTACAAATGGACGAGGTACAAAACCAGCAGCAGGGTCACTCAAACCACATGTAGAAGCGATGACGATCTCCTGACTCGGTTAAAAAAAAAAAAAAAAAAGAATTCATATATTATATATTTATATTTATATTTATATATATATATAATATTTGTATATACAATTATTCCGAAGACGTAAAAGGTTGAGTTTGGCTGACAAGATTCACAGAATGTTCTCATACATTCCTTTATTTCTTTTTTTTTTTTTTTTTTTGGCAGTCTGAATCCAAACTCTTTTCTTTCTGCGTTTCGAACAAATGTGCAAAAGACAAAAATCACATCATCATCCATTTGTGACAAGAATGTGATGAAAAATGATACGTGATGAAATAAATAAAACTCCAGATGAATGACAGAAATATAGAAAAGGATAAAATCTCCATACTCGACAGACGCCGACAGACCGTCACCCGTCTATCAGACGCTACACACAAACACAACAGCCGTTGTGGCACAATTAAATAAGGCAAGTATATAGAGGCTGACGCCCACTAGGAGTTTCATGACCACCCAGAAATGGGAAATGAGTCAAAAGTGACAGGGTGCATCAACGTTATTTGATATATTCTATCTATTTATATATATATATATAATTATCTATCTTTTTTTTAATAATAATTTGAAAATTTGTGCTACACATTTACCTTTGTGCTAATTTTTGATTCTTTCTTTCTCTCTCTCTTTAACAAGGTTTTGGGCGCTTTTTTCTCACCAAAAAGTGCTGAGTTTTGGTAAATATTTGAAATATGGGCGCTACTCATCGCAGTGTCCTAGATGCTAGCTTATAAATATAAAAACAATATTTAAGTTGAAAATGAAACAGATTTTTGGCAGAAATAAAATGAATTTTTTTACAAGTAAAAGTTATTAGCGCTAGAGGTTACAAGGCTAACAGTTAACTCTTTGCTAACAATTAGGTGAAGTTCGTAGCTATTAGTTTAGCATCTTGACATTAAAGAAGTAAACATTTTGATATATTCTCGGTGTAATTTCTAAAATGGTTTCTTTTATGAAGTGGAAGGATTTAGACAAAATGCTAAAGCAAAGGCTACAAGTTTTCCTAGCTTATAATGTGAACTTTGTAGCAAACATATTGAAGCCTGATTACTTTTGAGTTAGAAGGTATTTTTTGTATTAATACTAGACAGTCATGATCTGTGTACTATAATAAAAATAAGCTACTTCAGCTATAACACAATACTTTTGTATAAGTGATATAATAATAATAAATAATCAAAAATAGAGCTCTGCGACAAAGTTTTGTCATTACACATCCAGTATTATGGTATATACAAAACTAAAACATCTTTTATTTAGTTTTTCTGATGTCACCTGGCTTCCTTTAACAGTAAAGCTAGACTAGTCGGGCTAGTGGTCATGAAACCCTAGTTCCTACTTATTCCTGCTTCTTCCCAGCTTCACCTTCATCCAAATCTCAAAACTGAAATAGAAGAAAGATGGAAAAATGACTTCAGCCCTATTTCACAGCTTTTTGTTCAACAGTTTTTTTTCCTTTGGAGAGCAATCCCTGTTTCTGAGGTTCGGCTCGGTGCCGTCGTGCCGCAGGGCTCCCTGGCTCCTGAGAGGCGGGGCCTGAGCCCTGGTTGTAGGAGCGCACCCCAGTGGTGCCACTTCGTCTCGGAGAGCCCCACGCTTTTTCCACCGGAACCTAGCGGGAGACCCATAAGGGACAGTTCGGGAAGAAAGAAAGAAAGAAAGAAAGAAAGAAAGGAAAAAAAACAAACGCCATTGTTTTGGATTTTCTCACAGGATCCCACTTCAAATCTAACCTAATGTCTCAGCAGGGCCACTGTACAGTAAACATAAAGACTGTGTGTACAGCTTTACTGGAAGTATGTGTTACTAATAGATGGAGATAATCCTTTCCTCTTCATAAAAAACATGTATTTGTGATGTAAATGCTACGATGGAGACAGATGGGTAATGCGTAAAACAGGCAATAATAATAATATTAATAATAATAATAATAATAATATTAATAATAGAAGCGAGTCTAATATTTAATTATAAATGTAAATGTTACGATTGGTTGTTTTTTGGTCTCTGAGGTACATTTAGATTTCTGGCATTTTGAACTGCTGATCTAAAGATCATGGGTTTAATTCCCAGGACCACCAAGCTGCCACTGCTGGGTCTCTGAGCAAGGCTCTTAACCGTCAAGTGCTCAGACTAGAGAGATAAATGCCAGAAATGTAAACTAGGTATAATATGTATATTCAATATGTATTTTTTTGCTACACATATACCGGGACAGAAAGTACATGACTCCATGAGGTCTCACTCTCACTTTACAGCTCGTTCTGTATCAGTTCATTCTACATTCAATGGCGTGTGTGGGGTGTGTGTGTGTGTGTGTGTGTGTATTTCTGATCAAATCTATGATGGTAAAGAGAGAAAAAGACGAGTGTTTAATTTACCAGTCTCTGATGTAATCAATCACCTTTCATCACGGTAACTTCGCCGTGGGACCTGAAGCCAAATCAAACCTGCTTTAAACACACACTTCATTGAGCGACTACCAAAATGAAAAAAAAAAAAAAAAAAGTGACAAACTAACACTGATGGTGGAATTCTACTCTAAACGAAGGAAAAATGATGTTTTATCGGTGTTTGTTTGCCGTTCCTTAGAGAAGAACCGCCCCCCAGACTTCATGACGCCAATGGATGAGTGCCATTGGTCTTTGTCTGGTGCACGGCTTCTCTGCGGGAAGGGAGGGGTTTGTGTCTACAGGGGGCGTCCACGCTACGGGGGTCGAAAAGGGAGGGGAGAGAGGGATTTAGCTTAAACTCGGACCTTTGCTGGGCAACAGTGCCCATGTAGCTTAAGAGATGAGTTACAGCAGGAATCAATGAGACAAACACGGTCATGTACAAACACCCAGAGAACCGACTGACGATACCAGCTCAACCCGTCTAATGCAGAGCTCCAGGGTTTCTCAGCAAGGAATTCGCTGCTTTTTGTTGGTCTGATCACAGGCAATGATTTAATTGCTGTGAGGTAGCAAGTGTGTGATAGGGTTAGAAGTTGCGGTTTGAGAGTAGTTAAGGGGAATTAAAGTGCCTGAGCTGTGAAGGAGGAAGTGTGTACGTTACAACACAACCATTTCCTGGTGCAGAGTCAGTCAACCAGGATCTGCTGTGATCGTTAGACTGTCCATCGTCTCAACCCAGGACTAGTCACTGGCAGTTTCCAAAATCACTGGAATATTTGAGTAGGTACTACATTTCTTCTAAAAAGTATGTTCGATATAGTATGATTATGGATAGTATAGCTGAAATTCAGACGTACATCCACCATGTTGGTATTGTCATGTGACTTATCAGGGGTAAGTAGCTCCATGCAGGGCAAGTAGCTCATCTGTGAACTTTTCACCTACTGCTTTTGACATTCTACTCACCTCACCTACCCATTTTCTCACACTATATAGTATGAAAGTGTGTGATTGTCTAAAAGACTGTTCAAGCTTCTCGGTTTGCACATGACTTTTATCTAATCCAATTTGATTTTATTTGATTTTATTTGATTTAATCCAATCTAATCCAATTCAACCCAAACCAATCCAATCCATTCTGATTTAATACAGTCAAATCCAACACTATTCAAACCTAAGCCCAACCCAGCCCAATCCAATCAAATCTAACCCAGCCCAATCCAATCCAATCTAACCTAGCCCAATCCAATCTTCTCTTAAGAGCCCAACAGTGGCAACTTGGTGGTGCTGGGAATCGAACCCCGATCTTTCATTCACCAGTCCAACACCTTAACCACTAAACTACCACTATCGCTGCTATTATATAACTGCTATCATGTGACCTTGCCTGAGTAACGCTTAACGTTTTGACTTTTCTATTGTATTTAACTGCCGTACTGTGTGTGTGTGTGTGGTGGTTAACATTAAAGGCTACCCATGTCTCCTGCTTTAGACAGTGACAGAGCCAGTGATGGTATCGTCAGTCGCTCACTTACGTGAGGTGCACTGAGCCATTACGGTGTGAAATGAACGCTCTTCTTCTGGATTGCCAAGCGGGTGGAGGAGAAAAAAAATTACAAAAAAAAACCCCAACAACAATACCATTGTACACACCGGTGTGTGTACAATGATCATGAGAGACGGCTAGTGTTCAAAAAAGTCTTTAAGCATAACAGTGATCATTTCCTGTTTCCTTTTTTTCTTATAAATCAATACACATACTTTATATTCTTTATAAATCTATGGATAAAAACACTTTTTAAAGTATATCTCTTTGTCTACTTACAATTTCTTTTAGCCCAGAAGTTAAATATGAGCAATATACAAAAAACCCCCCAAAAAAACAGTTACTTACTCTGGAAAACATATACAAAAGTAAATGATTATAATTTTTTACCAAATAACCCCCCCCCCCCCCCCCCCCATCATTTTTACTGGACTCTTATTCTTTTGCATAATATAAAAAAAGATTCATGGAGGAAGTCAATCATTTTGGAAGAAAAAAAATGGGGGCATGCAGTTTTACATGGATTCCTCTTTCTGTACATCAAAAACTATTGCCTCTGTTAATAAAGATATTCAGAAAGCATAAATCTGTTACAATCGTGAAAAAAAAACAATCACGAGGAGTCTGTGGTGCGTCCATCGTTCTTCATGTTTTCTTGAATAATGCTTAACGAATACTGGAGAATCTTTAAAAATAACAAACACATTTTTAAATTGCTCCCCCATGTGAGACTTTTATACAGATTTCGTAAGATAAAATATAATCGCAATACATCTCCGTAACCTCTTAGATATTCTGTTCATTAAATAATACAAAAAAACCTACTAAACCGCTGGTCGAACGACACGAAACACAGACGGAGAGGAATAAGAGGTAAAAAAAAAATAACTAACACTGACAGTAGGAAACACTGGATCGGTGAGAGAGGGGCTAGTGCTGTGAAACGGGGTGTACCCTTTTGCTCTTGGTCCTGCCTGGGTGATCCTGTGGCTCGGTGAGGAAAACCTCCACATCGTCAGGCACTTCTTCCAAAAAGTTAGAGGGCACCAGACCTCTGTGCCCGTTCAGGTCACCCTGTGATCAGAAATAAGGCTTGTTAGCTAGTAAGCTAGTTATTGGAAGCCAGGGCTGTATTCTTCTGCTTTATAATACCTGGCAAACATAACATAACTAGCTAACATGCTAGTAATTCTCACAAACTATTGGCTGAACATCATAAGCATGGAGACAAATCTTCTAAATGTGTTGCCTCAGAAAAGACGTCTATTTTTTCAAATACAAAAAAAGGGGACGCTTTCAGAAAGTCACTCTGATTAGTTGGATTCGTTCTCACCAAAAAATCGACCTGTGATTGGTGGCTTTCTTTATAAGCCTTTTCTGCCATCAGTCTAAACTCTGGCTATCTTAGACTATCCTGGAGAGGTTATAAGTTGCTAACCAGACAGATTTATAACTATTTCTTAATAGTTAATTTTTAGTACTTAATTTTTAACTATGCAAATTCCATCTTTTTTTAACTGATAGCAAACATGTAACAAGCCATTAAATTGTCAATTATTAAAACTACTGACAAATATGGCTGAAAATCTCCCCAAGCTTTTATAATCATTAAATAAATGTCTCCGGTTTCCTCCCACAGTCCAAAAACATGTATGTTGGATGTTTAGTGATTCTAAATTGCCCGTAGGATTGAGTGTGAGTGTGTGTGTGCGGCCCTGTGATGGACTGGCGACCTGTCCAGGGCGAATGTTTAGAAGGATAAAGATCCAAAGGTTGTGTAACACAACTCGTAACCTAACAAACTCCCAACCTTCCACATGCAAATCTTGATAAAACATTGAAATATAGTCTTCAGTATGGATCTAAATCTGAGCTGTTCAACACACAGAAGTGTACTCACAAAATAAAACCCATCTTCATCGATTTCCCCAAACACTATTATCACATCTCCGGCACAGAAGGTCAGCTCAGCCTGAGAAAGACGACAAAGGCAGGATTATCATTTATTAAAGATTTCTCTGGTAAATAATCCTGATAAACACTGTGTATCCTTTGTATCTAAAGGCTTGAACAATATTTTGTTACCTCTACATCTACGTTTGGTGAACTTTCCCGGGGGTCGTAGTCATACAGAGCCACCATCCGCCGTGTCGACATTGGGTGCCGTCCGCTCCTCCTGTTCCGCTCTAAAACCAAAAGGACAGATGGAATGTTAACAAAAAATTATTTAGGAGTCAGAAAAAGACAAAAAGTTTGGTAAATAAATAAACATCATTTTTTGCAAAAGTATGCAAATGTTATTATAATTAGTCCCTCCAGGATTTCAAGATGGCTTCTATTAAAGACTAATTTAACCAATCCCTGTGCATCCTGCAGGAGCGTGGAATTTTATCCAATCACTGCCACTTTGAACAAAAAGCCCCAAAAACCGTAACCAGGACGTCACTAAAAACACTTCCTTCTTTTTTATTTTAAAGAAGACGCATTCATGCGTAACACTAATATCTACCATTTAGAATTTCTTAAAAATTCGCTGATGTTCTCCATAAAAGTAGAGGTACCGTTCTTTATAATGTTATGGCGCAATTTTTGAAATTAATTCCACAATTTTATTGCACCTAAAAACATTGTGACCTTGTAAAAGCCTGTGAAATTGAGGAGGGACTTAATAATGAAGATTATATGAGAAAAAAATATGAATAACACATGACTATGCGAGCACAAAACTAACAACAAATGCAAACCAAATTGCGCTGTATTATAAATCCAAACAAAGGTCTTGCTAATAATTTTTAAACTAGACAAATTTTATTATGTGTCCAAGAATTATGTTTTTTTCTTGTTTTAAAAAATCTGATTTTACCTTTAGGTTAATAATATAACATTAATTTATACTGCATTTTTGAAGTTTTAAAAGTTGAAAATAAAGAAAACAGATCAACTTGCAAATTCAGTACCCAACTCTGCATGCTATTTGTTATCCATCTAAGCAGTTAAGGGTTAAGGGCCTTACTCAGGGGCCAACAGTGGTGCTTAACACCTTAACCATTTCACATTATTATAAAAGGGCTCACAAACAGCATAATTCAGTTATAATTAAAAAAAACTTATTTGTACAGGGATACAGGGTGATTCACAATCATGTGACCTGTACATTTAAACATTATTAAAAACATCTAAAAACCAGGTCCACACTTTTATTTTGGGACATTGATAGGACAAAGAGATAAAATCAAGGTAGGACCAAAAAAAGGACACGAGTCGGAATTAAACCCGGATCGCCAGAGCGCAACAAATTGCACATTTAGGACCACGGCACCGGACCAGGTCCACAATTTTATTTCATTTTTAAAAATTAGCCATGTTTCTGCAGCTCCTGAGGTAAATATTTCCCCAGACAGGGGAGAGGTGCAAATTTACAACCTCACAAGAGGCAAAGGTGTTATTTTTAGATTAAAAATATAAACTTTTTTCTCAGCTTTATTCTCATATTCCAGAGAATACAGTCAGTAGAACTACAATTACGCTGTTATTACAATTAGCTTCCTTAGCATCAAGTGCAAATAATAAACACTGCAAAAGTATTTCTATGAATGTAGTGTACATTAAAAAAACATATATAAACTATTTTAATACTTTTTCAATTATAATAAACATTAAGCAACGCAAGCAAAAGTGTGGATAAAAGAATAGGTTTCTGTGACACTTTTAATTTGAGTTTGGGAAACAAGAAATGAAGTGATAAAGGGGTAAGAAAGAAAGAAAGAATAAAGTGATAAAGGGGTGGGAAAAAAGGAATAAAGTAATAAAGGGGTGAGAAAGAAAGAATGAAGTGATAAAGGGGTGTAAAAAAGGAGTAACAAGGGAGTAATAAAGAACCCCAAAAGGGTAAAAAAGTTGCGGAAACAAACCTCTTTTGGATTTCCGAAACCTGCGATTTAGTGATCGTCCATCTTTAAACCGATCGCAATTCACTTAAAAACAGAAAAGGATGAAAAGAAAAGGAGAGGAGGAGTGAAAAAAGCCAGCAGGCATAGGATTGGACAGCTTATCGCTTTTTTATATATATAAAAAAGATATGATTTAGGCTCAGAGGATAGAAAAACTTGAAAGATAAAGAAGCAGAAAAGGGACGATAATCGGAGAAACATTGCTGATGTATGTACCAATTCTTTCGACTGGCGTGTTTAGTGGTAGAAAGCCCTGTTGGAGAAGTTGGTCCATCATCACGCCATCTTCCGTCTCGATCTCTGAAATCATGTTACAGGGGACGAGACCTCTTCGGCCACAGACCTCCGCTCTGTAAAACCCGTCCATGTCCTTTTCCCCAAACACCTACACCATAAGCAGAAACAAAAGACAAAACAGGACAGTAAATACAACAGAACGAAATAAAATGTAGTGAAGACACATAAAAAAAGACGTCAATTTAACACTGTGGGCCCCCGGGCAAGGCCTTTAGCCCCTATTTGCTTAGTTGTATATAAAAGAGATAAATGTACATCACTCTGGATAAGAGTGTCTGCCAAATGCTGTAAATGCAGACTCTGATCAACTAAAACATAGACTAGTATAACATAACTAGCACACTAACAGGTAGCTAGTGGTAGCTAGAATAATACAATGGTAGCTCAAATGGTTAAGGCTCTGGATTGTTGATAGAAGAAGCAGGGTTCAAGAAAAGAAAAGAAGAAAATAATTTTACTGTCAACTGAAGACTTTTTTTATCTTCAGGATTTCTATCAGTTCAGTCCAAAGTGGACTTTAATGATAAAGTGTTCTAGAATGGAGTCGACTTTAAAGTTTACGATTATAAATTTTAAGAAACGTATTATAAATATTACAGTCCACCAATAATACATTGATCTTAGTTACCCATTAACTGAAAGTAGAAGAAATAAAAAAACATATGGGTAATTTACATAAAATTCAGAATAGATATGCAGTAGCTAATCAGTGTGGATGTGGCAATAGAGACCTTTATAATCTGGCCTTCTTTAAAGGGAAGCTCCTCTACTGTTGCATCAGGGTTTGGGGACATGGACTGGGGGTCGTAGTCGAACAGAGCTACAAAAATCTTCGCCGAGTGGTCCAGCTCCGACTCATCAAAATAGTCCGGGGAGCGTCTGCCCCGTCCTCTGTAACTGCCTAAAAACAAGAAATGCACAGCTACTGCTACTTAACCAACCATAACAGTGAACGTCACTGTGGTCCTTTATCAGGAATAGGAGACATTTTTGGAGATAATTGATGCCTATTAAATATGTTTTGTAAAGATAAATTTAGAAATAGATGGTAATGGCAAATTTAAAAATGTCAAATGCCATAGTACAAAAATATAGCTGATATCTAATAATAGCTAATAAAGCAAGAACATGTCTGGTGTCTGTAGTTTACTTATTTAGTTTTGCATTGAAGGCAACAAGTTATAAAAGCAAAATTAATGTAAAATTTGGGCAATAGTTTTTAGTACAATTCTCTTTACTCATTTAGCCAACATTAGCCACTAAACATGTCTTGTTAACTTTAATTAATGTAACAGAAACATTGCTTTAATCTAACACACATGACCAACATAGAAAAAGTTTGAACTGATTAAGACCCATGCATAATAAAAACATTGAGATAATAATAAAAATGAACAAGTTTGTTGGGAAGCATGCAGAAAAATCCATCAATATCTTGCTGCTGTTAAACATAGTTAATTATACCACTATAAAAATATTCAACTTCGATCTTTGATACAATTATCATGACTAGAGCAACAGGCGTTTTTTCATTGGAAAATGGAAATATCGAAGAAAACCAAGAGTTGTCCCTAAATATTTCCAGTTCGGGTATTTGCAGCTATGAACCGACTATGGAGTGTCGCTATACACAAAACCAGACTGCATATTTGACAATGGACGATGAGGAGGCCATGTAAGATGGTCCGAAAATGTTAGATTTCGTGTCATTTGCATTATAGTATCCGGTTCTAACCTGCCTTCAACCCCTGTTTCTATTTTAGCTGTTTAATTTTAACTGCCTTGACACACCCTTACAGTTAAAGGTACAAGAAATAGTTCTTGAGAAATACAAAGGAACAACCATGTCAATTAACTGTTCACTATCATATTGTTTGGCGGCTAGCAACTGAGGAGCATAAAGGCTCTTCAGATACTTCAGAGCCTGTCCAGGGAACAATAGATTCAAAGCAAGAATATACCTGGGAGAGAACCTGCATTTAGAAGATGAAAATCCACAGAAAATAGAGCCCAAAGTTAGTGAGGATAGCATAGCTACCCGCTTTAATATTGGGCAATCCATTACCCTCCTCTAGTGGACCACAAAGGTTTTTATATAGGTATAGGATTGGTTCTTAAAGGAATTCGAAGGACTTGTGGTTTATGGCATTTCTGCACTAAAAATATTTTCGGTAAGCTTTATTTTTAGGAATGAAGTAACACATACCATGCAGGCGGATGTTCATGCAATATAAGCAACGAATTCAAGTGCAGAAACAGCAGCACAGGAAAAAAAGTGATAGAGACAGACGGAGCGGGGGGAATTACTGGAAAAAGGAAAGCACTGTTTTGGGCTTTAAAGACCACATAGAAGCACTAACAAGCAAGGACAAGCAAGGACAGTCAAACTATTCTCACTGTGAGAACAATTATTTGGCAGCTAATGAACCTATAGTAACCTACAACGTCAAGCTTCTCTTTTGTTCTTCAGTCTTTTTTCCACTGCACGTACCATATGTTCCCTCTGAACGTAGCGGTGGACATTTCCTGCGACATGCTACACTGCCATAGTAAACATCATCCTTGACAGGTGAAAGGTTCCCCTCACTCCCTTCACTGTTATTCTCCACTGTGATCTCTAAGGAAACACCAATTAAAGCATTACAGCCACGCCCTCTACTCATCATCTGTCTGATCATGAAGAGGCATGAAACAGAGTGGAAATGTAACAGGATCAATTTGCTTCATGCATGAGTGAATTGCCGTCATTAGCTTAGAAAAGAAAACTGATCCCAGATCTGCCATCAGTTGCTACATATGAGTAAAACAGCAAAGTGGAAGCTGTTTTGACGGATTAGCACATGAGCAGATGGTGCAGTCTAACAGGAAACACATCAGTAAATCAAGCAGCAAGCAGGATTGTTCATGTCAGTAAACATGTCAAGGAAAAAAGGAAACAACAATGGACATCTTAAAGAGAAAGAAGTAATGGACAGAGCGTATCCCACACAGGACGTGACCCCACTAACCAATGGAAGGAACCGCCATGGGCCGTCTATGTGGGGGAGGAAATCCGTGACTTGTCTGTCGGCTAGACTGCTCCAGCCGATCCGAGTGTCCGATGGAGGAGGAGTTTCCTAAAATCTTCAAATGTAGACAGTAAGCATTGATCTTTTAAAAAGCAGATTTGTAAAATTACAAAATGACACCACACCACACTAAAACCATATACAAGCAGTTATAAACAAGAGCTTATTTACATACTCATTGCTAGTGATTCAGAAAACAAGGAGGATGAACTCTTCGAAAACATCGAACAGAAGCAGTCAAAACAAACCCCAACAACGACATGGGTAGGGTTTCAAATTAGATGTTTAGCTAAAGACCATTTAGGTTTTTGTTCAATTATTTCTCTGTGGTTGTGTGTAAAGGAATAGCTTGAAACATTGTAGATTTCTTAAACTTCAAGTAGGGATGGACGATTAATCGAAAAGTAAACGAAACTAAACCGATGTGGGATATATAGTTTTTTAAATCCTTTCCTTTCTACCATGTGTAAAGTCAAGTGACCCTGTCTGGTCCAGTCAGTGGCGCTGGGGCGACATGGCGGAGAGCTCAAACCTCGAGTCAACTGAGCGACAGGAACACTGAACTACCAAAGAATAACACAGTAAACTCCACGGGCAAAAACAAAATAAGAAAAAACAATAAAAATAAGTCATATCGTCCAATGCTACCTCAAGAATAAGAAATCTACTAATCCATCATTAATATGTGACTACCTTTTATGCATAAAAAATTAAATTTTTCTGTGTGTGCACTGTGTGCTGCATTAACAATTAACAAAACCTTTTATTATACATTATGAAATTTTCTGTACTATAAGAGACTGCTTACAATCCATAGGAACAAGAAACACTCAAAAATGGCCTTTAGGTTATTGCAAAAAAAAATCTACACATTTAGTAAGACGAAACCTCACTTCACATTCTAGTTATTCACACGATACAAAAAAGCAACAAAGAAACAAACAAGAAACTGCTGATACAACCAATAAATGGCCATAAAGCAAATTCTCTAAAACAAAAAAAAAAGAAAAGCAAAAATGCATGGAAATGGACCCTTTAAATAAAGAGGCAGAACACTGAAAAAAAAAAGAATGGTTTTACTGCTTGTCAGTGAAGTAGCAAAGCAGTTGGTGGATGATGCAGAGTGGGAGTGATGGAGACTGGAGGAAAAAGAGTAGGAGGAAGAGAAATGTGGGGGAGTTTGTAAACACACCAGAGGTTCATCCACAGCTCTGTTGAGTCTGGCCACAGAGTGAGCCCTTATGTCTCTGCTATAGCTTCTGCCAACCTCACTCAGTCTGCTCTCGCTCCGGAATCTGTGGCGAGGCCGATGGAGATGGTGAAGATGGTGATACATATGTGGACGGTAATAGTGGTGGTACAACTCCTTTGGGTCACCCGCAGGGTCCAGGAAGTCCTCCTCTATGCCACACTGACGTGTCAGCGTTCGTTTCCTGCCTGTTGCCAGTGCACGGCGCTCTTCCGGGCCCTCGCTGTGAATGCTGCTGCTGCAATGCCAGGGCCAGCCACCGCGGGGGACAAGTAAGCTCTCGTCTTCACTCCCACAGTCCAGACCACTGTCGGGACTTTTGGTGTTTTGTCTGCTACCCCAGAACCAGGGTCTGTCTTCTGCTGAAAAGCAACGGCGCCTCTGAAACTGCTTCAGAATGTGGCTGTTTCCTGACAGCCGTTCTGATTCTCTTGCTTTCTCCTCTTTCCATGTTTTCTGCTCAGCACCAGCCTCTTGCTCCTCCTCAGCCACCTCAGGGATGCTGTGGAGCCGTTTAGGGGAACGCATAGAACGTTGGCGAACCACCTCTCGCTGCAGGTCCCAGTTAGAGCTATCCTGCTCCTCCATCAGGTCCTGACGTCTGTAGTACGCCTTAAATGAAGTACCAGGGAGTAAGGCAAAATCCACAGTTGAATGTTTCAAAAAAGTGATTTGGAAAATTAGGTGTTTTTTTGTTCAGAGTTTGGAGTTTAGTTTGAAGTCGTTAGCACAGCCAGAGAAGACAGAACCGTGCGCAAATAAGAACCAAAGTTGGGGGAAAAAAAGAAAAGATAAAAAGACAGAATTAGTTCCAAGTGGCTGTGGCTGAAGTGCAAAGCATGCAGTCTCATTCAGCGACGGGTGTGGCATGCTGCGGGCGGAAATCTGTAGAAGGAATCGATCAGGAATATACGGACCATACCAAAGATGGGTTTGAAAGAGGATTGTGTGATGCAGAACCTACTCAAATTGAGGACAATGACATAACAGGAAAACTTTTTCCTTTAAAAAAATTATACACAGACATAAATGATCTGATCAATGGTAAATAAAGTTCAAAGATAAATCTGAAAAAGAATTAGTGATTTAACATAGTAAAAAAGGGAAAATGTGTCCCAAGTAAGACCATTGAAGTGATGATCTCAGTAAAAGCCAGCGTCAAGTAATTCTTACCGCTGCCATTTAAGTAGGTCATTCACTTCCATCTTCAAATCTAAGTTTGCATTGATTGAGGAGCATTTGCATTTTTCTTGCCTAACATTTTGCTCTAAGCGCATACCTCTTTACAGTAGATGATAGTGGTGTACTCCGGGGTGTTCCTTGAGTTTCTTTGTCCAAACATCCCTGCCCTACCCACTGCTGATTACCCAGATCAGGTGTGTTGAGTCAATCAAAAGCTTGAAGATACTTAAGATACTATCTCAGATAAGGCTAGAGTGGGGGAAGACCAAATTAATTGGTATCTTTAAGGTTCTGACAAACAAAAGCAAAGATTCAAATGTCACTTTTACAGATCTCAGTAGTCCTGTGTGCAAAAGGAAAAAAGTGGCAAGAAAACGTCTGTTTCAGCAAACCTTCAGCAAACAAATGAACCCATTACAACAAAGTGGCCAGATAGTTTATGTAAGGTGTCTAAAAACTTTTTAGGCCATGACTGACACCATTTTAAGGCCTGCTAGAGCCTGAATATCAAGCATTTTCAAGAATTTAAAAGGATGCCCCAAAAAAGTCATCATGAGGGCTGCATGATGTCATGCATCATAATGAAAAGAGATTCTTGTGGAAAAACTACACAGGACCAATGTTCTTTCTGAAATGACACACAGTCAGGATAATTGAACCTTGGCTTTGGGATGACTCTGTAAATGTCCAGTCAGTTAGAGAGGACAGGTGATTGCGAGAAAGCAGAAAAGACTTCCAAATTCTGGTGTGCCAAATTTACAGCATGATACCAAAACATACTTATGGTTAATCAAAGCACCAAGGTTGCTTTAATTTCTTTAAATATTGTGTAAGGCGACCGGAACAACAATGGTGAATTGGCAATAGAACAGGCACTTTTTAAACAACTATGGTGGTGCCAACAACCAACACTTTAGGCGTTAAAGCACAATCAATCAAAACGTCTATTTACTGCACTTTAAAGCTTAGTGGCGTAATCGTCCTTTTATTGAAACAATAAATAAATAGAAATATTTTTTTTTACTTTTATTGATAGGAAACAGGGGAGATAGAGAGAGAGGTGGGACCTGAAAGGACCAGAGCCGGAATTGAACCTGGGTCGCCAGAGTGCAACAACTTGCACATGTGGGTGCCGGTGCTTTGTTTTAAATTGATTAAAATTAATAGGAAGTGGAAGCTTAGTGGTAAAGCTGATCAATTTCCAGGACCAACAAACTGCCAGTGTTGGGCTTCTGAACAAGGCCCTTAAACCTCTGCTCAGTTGGATTAAAAAAAAATTATGTAAAGCAGTATAAAGTAAGGCTATTTTGGAAATCCTAATATTCTAATTGTGCCTCGTTAAATAAGAGCAGCAGTCATGTCAGGGGAAGTAGGCATATCCAGTTGTGTCCCTACAGATAAAAGTGATAATTTGAAGATGGAAGTTTTACACACTGACCAGCAATGATAAGAGAAAATATATTCTGGTTCTCTACAAAAGAAGACAACAGTTAATGAAATATTGAACGTGATATGCTTTGTATTACAAAGATTAGCATTAACTGCTTTTTTCCAACAATAGAATGTTTCATAAATCATCAAAATGAAATGATTCCAAACAAAAATATGACACACATACAAAAGCACCAATTTATCATTCTACATATTAAACCGCAACTAAGGATGCTTGCTAACGTCATGTGTAGCATCTCCAGGCATAAAATCGCAAGATTAAGCAAAACTAAAAGTAGAAGCATGAAACAAACAAAACCAAATTGTTTCATTTAAATGAGAGTTGCTCACTTAAATGAGATTCCTGAATGGCCTCGTGCACTTCAGCTGCCGACATCATACAATAAACTTTTAACGTTAAAACAAACATAAAAAATTATGGATGTTATATACATTTAAACTAGGGGTGTGACAATATATCAGTAGGAAAGTATAATGCAATAAACAAATTAACATGTTTTTTGTTGCATTTTGCCATAGCATATACATATATATATATATATATATATATATATATATATATATATATATATATATATATATATATATATATAGTTTCCTTTTTTTCAAATCTTAAAAACTATTCACATTAAAAAAAAAAGTAAGTAAGAAAGTAAAGCCTGTAGTTGCGAAAGTTTGCACCCCTAGAATAAGTTGTTATAAAAAGGACATATGGTCACCGCACCAAATCTTTTAACTTGTTAAGAAAGTATTACATCATCAGCATGTTTCGTCAGGTTTGGGTTTTATAATTCATTTCTTCTTTTAGTTAATTTTTTAGTTAAAATTTGACAGTCCTGATGTAGCTGTATGATGTAATGTTAGATTTTTACACCGTTTCACCCCTAATTTAAATACAGTGTGTATGTGGGTGTGTATCTCATAATACAATTCGCTGCTTGACACATTCAAAATTAAACTACCACAATTTAACTAGTTTATATATCAAAGAAAAATCTCATGTATGCACAGAATCCCAGTTTCTTGAATTCAATAATGTTTCATATTTTCCATAGAAAAATGCTACAAACACACAGCTTTGGACTAAAATGTTGAAACAAAACAGCGTGCATTTAATGCATGCAGTGTGTGTATATGTAAAAGCAAAACCAGCGGTTCCCAATCGCAGTCCTGAGGAACCATGAAGAAACGCAATGTCTCCGCAGTAACACACTCAAATACACACTGATTGAAGGTGTGTATATTTTCTCTCAGTCTAGTATAGGGAACTGTTAAACTGCTTAAGCCATTCAGCTGTTTGTAAAAATGTTGAGGTTAGAGGAAATGTGTGTAGCTTTCATTTTTGGCCAAACTATCTCTTTAAACCTGGGCAGCTCGAAACTACTGTAGCGCTGCTAAGCGCAGTATGTAACACCCTGCCTGCATGTTCCATCAACCCAATTTTCACACTCAGAGCTTCTAAAACCTTACAAATCATGGCTACTTTAGCCAGACTTCTACCTCACCCCAGGATAAAGCTTATCTTCTTAAAAGCAAGCTCTGTCTAACTCTAGATGTTGAAGTTTTTGGGTGTATAAACACAAAGAACCAGTCAAATTAGTATTAGAGTACTTATGATGCACGGGTCAGTTTAATAAGAATGCGAAAACGTAAGCAAAATAAATCTTTAAAAACATTCCTTATTAAATATTACTAATCATTAACACGAAAATTTGCTAGAAGCCTCTACTCAAACCAAAAAAATCTTGTGAAACCTTAAAGCCCCAACTGCTCCTCTTCAATCTGCAGTGCTTGAGACCCTAGCAAAACCAAAACGGCTAATTTTCTTTCTTCCTCCAGAGGGCGTCTACAAATCGCCACATGCTCCGTTTCAGGCATATACCCAGATGACCAGCCCCACCACATACCAAATACGTGCTGGCTACCCTGAGGGTCTGATTCGTACCTTGAGCGTGTTGTGCGAGCTGATGCTCCGCCGGCGGCCTTCCTCCAGCTGCATCTCACAGTACAGATCCTCCTCGTCCTCCTCCATAATGTCAGACAGATCCGAACCCCGGCTGCTCTCCGTGTAGTACTCCTCACTGTGGGAGTAATGGTGGTGCTGGAGAGAGAGCAAATGAGTGATAGGTTGAGAAAGAAGGAACACAAATCATAGGCTCCTCTTTTGCAGAATAAAAAGAAATGCTGCCTCACCACCAAGCACAGAAGGATTTTTTAAAACATTGAGATGTATTAATTGTAATTAAACCAAATTTAGTCTGTGACAACTGAAAAAAAAACCAAAGGAACAAGAAATTCTAACATGTCCGATGTCTTACGTGTCTGCTCGGTTCAGACCCCCTGAGAAAGTCGTCCACCGAGGCTCCTCTTCGCCTGGTGTGGGGCGAGTCGTAAACATCATCCTCCTCATCGGAGTGAGGAGTATTGTTCCTCTCACTGAAAATGTTTCTTCTCTCCGGCTGAAATTCATACACACACACACACACACACACACACACACACACACACACACACACACACACACACACACAGACACACAAGAAGGGACATGCTCTCCATATTAAGTTTTTAGATGAACATCTAAGACCTGAAGCTGTGTGGTTAATAAAAGGAAGAAACCATCCACATGGCAATCTGGGACTTACTAGACGACCAAATTATGGGGCAAATCCTTTAGACCCCTGTGGAATTTAGTTTGGAGCAAAACAGTAAACAATGACCAGATTGCAAGACAAACTTCCTGTTCAGTGGCGGAACAGTTAAGTACAGAATTTAGTGCTTAGTTTAGTGCTCAGAATTTAGCCCTGTATCACTAGGGAATAGAAGGCAGAATTTAACACACTGTAGTGTGCAAGTCAAATCTGCTTTATTGCTCGTGTATTGACTTGGCAGTTGTTTCAAACTTGTCTTTAAACAGTAGCAGTAATTTTAAAAGTAGTGTGATTTAATTAAGATAAGAGATTCTGCTGAAATTAAAACAAATCATTTATATTTTCTGACAGCACTCATGTTAAATTAAAATAAAATATCCCTAGAGTATTACCTTGTGGTTGCTGCCCTGTCTCTGAGCCGCCTGCCTTGCCATAGCGCGTGCCATCGTGTTGGAGATCGGCGTTCCCTGAGGCTGGGGCAGGATCCTCTGGGTCACATGTGGTGGCGGTGCTAGTGGCTCAAAACTGTGACCCCTGGCAGTTGAGGGTGGCAGGGGTGATGGGGCTCGTTGATGAGGCTCCCACGGCTGGCACTGCCTCCTTCCTGCCTCTGGCTCTTTGGCATGAACATCTCGGGCACTTGGGAGGATTTTGGGTTTGAGAAACGGCTGAGCAGAGGTTGGAGGGTGAATTTGAGATTGAGGTTGAGGAGGTGGTGGTGGCTGTGTGTGTGGTGCTGGTGGTGGTGGTTGTGTTTGTGGTTGTGGGAAGCTCTGTGGGTAGTTTGGGGGAAAGGGTGGCGGATGAGGCCGGGACTGAAGCGGAGGTGGCAGTAGGTTGTGTGGGATAGTGGCAGCGTTGGAGTCCTGTGACTCGCCTTGAGCCGAGATGGTGCGTACTATGACTTCACGTGCTTCCAAACACTGAATACGATTCAGCTCCACTGTCACATATTCTGCTGTGGGGAACATCACCTCTGCGATCTAACACACACAGAGGTGGTTGTTATTTTTTAAATATTTGGGTAGAACAATGCTGAATCTTTTTTTCTAAACTGTATTAAATATACACAGATATCTGCTATGCTACCTATTACTTGCCAGCAGATGGTGACAGAGAGCAAAGTCAGCTTATAAAATTGTGAATGGAGTTATGAACATATCTTAGGTGAGAGATACAGGATACAAAGTAGACTAATTATTAACCCAAGAAGCTGACTTTGACACCACACATATCCCACATACTGACCTTTTGACCTTTAGTGCAGACCACATAGCCCATAACGTTGGCACCATTGGAGGTGCCACTTGGGGTAAGAAGAGGGGGCTTCCAGCGCACCTGCAGCACTCCTGGTGATGTCCCACAAAGCACCTGGACATCTTGTGGAGGAAAAGGTGGGCCTAAAGAATGGCACAACATAAAAATATTACTGCGCAGTGAACTTCTTTACTTTGCTTAGTAAATTGGGGTCAGAGTGCAGGATCAGCCATGATAAAGCATCTTCAGTCTTGTGCAGCCAGACCTTCAGACTGACGGCAGAAGGTCTGGGAATGTTGGCCACTTTGATTGGCTTAAGACCCAGGAAGATGCAGAATGTTTAGGGACATGGCCCGGTGTGCAAACGGTAAATCACTCATTAACAAAATCAATCTTTGTCATCACTGTTAACCCAACAGCTTATTTCTTTGATCAGATGGCTTTGGGTTGTTTCTTGGTGAATCGTTAAACAATGCGACACACAGATCTACCTGGATATCCTGTACACTTCAACCAATCACAGGACGGCTTCAAAACTTCTGAGGTTTCCAGCTCAGTGTGCTGTATGTATTAGACAGCCAGTTGTTGAGACTAGGGCACCTCTAAAGCAAAAAGGTGTAAGGGCCTTTCTCAAAAGCCCAACAGTGGAACAGTTGAATCATTTCGGTTACCACTGTACTACACGCTGGTCCTACAACTAGATTGGCAATAAATTCTAAAAAAAAGACAAACCACAGCAACAAAACAAGAGTACCAGTATCCGTAATTAAAATTGCGGACGATACCATAAACATTGTTAGCTATTACTTATTTTTGTACAACTAAACAATTGAGGGATAAGGGCCAAGTTAAAGGGCCCAAGTGTAGCAGTTCAGGAGGGGTGGGATTCATGACCTTTTGATTAGTACATTCACATTATCATTATTTGTCAGACGTCCTTATCCAGAGTAACTTACATGTATGTCTTTTTATACAACTGAGCAATTGGGGTTTAAGGGCCTAGCTCAGGGGGCCAGCAGTGGCAACTTGGTGGTGCTAGAAATCAAACCCTGATCTTCCAGTTAGCAGTCCAACACCTTAACCACTGCGCTACCACTTCCCACTTGGGCTCACTATATTTTTACAGTAGTCTCTGTTTAATGCGTCTTAATTTGTCCACTTTTTTTGGCCAAAAGCTTCAGAATCCTGAAAAAGCAATAGATCTTACACTTTAGTCACATGGGGGGGAGTGTATATTTTTATTATCAGTACTTTGCAACCAACTTTAGAGTTGAGGTGTGATGGCGTGATGTTTCTTAGACTCTATATATAAAGCTAACTCGATGCATACAGACACAATGACTAAAAAAACCACAGTCTATAAATTCCCACGATTTCCTGACTGCACCATTGATGTTGCCTGATGTCAAAGTCATGAGAAGTGACAATATTCAGTTCTTAATGTGAGGAAAAAAACCCCGAAAACATTTACAAATCAAAGATACTATCAGACACATGCAGTATTCTGGGCTCCTGTAGTGTCTTTTCTTAACAAACACCTCTTTTTGTCCTGTGGAATGACTTTGTGTGTGTGTGTGAGTGTGAGTGTGAGTTACAGCTGTAATCTGGGCCACAATGTGAAAACGTTCTCGGTGTATGTTCGCTGCTGCTTGCGTCAGCGCTCTGCACCATGCGGGTACCCATCCATCAGGATCACGCTATGTGCTCTATAGGAGCAGCGTTCTCACTGTAGGCATTTGGAACATAGGCTGTGTACCTAGCAGCGTTTCCACATTACTCGCCAGAGGGAATGAGAAAACAGATAGAGCGAAAGGCGAAGAAAGAGAGGGAATAAAGTAACTACAATATGACAGCATTAAATGTACTTGTAGGGTTAATTCAGTAGTGTGGGTTTTTATTCAAAATTCAGTAGTGTGGGAAGTGGTGGCTCATGGTTAAGGTGTTGGATTACCAACCCGAAGGTTGTGGGTTCGATTCCCAGCTCCACCAAGCCACCACTGTTGAGCCCCTGAGCAAGGCCCTTAACCCCCAATTGCTCAGTTGTATAACAAGGGATATTGTAAGTCGCTCTGGATAAGGGCGTCTGCCAAATGCTGCAAATGTAAATGTATTCAGGACAGTAAGGGTTAATTCAGTAGTGTGGGTTTTTATTCAGGACATTAAGGGTTAATTCAGTAGTGTGGGTTTTTATTCAGGACATTAAGGGTTAATTCAGTAGTGTGGGTTTTTATTCAGTACTGTAGGGGTTAATTCAGGTGTGGGTGGGTTTTTATTCAGTACTGTAAGGGTTAATTCAGCAGTGTGTGGGTTTTTATCAGTTATTCAGGACAGGACTGTAAGGGTTTAATTCAGTCAGTAGTGTGGGGTTTTTTATTCAGGACTGAATGTAAGGGTTAATTCAGGAGTGTGGGTTTTTATTCAGTACTGTAAGGGTTAATTCAGGTGTGTGTGGGTTTTTATTCAGTACTGTAAGGGTTAATTCAGGAGTGTGGGTTTTTATTCAGTACTGTAGGGGTTAATTTCAGTAGTGTGGGTTTTTTATTCAGGACAGTGTAAGGGTTAATTCAGTAGTGTGGGTTTTTATTCAGGACATTAAGGGGTTAATTTAGTAGTAGGTGGGTTTTTATTCAGGACTGTAAGGGTTAATTCAGGAGTGTGGGTTTTTATTCAGTACTGTAAGGGTTAATTCAGCAGTGTGGGTTTTTATTCAGTACTGTAAGGGTTAATTCAGGTGTGCGTGGGTTTTTATTCAGTACTGTAAGGGTTATAATTCAGTATTGTGGGGTTTTTAATTCAGGACATTAAGGGATAATTCAGTATTGTGGGTTTTTTATTCAGTACTGTAAGGGTTAATTCAGGAGTGCGTGGGTTTTTATTCAGTACTGTAAGGGTTAATTCAGGAGTGTGTGGGTTTTTATTCAGTACAGTAAGGGATAATTCAGGAGTGCGTGGGTTTTTATTCAGTACTGTAAGGGTTAATTCAGGTGTGTGTGGGTTTTTATTCAGTACTGTAAGGGTTAATTCAGGTGTGCGTGGGTTTGCTTCAGGACTGTAGGAGTTTAATTGGATAGTGAATGTAATGTAAGGGTTAATTCAGTTGTGTATTTTTTTAAATTCAGGACTGTTAACAAAATAAAGAAACAACAAAAAAACCCCAACATTTGCTGAATCAATTGACATCATACATTCCCACGCCCCCTTTCCTGGCACCAATGTCATGGAGCAAGTTTAGGGGTTAGAGAATTAGACGAGTAGTCATAAGATCTTAAGTTTAAATCCCAGGACCTCCAGGCTGCCACAGTGAGGACAAGACCCCCCTCCCCCCATCCTCAATCACTCCGTTGTAGAAATCAGATAAATGTCTAAATGTCGCATTGAATGAGGGTTAATGTAAATGAATGGTGTGTATTGTTACACCCCTATGGGAAGTCTATATGATCTGAATGATGTTGGGGTTATGGAAGCCAAAGGATTCAAATTAAATGAAAGCATTTGCAAACCCTCCAGGTACCTGATCCATAAATCTGATTGATCTGGATTTCACAGCGAATCCGAGCAGTGACGGATGAACCGAGGATCTAAAGACGGATCAAAGCTTTCTGTACCGACGGATCGAATCTGTCTGATTTTTGCTTATTTTTTAAAACTGAGAGATGAGGTGACACAGGGACGAGAAAAAGAGGAGGGATTGTGAAAGCTATGTGAGAAATACAGACAGGAAGCGAGAGGAAAAAAATAGAAGGATGAGGATCAGGTGGGAAAATGAATATAACAGAGGATAAAATAAAAAGTAAGAAAGAAAGAAACAAGAGGACCTATGCGGCATGAATGAATGAAAGTGTATGTGTGTGTGTGTGTGTGTGCAGGTGTGTGGAAATGAAAGAATCTAAAAATAGCTGATGTCATGTGTAAAACTGACCCTGAGGTTTTGGAACAAAGGTGTGTAATTGAAACGAGTTCAAAGGCAGTTGCTCGGCGTGAGGGTTGGAGATCGGGAGCGTGTTGTGTAATCCCAACCTCTGCATGCTGCAGCAGCGATCCATCGGCACACTTATCTCAACGCACATCTGCTCCGCTACAACACACCAACGCAGCCAATGTGCCGCTGCAGGGCAAATAATTCATCTGGGTCGCAAAAATAATCTTTCTCCCATGTATTAACGCTCGGAAAAGCGATAAAGGGTTAAAGGGTTGCCACTGGCGAGGATTTCCTCGAAAGGAGGTAATGTAGTGTTAAAACCAATCCATGTAAGCGTACATTAGAGTTTATTGATGTTAATGCTGCATTGACATTGAACATATACAGATTTAACGACAAAAGCCCTATTCGCACGGGATTAGTATTACCCAGGGGACCTCTGGTGATTTGTGATAATTATGGAGGTTGTCTGTGATCTTAATCCGGTGTGAATCTGCCATGCCTGTAATTTGTAACATAAAAAAAAATGACCATACCGTATTTCAGGTCCTGTGATAATATTAATCCTGTGCGAATCGACATCTCTTTGATTTTGTGGGGTCGTGTATCCTTTTTTAAGGTTTCTGCTTCCTGTGTGTGAAGACTGAGGCTGCGTTGGAGGGTTTCGAGTGCTGCATGTCGCTATACTACATACAACCATACAATTAGCAGAAAAAGAAGTTTAAACGCCGGCAGAACAGGAGGAAAAAAACAAAAAGAATGGATGACACGCGGTAAGAAACATTCTTCTGTTTACATACATACATACATCCATACCTGTAACGACAAAAATTTTCAAGCAGTAGCCTAGCCAATGCTTCAACATCATATTTGGGAGATAAGTCAAGAAATTCGAGCCAAATCGCACGCTTATCCCATGCATGTATACAAACATGATCCCCATGTCCACGTCAAGACACGTCAAAATGGACGCCGTCTGGAGTTTAACTTCAGCGATCCGTGACCCGCTTCAGTAACCTGCGTTCTCTCGCTAAACAGCAGCCAGCAGCAAAACAAAAACAACCTATAATAAGCGATAATTTTGCTTACGACACCCCTACAAGTGTCTCTTCGGCTGGTTTTAATTATCCTGAGGTGGTTTAAAGTTGTAGCGTTAATCCTCGTCGTAGGAGACAGGAAAATGTCACGCTGCAGGAAAATGTCCGGAATCTCTTATCACTGACAGAATTTCATGAGGTCAAAAAACTGATCGCAACAGTCATTAATCGTCTGTCGGTGGACACGTCCAAACTAGCCATCAAAGACCACAGATTTTACCGTAGGAATGTAGGAATGTTTTAGGATCCGTCTCAACTAAACCAATCGTGGCTAGTTTATTTTTTGACTTAACGTTAACAAATGAACTTTTAATTTCATGACGTGCTTGACGTTGAGTTTGCTGTAAATGGGTGTTAGGGCCCTAAATTACCGCTGCTGCTGCTGAGGACATTTCTGCTAACTCGATTCTGTATTCGGGAGCTGAGGAAACCTGGTAGAGACACACACACACACACACACACACAGACATATACAAGCAAGTCTGCCTCCTTTACTGAATACAGAGTTCCGATTTGTGTGTGCGTGTGTGTGTTTATGAGTGTGTGTGTGTATTGCGTGGGTGAAAAAAGAAGGAAAGAGGAGTCCCTCAGATGCAAGGCTAACTCACAGAACCCTGGATTTCCTGCAACTTCCCTTCCACCCCCTCCATTCCTTCCTCTCCTGTGATTCTCCCGCTCTTTTTCATCTTCTGTCGCTTTACCTCTGCTACTGCGGCAAACGCTTGGCCCACTTCCATTCCATACGCATTCATTCATTTTCTTCTCTCTCTCTCTCTCTATCTCTCTCTCTATCACTCTTCTCTCTCTCTCTCTCTCTCTCTCTTTCTCTGCTCCAAGGCCGGTGAACACGATCCCCTTGGGGGACAACAGCAACAATCAAGAGATGAAAAAATAAATAAATGCGTCTCGCTTGGCTGCCGTCTTCGTTGTGTGTGTGTGTGTGTGTGTGTGTGTGTGTGGGTGGGAGAAAGCCAGAGAAAAGCCCTTTAGTGTATAAACATAAGCCTTTATGAAGGATAGGCCGATTTTTTTATGCAGTTAACGATTGGCAATTTCTCAGGCCTAAAGAGACCTGCCTGCTGTGCTTAACGAGAGAGAGAGAAGGAGAGAGAGAGAGAGAGAGAGAGAAATTGAGCAAGAGAAAATAAGTGAGAGAGCAATATAGAGAGATTGATAGACATAGAGTGTGCGTGTGTGTGTGTGTGTGTGTGTGTGTGTGTGTGTGTGAAATGAGTAAGAGAGAGCAATATACAGAAATTGATAAGGAGACAGAGTGAGTAAGTGAAAAATGAGAGTGAGCATTAAAGAGAGAGATTGAGAATGAGGTATAAAGTGAGATAGAGTGAGAGAGACTGAAAACGGTTGAGAGATATAAAGAGATTGAAAGAGAGGCATAGGGTGAGAGAGAGGAGAGAGAGAGTGAGAGAGAGAGAAAGAGTGCAAGAGAGAAATAAGTGACAAAGGCCAGTATAGAGGGACTGACAGACATAGTAATAAAGAGAGACAGGAACAGAGAGTAAAAGTATGCAAGATAAAAAACGAATGAGAAACAGCGATATATAGAGATTAAGAGAGAGAAAGAGAAAGAGTGAACGAGAACGAGTGAGCGAGAGAAAATGAGAAGGACCGGTATGACATGGTGCAAAAAAGAGAGAAAACAACAGAGAGTAGGAGTGAGAACCAGCGATATACAGAGATTGAGAGAGAGAGAGAGAGAGAGAGAGAGGTAGAGAGAGAGATTAATAGAGAAAGAGAAATACAGCGATTAAGAGAAAGAAAAAGTGAGAAAGAGAAAGAGAGAGATTAAGAGAGAAGAAAAATTCAGCGATTAAGAAAAAGAAAAAGAGTAAGAAAGAGAAAAAGAGTGAGATTAAGGGAAAGAAAAAGAGTAAGAGAGAGAAAAAGAGAAAGAGTGAGATTAAGGGAAAGAAAAAAAGTAAGAGAGAGAACGAGTAAATGAGAGCGATATACAGAGATTCATATCGAGAAAAAAAAGGGAGTGGTATAGAGAGTTTGAGAGACAGACGAAGAGTGAAAGAGAAAGATAGAGAGACAAACAGAGAAAGACAGAAAGTGATACATTCACATCTCACGCAAGAGAGCATGAGGTCACGTGCGAATTTGGGTTTGTTTTGTGTGTCAGGCAGTAAAAAGGTCAGCGGATCACAGACCGACAGAACTGTTGGCTGGAAAATCCCACGCGTGATGCAAGACAGTAGCAACACAACGTAGCAGCGCATTTTATGATGCAATAGCAGTTCAAACGAAAGCAGCCGATAGTCCAGACCTGATGAGTGAAAGGAACTGATGCTAGATGTTGGAGCAGGAACGTGTTATGTTTGCTGTTAAATAACCTGCTGCTGGAGAGTCGGGCGTGCTTCACATTTCAGAATTAAACTTATTAACTGATTAAGCTAACTAGCTAGTTGATTATTGTTTTATTATGTTTTTCTGACACATTATTCACCGTGTCCCTTTAAAAGTCTAGATCAGTCAAGTGTGGATGTAAAAACACATGGGCTCCCTCCAAATTTGCATACTTCTATACTATATACTATTAAAACGAGTACCTGAGACGAGTAGTATGTTCGAATTTCTAGTATGTGAAAAGCTTTGGGAAAAATTTTGGGATAATCCACTACCTCCGCCTGGATTCTGAAGTGCGTATACAACGGACACGTAACTATTCCATGATGCTGTGGGAGAGACGACGCGTCATACGACAATGGCAACAGCGCTGCAAGGATTTTTTTTTTTCAATACATTTTTGAGGCATTTTTGCCTTTATTTATAGGACAGAGATAAAACGGGGGAGCTACAGAGGGTCAGGACCAGAAAGTAAGTAGGTAAGTGAGTAAGACCCCTTACCCTTGCTCAGTTGAATAAATGTGATACATGTTGCTTTGGATACGGGTGCCACCAGTGTAAATGCATCTTAAAAGATTTTACACAGAGGAAAACCTACATTTCCAAAAACATATCCAAAAATCGATTGATTTTGTTTTGCAGTGGATTCAGAGGCATCACATCACCAGCATGACCCGAAAAGTGACCTTACCAGCAGGATGAGTACAGAACTCCACAGTGCTCTCCGTCTTCTCTCTCTGCTCTAAAGATAAGTGCCAGGGTATCTGATGTGGTCTTGCCACAACGCGAACCTTGTACACAGTCACCGGTTTGAGGTTGTAGAAACGGTACTTGTACCCTCCTGGTTTGACTACGTCGTACTCGGCCCCGTCCAGGAAGATGGTGTGGCTGTAGTTGCTGTCACTGGACATCCAAGAGAGCTCAGCTGAGTTCTGAGCCACCTTGTCGACACGCAGCTGACTCGGCGCCACCGTGACATCCTTCCCAACCATCAGCGTGCAGCGCAGGGCGTCCGAGACTCCGCGCTCTGTCACGCTCTGCACCGAAATGCGGTGAGGGCGTGACGCCAGGTTCAGCTTCTCCAGTAGAAACTTGGTGCGAGCGCTGCATGGCACGCTGGCGCGCACTTCCTGATCCACCACCACGTTGTAACCGCTGACGGATCCCCAGCTGGGTGGCATTGAAGGAGACTCCCAGCTTAGAATCACACTCTTTGCGAGCTGTTTGATGAGCGTCAGGCGGCGTGGGTAAGGCACTACGTCTTCTCCGACTTCATCCACGCTCACGTCCAGCATGGTCGTGCCTGAGCTCAGGCCGCACGGCGCCAGAGGTTCGTTGGTCAAAGTAGAACTGATGCTGCCTAGTTCAATGCCCAGCCCCATGCTGCTAACGCCGCTGCTACTGCTAGTCCCCGTCCCTGTGCGGGAGCTCAGGGCCTCCAGCTTCTCAGAAAGCAGCGTACTAAGCGTGCTCACCGCGCTGCTCGGGACGGACGCCGGGCTGCTGCTGTGGTTAAAGGTGAAGTTGAGGTAGGACGGTTCTTTCGAGGACGAGGCAAAGTCGTCGTCATGGACAAACTCCACGAAGTTGGAAGGGACAAGACCTTGCTGGCCGTCCAGCAGCTCCCCTGACAACAGCGAATAATAACAATAATGAGGTTATAAATAAGCAATTAATCTTTAGGACATTTTTGGAAGACTTGAAATTTTCTTTCAGATCATGGTCTACACAAACACTTTATGAATACATAAATAATATTTTGTTATTTAAATTGAATAATTCGTGTACCCTTAAAATAAATAAAGTATAATAAAAAAATGAGGTAGAAACAAAAATAGTGGCATGCTTAATGTGGAAAAATCATTTATTAAAAGTCATACCTGGTAAAAACATAACAGCAACATATGGTGCATCACTAC
This sequence comes from Bagarius yarrelli, assembly GCA_005784505.1. Taxonomy (NCBI): domain Eukaryota; kingdom Metazoa; phylum Chordata; class Actinopteri; order Siluriformes; family Sisoridae; genus Bagarius; species Bagarius yarrelli. Next base: position 663,305 of record VCAZ01000071.1, read on the forward strand.
ACCACAAACACACCTTCATAGAAGCCGTCTTCATCCATTGTCCCATACACATACAGGTACTTCCCAGCCACTAGGGGGAGCTCAGCCTCCGGATGCTCGTTAGGGCCGTCGTATGGATTATAACTGAACACAAAAGTCATTCTTTAGATGTTACATGACTTCACATTGCTGTTGCTGGTGGAGCTGAGAAAGTACTCACTTGTAGCGGGCGACACACAGCCGGACCTTTCCCGTGTACCTGGGCTTGGCACGAGGGGAGAGGTTCAACTCTCTTTCCATCTAAAAACAGAAGCCGGACATTAGGTTTCATTTTTTCTGTTAGGTAAACATATGATGAGGTATCACGCTAACAGATAGCAGCACAAGGCTGCATGCAGAACTTTTAATGTTCAATGGCTGTCTGATTACTGGATTGACTCACAGCAGCAGTGAAGATGGGCCGGACCTCTGATAGACAGGTTCGGCGGGGGCTGGAGGGCGTGCTCCGTGATTGGAAGCTGGGTTTGACAGACAGTAGCTCTGCCTTTTCTCCTGCGCTCATCTGAAGAGGTCGGATGAACTCCGAGATCAAAGACTTGCTCAAGTTGCCTTCGCTGCCTGCATGACAAAGGACACACAGCTGATAACATTATAAAAAACACTGCTTATGTAATAGACATTGTTAGCATCAGGAAGTTTAAATACATACATGTTGTATTTTTTTATCTATTTATGGTTACACTATAAAGGGCAAAATGTTTGTACACCCCCACATGAGTGTCTTTTCCCCGAACTGCTGTTGTTTGTTTGGATCGTTCTATTCTTCCTTCACTCGAACTGAAAGACTCAAACCCTGTTCCAGCATGACAATGTCCCCTGATCTCAATAAAGACACGCTGTGTTCTGATTGGAGTGGAAGAACTCTCATTTCCCGTACAGAGTCCTGATTCTGACTTAACCCCTTTAAACTGAAGACCTGTGGGATGAGCTAAAACCCCGACTGAACCCCAGACTCCCTCACCTCAACAACAGTGTCTGATCTCACCAAAACAAAAAAAATGTGGAATGTCCACAAATCCGGTTACTTCCTGTTATCACTTTTGCTCCAAGCACTGGCACTGGAGATTCCGGCCAAAAATAACCTGAACACACACTTTTTAAAACAATTAATTCACCAAGCAAGAATGTCCATCTACATCAAGTAAACCAAATGTCAGAAATGTCACTTCAGACCAATCAAACTCGAAATCATCTTTAAGAGCCAGACTGGACAACGCCTACAAGTCCAGCATTTATATTCACGCTTTTCATCCAATTAATCTTCACAGCTAATCAACCATACATCTGATCCGATTCCAGCAAAAGGTCACTGTGAGAAAGACACATGCTCCCAGCATGCACATGGACGTAATAACGCAAGATTTTGACACAGGAAAGCGGATGTTGTCTGATTGATGTCTTCATTTCTATTTTCTACCCAGCACACCTGCTGCCTCGAGTGTTCTCGCATCCCAGAGTCTCTGAACAGACAGACTTTAAGTTCTTTAATAAAAAATAAAGTCTTTCGCAAAAAAAATTGAGAATGCTGACATTCCTAACATTGACAAAAAAATAACCATAGTCATTAGCTAGCTTGTGGTAGAAGTGGTAGCTTGGTGGTGCTGGGAATCAAACCCCGACCTTCCAATTAACACCTTAACCACTGCGCTACCACTTGCTGTACATGAAAAATGTTTGAAATTAACATTGGAAAAAACATCCCTATAATAACAGAAGGGCATCAAGTGGTAGCTCAGTGGTTAAGGTACTGGACTGGTGATTAGAAGATTGTGGGTTCGATTCCCAGCACCAGCAAGCTGCCACTGCTGGGCCCCTGAGCAAGGCTCCTAACCCTCAACTGCTCAGCTGTGTAGATAAGATGAATGCAAGTCAATCAGAAATGTCAAAAATGCTAATCTTCAAGCATTTTTCACAAGAAACGAATCAAAGCTAGGTTTTGGGTCTGTGTGTGTGTGTGTGTGTGTGTGTGTGTGTGTGTGTGTGTGTGTGTGTTGCACACCCTTGCCCAGGCTGTTAAGGAGCGAGGAAAGCGAAGGTGTTTTGCTGGGCGATTCGGGCGAGTCTCCTCCCGGTAGCTGTCTAGAGCCGAGCAGGTCCAACTTCCCAGCCTGCAACCTGAAACGCTCCAACTCCTTGGACAGCATGTTGAACTGCTCGCTTTGAGACCGACATCGCTCCTCCAACTCCTTCACCTTCACCTGGAGGAAAGAACGGATGGAAGAAACACAACAAAGGGGCAGAAAAAGATAAGAGATAATAGAGAGAGAAACAGACATCTTTTATTTTACTAAACGATACACAACTGACTCCTGGGAAAAAATTCTGCAGTATCCCAATTCCTGCTCGGAAACCTTGAGCTTCAGTCCCCTTTTTTTAGCTTTGTCGTTTTTTTAATGATATTATAATTATATTAATTACTAATTTATTATTAGTTTTATTCACCGTTCACAGCGGAGAGGTTTGGGCTAAAATGACAAGTTCTGGTGTCTGGATTACGGCCAAATGAACAGAATTAGCAGTAAGCTAATGTAAGATGTTATCACTTGCAATGCTATTTCTTAATTTTGCTGGTAGAAGCAAAAGTAGGATTGGTAAAAACATCTAAGTTTAATTTAAAAAAACCCAAACAAACATAAATCATGACTTAACATTAATTCTGTAAGCAATAAAATGCAATCAATAAAAATGAAGATCATTTTTTTTGTATTAATTAAAAACCCTCGTTTTAATCTTCAACGCAAGTTAGTTAGCAAGTTAGTAATCGCTTGTGTTACACCAGCGATAAATACTTATAAACTGTTATAAATCATGCCTGCTTACAGAGAAGAAAACTGTATCTGTTACACAAATTGAAAGTGATTATTGTATTGTAATATGAATTTTTTCCTAAGAAATAACTGAAACATAAGAGGCGGCTCGATACTCATTTTTTATGTCCGATACCGATACTATAAACTCAAGTATCTGCCGATACGGATTTTAACCGGCGTTCGGATCAGTTTGTTCATATGCCAAAAAAGCTTCATAAACAGATGAAAAAAGTTTTAATTCTTAAGGTGAAAATTCTGTTAGCTAGCAGACAACAGCTCACAGCTACGGCATGTGGCATGAGTGACGTACGACCATAGAGCCGGTATCATAACACAAAACATTCCGGTAACTCAGACGAGGGGCGAATAAGAAATTGTAAAAATGGAAGCTGTGTCCTGAGTCAAATACTATAACGTAGTTCTACCAATAACCAGTAATAAACTGTACTTTTGCTTGTCATTAAAGGATTCATTAGACACGACGTGTTGGACGTGTTGGACTTTTGTCCTTTTCTGGTTGTTCCATGTCCATGTCGGTTCCAAGTTGCACTACGGTACATAATCAAACTATTGGTAAAGAGTTCAGTATATGATTCGAGACACAGCTATGGAAGTGTGTGTTTAGCATCACATGCAACACATCAACACATTCCTTTTAAAAGTGCCTAGAAACTGGTCCTCATATGAAACAAACTATTTTTAGAATCGTTTTTATCTTTTCTTTTTGTTAAAATTATTTTTCATTGATCAGAGTGTAATTATACCGAGTAGAAAACCGTAACATAACATAACATCTTTAACTGTAACATAATTTCCTTAATTTGTATTCCTAAATTAGCCACAAGACGCTGTATATGACGGTAGGTTTGGGGTTTAAAACAGAATGTAAAAAGCAAAAACAAATAAATAAATAAAAGTTAAACGGGAAAGTGATTATAAGCAAATAAAAATCGAATTAGTGCTTTTGCTTAGATGTCATAAATCCAATTAGAAGTTACGATTGGACACGTGGACTGAACAGATGAATATTCTAAAAGTTTCAACAATTTAATGCATTTCTAAAACTGACTTTATATACAAATCATTTATATTTTTTTATTGTAATTTGACTTGAAATATAATTTGTATAATTTTAATGAATGTTTTCTCCATTTTTTCCCTTTGTTTTAAATCTAGTTACAGCCAAGACACTCTTGGAATTCTTCACATGCCTATTTCGATCTTCTTATTTTATTTCTAAAGACCTGATTTTCCTAAAACTACAGGGGGAAATTGTATTTCTATATTTAGAAAAGTAGCGCCGGCACAAACATTCCAGGCTTTTTTCGGCTCCCCTTTTGTTTCGCCCCCGTCCTTTCCTCTGAATAAAAAAATATTACATCAATTTAAAAAAGAAAATAGTCATAATATTTCTTAACCTAACTTGTGCAGTAAAACACTGTCCTTACCAAAAGTAATGGATGAAGCAATTCTGAAATTTTTAGTAAAAAAACGGAAAAAATTGCTATTCGACATTAGGACCCCATATCTGACATGAGACACAAGGGGTTTGAGTTCTGCCAGCAGAAATGTCATATCATAAAAGAGAGAAAACAATCGTAGCTGATTGGCTGAAGTTGAAACAATGGGGGCGGAGCAGGTGTGATGAGATTGGAACAATCTGATAGCAAATATTTAAGCTTATTAGCAAAATTGCTATAATTATACCAATAAATTGTATGTTTTTTTCCTTTATCTTTGGTGTCCACTGTGTCCACTTTAGATTGTCTTTTTAAGACACTTTTGTATCGATAAGATGTTGTTTGTTCTCGGTTGTTGCAGTACAAATCGCCAAAGGAAGGCTGTTAGGATTTTAACTAAAAATTGTAAGAAAAATCACCAAACAGAATGACGCGACAGGATTGCTGAGACGGAATCAGGGAGGGAGGAAGAAAGGGAGAGAAAGAGGGAGGGAGAAAAGGAAGGAAGGAAGGAAGGAAAGAAGGAAGGAAGGAGAAGGAAGGAAGGAAGGAAGGAAGGAAAAAAGTCAAATAGAAAGAAGAAGGAAGGAAGGAAGGAAAGAAGGAAGGAAGATAGGCAAATACAAAGAAGAAGGATGGAAGAAAGACAATAGGTTAGAGGAAGAAAGGAAGAAAGGAAGAAAGGGAGGCAAATGGAAAGAAGTAGGAAGAAAAAAAGTCAAAATGGAAAAAAAGGAAGGAAGAAAGGAAGGAAGGAAGTCAAATAAAAAGAAGGACAAAGGAATAAAGGAACAAAGGAAAAAGGAAGGAAGAAAGTCAAATGGAAAAAGGAGAAAGGAAGGAAGAAAGGAAAGAAGGAAGGAAGGAAGGAAGGGAGGAAGGGAGGGAAGAAAGAAAGAAGGAAGGAAGTAAAGAAGGAAGGAAAGAAAGAAAGAAGGAAGTTGAGGAAAAATAACTGGCCAATACCTGCATGCTGTCCAAGTGATTCTGTATATGCAAAGAAAGACCAATAACACAGTGACAAAAGATGTGAGAAAAACCCAAATCACTCTCGCAAACATTCTGAACTATTTCAACAGAGCACAAACCATGCAAAGGCTTTTGGGACATGAGGAAGAACCGTACAGATGAGATGGGACGGTGAGGAAACCGGGTACTGAGGCGTGAGTGGGGAAGTGAGCGTAAAAGAAGGTATAAAAGCTGCAGGTTTAATAAAAGCTTCTCGTTTCATAACTGAAGATAACTGCGATGCGACTCGTATCAGCTAGCGAGGAAGAGCCGCTCATATGAGTCGTCATGTGTGAAATGAGGAGGATGCAGGGCCTAGCCAATACATGCTGAGATGAAAAGAGTCAACAGCTTACATGCATTAAACACACACACACACACACACACACACACATCTACGGTTACACATTTATACTCACCTCTAACAAATGGACGGCTCCTTCATGCTCCTTCTTTGCCTCGACCTGAGCCTGGAAGATTACACACACTGAGCGTTAAAAGGAATTAATATGCAGGCTAGATGTTTGGTCCTTTGCGTTTGAAGGTGAAGTTGTGAACGTGACAATTCTAATATTTATTCATTCATCTTCTGTACCTGCTTATTCCCTAATTTGGGGTCACAGGGATCTGCTGGAGTCTATCCCAGCCGTCTCTAAAAGGGTGAAAGGCAGAAGGGGGACACGCTGGACAGGTCGCCAGTCCATCACAGGGCCACACAATCACACTCACGTATATGTTTTTCTGACTGTGGGAGGAAAACGAATATCCGGAGTAAACCTACGCAAGTACGGGGGAACATAGACAGAAAAAGGATTGTGGAGTGACGCGCCCCTCAATATTCCACTCAAGAAACGTGTGTTCTGTTGAGTTGCTCATGACCCATATGAATGACAGATGCTGAATCTTCCAAAGCGATTTAAGTTTATTTTTATTATACAGTTGAGCAATTGGGGGTGAAGGGCCTTGCTCAGGGGGCCAAGCAGTGGCAGTACTGGAAATCGAACCCAAAATCTACCAATTAGTAGTCCAACGCCTTAATCATTAGGCTACCACCTTCCCACCTGTCATCTGTCTTATGATGATGTGACAGGCTTGTGGTTTTGTTTTTATTGCTGTCTGCTCCTGCGAGTGCGCGCTTGATTCTCACTGTCTTCGTATCTTCTTAGTAATCGCATGAGTCCACTGCTTTGGTGAAACTGAGAGACAGCATGTCAAACGTTCCAACGCACACTTCACACATCTGAGCTGTTTACTCGGCATTCTCAAACAGGTGGGAATAAATGATAGGATCCAGCTCTAATATGACGCTTTGGGTCAAACAACAAGTCACTCACATCCCAGCTCTAACGAGCGAGATAACATGAGTAAGTCTGACTTATGAGGCAACTTTCACACAGATTCTGAAGCACGTATACATCGGACACTTCCCATGAGTCCACGGGAGTGACAACTCATCGTTTTCTAAAAGCAGTGGCGCAAAGGTTTACAAGTTTTATAGTAGCTTTAAGTACTTCAGGAAAAACACGTTGATCCTTTTGGTTAAATTGCACTTGTTTAATATCATCCAACTTTGAATTTTTACCCTCTTGTGATGTTGTATGTGGTTGAATAGTGTAGACTAGTGTGGAATGTTGTAGACTGGTGTGGAATGATGTGGAATGGTGAAGACTGGTGTGGAATGGTGGAGACTGGTGTGAATGGTGAAGACTGGTGGAATGTTGTAGACTGGTGTGGAATGGTGTAGACTAGTGTGGATTGGTTTGGAATGTGTATAGTGTAGGACTAGTGTAGACTGGTGTGGAATGGTGAAGACTGGTGTGGAATGGTGTGGAATGGTGTAGACTAGTGTAGATTGGTGTGGAATGGTGTAGACTAGTGTAGACTGGTGTGGAATGGTGTAGACTAGTGTAGACTGGTGTGGAATGGTGTAGACTGGTGTGGAATGGTTGTAGGTGGTGTGGAATGGTGTGGAATGGTGTAGAATGGTGTGGAATGGTGTAGACTGGTGTGGAATGGTGTAGACTAGTGTGGAATGATGTGGAATGGTGAAGACTGGTGTGGAATGGTTGAGACTGATGTGGAATGTTGTAGACTGGTGTGGAATGGTGTAGACTGGTGTGGAATGGTGTAGACTGGTGTGGAATGGTGTAGACTAGTGTAGACTGGTGTGGAATGGTGTAGACTGGTGTAGATTGGTGTGGAATGGTGTAGACTAGTGTAGACTGGTGTGGAATGGTGTAGACTGGTGTAAAAGGCTGCACATCAGAGTAATAAATCTTTGCATTAAAAACCTTGTGATCGTCAAGTATAGCAAACTGACACCTCTGCTGACACAGTTTGCTCTTCATATGTAGTGAATATAATAAAGTAGTGAACTTACTTCTGGACCCTAAGGTAGATGAAAATTCCACATCACGTCCATGCTCCTCCACCAGAGCGTCTGTTTGCAGTGGTCCAACCCTATCTCGCATGCCCTTTGTGAGCCGAATCTATTTTTAGCTACGAGCAATAGCTCCTGGAAACAATCCTGAGAAGTGTGTAACTACTGCGTATTTGTTCTGTGAGATTTGTCCTGAATCCCAATGAGACCTGGCTGAAATGGTCACGACTTCCGTTTTCTGGGAAAAAATGCACGTAACACCGTCTGGGCTGGAAGTTTATGAGATTTCTATTGATGTTGTGCTCTCTGACAGATCCACTATCTGTGGAATGCACAATTGAGACACTATAGAGGTGGACAACCTGGGAAAAATCATTCTGTTGCTAGAAAAAAAGGTTAAAGGGCTAATTATGGCAACTGCGGCCTAAGTAGATTTGAACACCTTAAATTGAGGTGATAGAAAAAGATGTTCTTGTGGGATTTTCAGATCCCAGTGGAAAACCAACCACATGTGGTAATAATAGATTAAAAAGCATAGCTGAAGAAGATGAATCTGTGGATGGTGACTGGAGCATATGAGGCAGGTTCAGAACTTATTGACTCGAAACATTCCAATCTTACAGACGCTAGAATCAGCCAGTGCTGCACCACTCTTGACTTTCCTACATCATCCTGTGGGTGGAGCCTTTCCACAGACCCACAAAAAACCTAGTCATGTGCCAGGGCAGGTTATGGAGTAGAGGTAGATATTGTTGTATTAGGTGACAATACAGATCAGATAATAAAACTACAGGAGACAGTGATCAATACTATGTTCAGAATCTCATCCAATCCGATTCAGTCTGATTGTCAACGCTGATGCGTCTCAAGCGCCAATCTCACCTACCTTCCCCTATACTATACGTCAGTTGATTGGTAATACCGGGTATCTGCTGTCAGGATTTTATCAGCATGTCTTTAGCATGGACTGGGTCGCAAAGCTACTTAACTGCTTGACCCGAAAGTTCCCCGCCAAGGTTCCCTGTTGCGTCGACCTTTGACCTCTCACCTTTTGCAGAAGGTCGATCTCCTGCTGCTTGGCGCTGAGGACGGCCAGGGCCTGTTCATGTTCCAACTCTAACTGCTGCCGCCGCTCAGCAGCCTCACGCATATGCTGGAGAAAGAGAGTGTGAGAGAGAGAGAGAGAGAGAGAGAGAGAGAGAGATGTCAGCACGAGAACAAGAGTCAGGCATTGAGATAAAAACAGAAAGGATGATAGGAAGAGAGAGCGATCACAAACAGAAAGAAAGAGAGGAATGTAAAAAGTTGAAAGAGGGAGAGAGAGCAAGAATGAAAAAAAGAAGGAATAAAAAGAAAGAAAGAAAGAAAAAGAGAGAGGAATGTCAACACCCGAAGGTCTCGGATTTGAAAAACAATGGAAAAAAAAATGAACAAAACGAAAGAATGATGGGGATAAAATTAGAGATGAGGCAGGTGACAGGGAAGACAAACGACTCTCTCTCTCTCTTCCTTTCTTTTTCTCCCTTTCTATCTTTCTCTCTCAGTGAGTCAATGATGATAAAGTGATTCTTAACCCACACACTAAGCGCATTTCCAGGCTCCCTTATATGCCAGAGGAATCATCTCCAAACGTCTGTGACTGTGTCTCCATCATCTCGTCTACATCTGCCACTTAAACCTGTTCCTTTCACACTCCTTCATCCCCCCGTTTTCCACAGGAGAGGAGGACGACAGGCTCCGTCCTAAAATCGCATACTTCCATACTGTCTAGTGTGCGAAACTGAGTATGCGTGACAAGTAACATGTTCGAATCCTTAGCATGTAAATTGGAAAGTTCCCGGATGATCGTCTGCGAAGTACACATACTATGGACACTTTATTATCACATGATCCTGCGGGAGAGACGACTTGTCGTATGAGGAAGTGGCGATAAGCGGTGACGTGCTTTTTAAGAGCTTTAAGTAGCTTTAGATGAGTTAACGTTTGCTGTGACGTCGTATGTCATGTGACAATATTAATGTCGGATGAAGTAGGTCGGAATTTCCTTCATACTACTTGTAATTATACTTTACAGAATGTACTTCGTTAACGGTTGGGAAGTAGGTACTTATTTAAATAGTATGCAATTTTGAACAGAGCCCAAATTTGCCCCAGTTGATCAAAAATGGCTGCCATTTTACCCTTAAATGTATTTTCTTATATTTATAGATTGTCAAGATTTTTAAAAAACATATGTATTTATATTATATGCTATACAAATACCTGTATGTTAAAGATTTTATTTCTATATGTTATATATTGTAAAGGTTTATTAATCCTAGGTTTTATTTCTCTAGGTTAAAGGTCTTCACTGTTTTTCTTTTCTGTAAGGGTAACATGATGTTGCTTTCTTTAATAAGGACGGGGTCGCTGTATTTTTTTTTTGCTGTATCAGAAATAAAGCTCAATGGGTTGGAGTGACTCTAATTAAAATAATAAATAATTATTTGTTCATTCCCAACAACAGAATGATCACGTGATAACCACATGCCAACCAGCAGGAAAATCACACAGACAACAAAATCCGACCTACCTACGATCAGAACTACAGTTTACATTACAGCATTGCAGATGTTTCTTATCAGGAGGACTTACATAAATCTTCTTATATACAACTGAGCAATTAGGGGTTAAGGGCCTTGCTCAGGGGCCCAACAGGAGTGGCTTAGTGGAGCTGTGAATCGAACCCCGGTCTTTCTGGTATCAGACCAACATCTTAACCACTGAGCTTAACCACTACAACCAGAACTTAACAACAACCAGTCAACCATTCGGAGGAAAATAAACAATAATAATTTACAATCACTAATTAAATCCGACATTAAAACCGGAAGTCACTCCGGAACCTGGAGCTGTTGGGTTTTTCTGTTATAGATTGACCCGCCCCCCGATTAAAGAAAGCAAATGTCATGTGACCCTTACAGAAAAATAGTTTAGGGACCCCTGATATGAAGACTACTGATGAGAGATCAGAAGGTCAGTTCACATTAAACGTATTCAAAGCATAAATTACATCCATAATTAATGAACCGTCGCACTAAAACGTCCCCTCAGATCTATAAGTGTGTAGAATCTTTGCTCAACCTGGTGATTTCAAGACAGACTGGTTCTCGGGTTAAAATGCGTACCAGTCCTTCAACCTAGAGCTTCTGCTTAATTGTCCTGATCAGAACAGAGCATTCAGCGATGCCGGGGTAAACAGGAGAAGAAATCAGATCACATGATTATCTGTAGAATCTGAGCTAAAAGTGTAAGATATGACGTCTGATTGCTGTGGCGGAGGAGATCGGCCGGTTCTTACCTTCAGCACCTGCTCTAGGTTCTCCAGCTTGCCTTGGAGCTGAGTCCTCTCCTGCACAGCACAGTCTCTCTCCACAGTCACTGCACACAGAGCCTCCCACAGGCACTCTAGGCTCACCCTCCCCTCCCCCCCCCCCCCCCCCCCCCCCCCCCCCCCCCCCCCCCCCCCCCCCCCCCCCCCCCCCCCCCCCTACTTTTCTACGTCCTTATCATACTCATACTCATACTTCACCTGCTCAGAGAGAGAGTGAGGGAGAGAGAGAGAGAGAGAGAGAGAGAGAGAGAGAGACTTATTTTTTACAGTCCTTAATTTAACCAAATTTTTTTATACATAAAATTATTGTGCAAGAGAAAGCGAGAGAGAGAGAGAGAGAGAGAGAGAGAGAGAGAAAGAGAGAAGAAAGAAAGAAAGAAAGAAAAAATAGGAAAAGAGGGACAGAAAGAGAGAGAAATGAAGCGAGAGAGAGAGAGAGAGAGAGACAGAGAAATAGAGAGAGGAGAGAGCGAGAGAGAGAGAGAGACATGAAGCGAGAGAGAGAGAGAAATGAAGCAAGAGAGAGAGAGAGAGAGAGAGAGAGAGAGAGAGAGAGAGAGAAATAGAGAGAGAGAGAGAGAGAGAGAGAGAGAGAGAGAGAGAGAGAGAGAGAAAATAACAAAGAGAGAAAAAGAAAAAGATAAATAAGGAAAAGATGGATAGAAAGAGAGAGAGAAATGAAGCAAGAGAGAGAGAGAGGGAGAGAGAGAGAAGTGAGAAAAGAGCGGAAAGAGAGAAGAGAGGATGAGGAGAGAGAGGAGAGAGGAGAGAGACGGAAGAGCAGAGTAGCAGATCGGTAAGAATCAATAATAATGGTCAGGAGTGAGAAAAGTGAGAAAGGAAAGAGTGGGAGAGAGAGAGAGAGAAGGAAGAGAAGAGAAGGAGAAGAGCGTTGTAAAGTCAGCAATAATAATGGTAGCGAGTGTGGTGGTAATAGTGATGCAAACGAGTCGGTGGTTGGTGAGTTTAGGAATTTTTGTTGTATTTGTCCTGCGGGAGGAACCGTAATGTACTACGTCCACCATGTTGTTATTGTCACATGACAAACATTACAACGTTAAAGCAGTGCGAAATTTTCCATCATTGCCACCAAAGTAGTAAATCATCTGTAAATTCAGATATACTCCTCGCCTTGTGTACTGTTCTATATACTTTCATACTATATAACAGGAAAGTATACGATTTGGGACGCAGCTTGTGTGAAGGTTTTGATCTCGCTCGCGGTTCATTTCCGTTATTCGCTGTCGTTGCTGCTCTCACTCAGGTAGTCCTCTGAACTCTGGATTAAACCCTCTCTAACCTCGTTGACGTCTCTGACTTCTACAAATCAATCAAAAATTCTTCTGTCCTAGACAGTTTTCCAGACACCGTAATAAGTTTCCACTGCCAGAGAAAAAAATAAATAAATCACCCCGGAGTAAAAATAGGACCTTTCCGTCTTTCAAGTGCACTTAGAAGTGCTTGAAAGCAAAGACGGCAGCAGGTTCAGGTTCGCTATTGATCAGAGGTGAAGTGATGATAAAAGAGCAGGGACACAGGCACATGTGCATACACACACTCACACACTCACACACACACACGGCTGATCCTTATTATCTAGATTTATTACAAAAGTGTTAATTTGGTCTATTTTTGCTCGTAACACTGTGAAAAAAGGTTTTTTTTGGGGGGGGGGCAAATACTTTTGCAAACCAGCCTACACTAGTTTATGAATTAGGCTGACTTGCTAAGACGGCAAAAGTGTGTGGACAAGCCATACCTTCTAAAACATATAACGATCAAATATTTAGAGGCTTTTCTGTCTGCCTGCCTGCCTGTCTGTCTGTCTGTCTGTCTGTCTATCTCTCGGCTTTATAAGGATGACTAGCATTAAAGGACGCTAAAGGGAGGGAGGTTTTAACCTTCATCGCCTTCTCCCAACTGTTCAAAGCAAAGCTGCATCTGTTCTTTTCAAAGAATCATCCTTCAATCTGTGTGGGACAAGAATCTCCAAAAAAACACCAAACGTCTCTATACCAGCAGCCGCGGACTCACGTGCCGCGCTAAGCGGTGCCACGTTTTCGCAAACTGCTTCCCTATTGTGCCTCCATCGGCTGCTAAACTCAAGGTTGCGTTACGAGACGCTGCTCAGTCCAGCACGGACGGCGTCGTCTAGCTGACCGAGCTGTCTGTCTGTCCCGCTTGATTGACGCGCACATGCTATTGGGTTGAATTAAACATCTGTAATTTGGACCTTATGGACTTTTACATTTTTGGATAATATTTCGTGTCACTAAATACACACATTAATTTTCGCTAAAGAAAAAGCAGCTTGATTTCTGTAAGGTAGTAATGTTAGTAAAACGTTCCACTGACAATGTAAGAAAAACATTTTAAAGCCAAGGTGTTTAAATGGTTTATTACTGATGAATTATCACGTTGACACAATGTTCGTCAAATGGTAACGCAAGAATGTTTTTCGCATGGAAAGTAAAGGTCCTGCCCCGGAATAGAACCCGGGCTGCCAGGGGGGAACCTTGCATGTGGGTGCCGGGGTGTACTGGTTTAACCACATGCGTGGTTGCGCTCCAGCAATCCGGTAAATTGAATTTGATATGAAGAATCTTTGGCTGCATCCGAAATCGAATGGCGAATCGAGGCGAATAGTATTGCAAAAAGTTCCCGGATGATGCACTTGTTTTGATTGGATTCTAAAGTTCGTTTAGGATGAACGTTTTACTTTCGCTTGAGGCGACCCATCATATACCAAAATGGCGGAAAGCGGCGATGTGGCACTTGACAAAAGAGTTCAAATTCTTTAATTTTCCCTTTCTTTTCCTTTTTCCCCCTCTCTCCATTTCTCTCTCTCTCGCTCTCTCCCGCTCTCTTTCTTTCTCTCCCTCTCTCCTGCTGTCTCTCTCTCTCTCTCTCTCAGCATGGATGTAGACTTTCTTACTGCAGAGAGAAATTTAATTACACTCTATCAACATCCAGAAGGCGCGTCTGTAACAGCAATCGAATTTAGCCGCCGTCAGCCGCCGCTCTGAATTTACATCTCAAGTCGTACGCCTGTAGGTGTAAACGAACACTTAATCAACCTCCTCTTACTGTACACAGTCACCAAGCTGTGTGTCTTAGGGACACGTCCGCACATCAGCATGACCACTGACATGAGGCTAGACAGAGGCTAGACTGAGCATCAACATCCCTGTGTGAACAACAGCAGGAGAAACTCCAGAATAGTGGCCAGGATGAAGTCTGGCTGACTTATGAGCCAATCAGTGGAGGACAAACTTAAACGGACAGATAGTCTGCGAGGACAATGACGGGTTCTGTACCTGTCTTAATAAGAGTATTAGAAAAAAATTAGGAAAGTTAAAGACATTTAGAGAGTGCTTAGAAAAAAGGAAGAGGAAGGAAAGGAAAGGAAAGGAAAGGAAAAGAGGAAAGGAAAGAAAAGAAAAGGAAAAGAGGAAAGGAAAAAAACGAAAGAAAAACGAAAGGAAAGAAAGAAAACGAAGAAGGGAAAGGAAGAGAAAGGAAAGGATGAAAAAGGAAAGGAAAGGAAAGGGAAAGGACAGAAAAGGAAAGGAAAGGAAAGGAAAAAAGGAAAGGAAAAAGGAAAGAGAAGGAAAGGAAAAAGGAAAGGAAAGGAAAAGGAAAGGAAGGAAAAGAAAGGAAAGGAAAGGAAAGGAAAGGAAAGGAAGGAAAGGAAAGGAAAGCAAAGGAAAGGAAAAAGGAAAGGAAAGGAAAAGTAAAAGGAAAGGAAGAAAGGAAAGGAAAGAAAAGAAAGAAAAGGAAAAGGAAAGGAAGGAAAGGAAAGGAAAGGAAAGGAAAAGAAGGGGAAGAGAAAAGGAAAGAAAAGGAAAAAGGGAAAGGAAAAGAGGAAAGAAGGAAAGGAAAGGAGGGAAAGGAAAAAGGAAAGGAAAAAAGGAAAGGAAGGAAAAGAAAGAGGAAAGTAAAGAAAAGGAAAGAAAGGAAAAAGGAAAGGATAAAGGAAAGAAAGGAAAGGAAAGGAAAGGAAAGGAAAAGAGGAAAGGAAAGAAAAAAGGAAAAAGGAAAGAAAGAAAGAAAGGAAGGAAAGGAAGAAAGAAAGAAAGAGGAAAGTAAAGTAAAATGTAAAGGAAAGGAAAGGAAAAGAGGAAAAAAAGAAATAGGGAAAATGTAATAAGAAAGAAAGAAAGAAAAAAGAAAGAAAGAAATGAATTAAAGTAAAGCAAACTACATGGCAGGAAACAACAATAAAGAGGAAGAGGCAAAAAAAAAGAAGGTGGAAAAAAAACAAGCGAAATTACAGAGCAGATAAATCATTTTTGTGATTACAAAAACATGGAAATTTAGCAACCCAGCAAATACACAAACGGAACACACACACACACACACACACACACATACACACACATACAAACGTGCCCACAGTGCCAGCACACACATTCCGCTGTCCTTCTTTTCTGCAGTCAATTTCAATCGGTCCTGTACTAATCCATAATTGCATTGGCATCCCACTCACACAGCATCGATCCAGACGTACACCCAACACGTGATGTACAGAGAGAGAGAGAGAGAGAGAGAGAGAGGAGAGAGAGAGAGAGAGAGAGAGAGAGAGAGAGAGAGAGAGAGAGCAGAGAAACACTCTCAGATGAAATGAGATGCTGCTGAATGACAGAAGACGCCTGCGCTGTGTGAGGGAACGAGGGAGCGAGGGAGCTCATAAAGATTATGGAACAGTAATATTCCCGGGGTATCACATGACTTTATTTGATTTTTCAGACTTTGATGTGCCAGAAACTGAATTAGTGATCACACTAAGCTAAAAATACACACCAACGTGTACACAACCTACTAATATCTCCAGCTGGATAAATGGATGAAAGGAAGGAAGGAAGGGAAAGGAAAGGAAAGGAAAGGGATAGGGAGGGGGAAGTGACGGGAAGATAAGGTATAGGAAGTGAAGGTCAGCAAAGGAAGACAAAGGAAAGGAAGGAAAGGAAAAGGAACGAAAAAGGAAAGAATGAAAAAGGAAAGGAAAGGAAAGGAAAGGAAAAGAAAGGAAAGGAAAGAAAAGGAAAGGAAAGGAAAGGAAAGGAAAAGGAAAGGAAAGGAAAGGAAAGGAAAGGAAAGGAAGGAAGGAGTGTTCACGGAAAGGAAAGGAAAGGAAAGGAAAGGAAAGGAATAGGGAGGAATGGGAAAGGAAAGGAAAGGAAAGGAAAGGAAAAGGAATAATAGGAAAGAAAGTAGGGAAAAGGAAAGGAAGGAAAGAAACCAGGAAAGAAAGGAAGGAAAAGGAAAGGGAAGGAAACAGGAATAAGGGAAAAGTACAGGAAAAAGGAAAGGAATAAGGGAGTGGGAAAGGAAAGGAAAGGAAAGGAAAAGGAAAGGGAAAGGGAAAGGAAAGAAAGGAACGGAAAGAAAATGGAAAGGAAAGAAGGAAAGAAAAGGAAATGGAAAAAGGAAAGGAAAGGAAAGGAAAGGAAAGGAAAGGAAAAGGAAAGGAAAGGAATAGGGAAGGCAATGAAAGAAAGAAAGGAAAAGGGAAAAAGTGAAAGGAAAGGAAAGAAAAGAAATGAAAGAAAAAGGAAAGGACAGGAAAAAAAGAAAGGAAAGCAAAAGGAAAGAAAAGGAAGGAGGGAAGAACCCTGCAAAGAAAGGAAAGGAAAGGAAAGCCAAAAGGAAAGGAAGTCCTGGAAGGAAAGGAAAGGAAAGGACAAGGAAAAGGAAAGGAAAAAGTAAGGAAAGGAAAGAAAAAGGAAAGAAAGGAAAAGAAAGGAAAGGAAAGGCCCTAGGGAAAGGAAAAGAAAAGAAAAGAAAAGGAAATGAAAGGAAAGGCAAGGAAAGGAAAGGAAAGGAAAGGAAAGGAAAGAAAAAGGAAAGGACAGGAAAGGAAAAGAAAAGGAAAGAAAGGAAAGGAAAGGGAAAGGAAAGAAAAAGGAAAGGAAAAAGGAAGGAAAAAGAAAGCAAGGAAAGGAAAGGGAAAGAAAAAAGGAGAAAAAGGAAAGGAAGGAAGGAAAGAAAAGCAAAGAAAAAAAGGAAAGGAACCGGGAGTAAAAGGAAAGGAATGGAAAGGAAGAAAAAGGAAGAAAATTGGAAAGGAAAGGAAAGGAAAAGGAAAGGAAAGGAAAGGAAAGGAAAGGAAAAGGAAAAGGAAAGGAAAAGGAAAGGAAAGAAAAGGAAAGGAAAGGAAAGGAAAAGGAAAGAAAAGGAAAGGTAAAAAGGAAAGGGAAAGGAAAGAAAAAAGGAAAGGGAATTGGGAGTGGGAAAGGAAAGGAATGGGGAGGGGGAAGTGACGGGAAGATAAGGTATAGGAAGTAAAGGTAAGCAAAGGAAGAAAAAGGAAAGAAAAGAAAAGAAAAGAAAAAAACCAAAAAGAGACGAAAAGGGATAGGGAGGGGGAAGTGACAGGAAGGGAAGGGATAGTATGCGAAGAAAAGAAAGGGAAGGAAAGGGAAAGGAATAGGGAGTGAGAAAAGAAAGAAAAGGTTAGGAAAGGAAAGTATAGGAAAAAAGGAAAAGGAAGAAAAGGAATAGGGAGTGGAAAGGGAAGGGAAGGGAAAGGGAAGGAAAGAGAAGGAAAGAAAAAAAAAGAAAGTAAAAGGGAGGGGAAAGGAAAGGAAAGAGAAAGGGAAAGGATTAGAAGGGAAAGGAAAGAAACGAAAGGGAAAGAAAGGAGGAAAGGAATGGAAAAAAGAAAATAATTGAAAAGGTGTCGCCTCAGTTGTTCTCATAATGTCCTTCATCTCCTTACCAGAATGTATTTCTATAAGTTGACGCTTGGCTCAGTGGAAGTTGTCCAATCAGAGAGCAGGGTTAATGGATGTCCAGTGCTTTCTGGAAATTAGTGCGTCTGACCTTTGAGTCGAGACAATACACTCTGTTCGGTTTTTTTTTCCCTCTCTTGCTCCAAGTTTATAGACAGTCACTTCCTGTCTTAGATGGCTTCCAGCCAATCAGAGCGCTTTATTCGGCAGGTGGACGTGCTTGAGCCGGTTGAGTAAAATGTTTAATTTCTGCTGCTGGAGTCTGACGTTATGACCCTCGCCGTTGAAACACTGAGGCTTCGTTTTACTGCAGCACACAGATGCTTTTACAGCCTAACCGGAGATAAGACGGCAGCGCGAGACGATGGAACAGGAAGTTAAAGATGTCACTGAGGGTATAATTAACATGTTCATATTGTCATGTGACGTATGACATCACAGCAGCGCAAATTGAAAGTGTTTAACTTGAAAGATGCTAAAAAAATGTAAATTTAACCACAAGGAACATTTTTTTTTTTTTGGAGGAAAGTGCTGCGTCGCCGCTTGCCGCCATTTTGATGAGTCATCGTTCCTGCAGGCTCATGGAATAGTAAAGCGTCCATCACATTTGTACGCCAGATTTCGGGCTGGAGGAGTAGATCATTCGGAAACTTTTTGTGTACTAAGAATTTGGACATACTTCTCGCCGGCATACTTTATTCTACTGAATTATGCGATTGCGTAATGCGACTTCACTTACATCATCTCCAGATGTTCTTTTTCTGTCTGCTGGAATTCTTTTTTTAAAGCTCCTCTGTGTTTTTTTTTTTTTGTTTGTTTGTTCTTTGTGTTTTTCCTTCGTTTTGTCTTTATCTGTACTTAAATGCATGAACACTGCAGACTCCGTGGGTGTACATCTGCGGGGCGGCGTTGCAGTTATTACCAAGAGAATGCCACCGCCTGCGGTTTTGCTACAGAATCCCAGCGGAGTGCAACAGTTAAACTGCTGACTCCCACTGAGTCACCTCCCTCCTACACACACACACACACACACACACACACAAAATCATTTTTACACAGTTCAATATGATAATTGCATTAACATATGCACACAGGCTGCAGCTCAGATATCCCAAACTGCGGCGATTAATCCGCTGCCGCTCGTTTCTATAAATCATGCGAATAAAAAGCATTAACGGACGCCGGAGTTGCACCACTGACATCCAACTGTCATGGTGCTGAAGCTGGTGCCATAAAACTGAACGCTGATTTGCTCTGTAACATCACAGTCATAGGTTATGCACTATACTGTATTATGTAACACACACACACACACACACACACACACACACACACACACACACACTTTGGGTAGGTATCAGTACCATTCAACCATATATACAGCACATCCATCTGTTCATCCATTCATCCATTCAGTACATCCATCCATCCATCCATCCATCCATCCATCCATCCATCCATATGTACAGTAAATACATTCATCCATTCAGTCCATCCACCCATCCATCCATCCATATGTACAGTACATACATTCATCCATTCAGTACATCCATCCATCCATCCATCCATCCATATGTACAGTACATACATTCATCCATTCATACATACAGTACATTCATCCATCTGTTTATCCATCCATATGTACAGTACATACATTCATCTATTCAGTAATCCATTCATCCATCCATCCATCCATCCATCCATCCATATGTACAGTACATACATTCATCTATTCAGTAATCCATTCATCCATATTTACAGTACATTCATTCATTCATTCATACATACAGTATATCCATCCATCCATCCATCCATATGTACAGTACATACATTCATCCATTGATACATACAGTACATCCATCTATCAATTAATCAATATACACAGTACACTCATTCATTCATCCATCTATCCATCCTTTTATATATACTGTAAATTCATCTATCCTTCTTCCTAGTACATCCAGCTATCCATCCATCCATCCACCCATCTATCCATCCATCCATCTATCCATCCATGCATCCAACAATAACCTGATCCACCTATCCTTCAATATATTTATCCACCCATCCATACTAACCACTACTTATATTCCATTTATTTATCTATCCATCCATTTTTCTGTCCATCCGCCCATCCATCTAGCCATTCTTCCTTCACTTCTTTACTTTTCCATACTCCTTCCATCTGTCCATCCATCCATCCATCCACCACCTACTCATAATCCTATTCATCTATCTTTTAATATGTGCATCCATATGTACTATTCATCCATCCATCTATCTATCCATCCACCCATCCATCCATCTATCTATCCATCCACCCATCCATCCATCCATCCATCCATCCATCCATCCATTCATGCATACATACATCTATTTATCCATCAGCATCACCCCAACTCAAAGACTTCTCCTTGATTAATAAAGGGAAAACAAAGAAGATGATGAGTGTCTTCACATACCTCCACCGCTCCCCCTTTCATCTTACTCCATATCCCATCCGCCTCCCTCACACTGCTGCTTTTTTGCTTTGCCGTGACAGCAAACCCAGAAGGCAGACAGAGGAAGATGGAGGCAAAAAGACAGAGAGAGAGCCTCCGGGAGCCAAAACTGTGACTGTACGTGTGTGTGTGTGTGTGTGTGTGTGTGTGTGTTCTTATATGCAGGTCTGGACTTAAAGGGGTAATAAGCAGTATTACCCTTCATGCTATGCAGTGCTAGTTTACAGAATTTTCCAAAAACATTTTACTCATCTGTCAATGTTTCATCTATCTGTCCATTCACTTAACTATCTGTCCATTTCTCATTCCTATCTATCTATCTATCTATCTATCTATCTATCTATCTATCTATCTATCTATCTATCTATCTATCTATCTATCTATCTATCTATCTATCTATCTATCTATCTATCTATCTATCTATCTATCTATCTATCTATCTATCTATCTATCTATCTATCTATCTATCTATCTATCTATCTATCTATCTATCTATCTATCCATCCATCGGTCCACTCATCTACTATTCTACCCAAATACCCCTCCAAATATCTATCAATCCATCCATTAATTTATCCATTGAATTTTTCAGTTATATACCCAGCTATTCATCCATCCATCTCCCCTTCCATCAATTCATGCATTCATTGATTTATTCATAAAACCACACACTCTTCTATCTTCCAAATTCTTCCCTTATCCATTCACCTATCCACCAATCATCTTTTAATATGGCAATCCATTCATTCATTTATTTATCTACCTTTCTCACTCCAATTATCCATCCATCCATCCATCCATCCATCCATCCACTCACCCATCTATTCATCCCTTTAAACGATGTTCCAAACCACAGATTCCAATATAAGCAGTATGACTGGCAGCCCTGAGCTCCAGTACGTTCCAGTGCTAAAGAACATTCAATCTTCTCTAACTGTAAACGGAATTCCACTTGTCATTAATTGATTATAGTCCTCGCGCTTGCAGGCCAGGCGCGACCCTCAATCATCAAACAGAGCGACTGTTTATTTCCCCCAGTGCGCAGGTAGCGGCGGGGTAACCCTGACATGTCTCTTCAACATCGGAGAACTTTATCGACACCTCTGCAGGGAACATGTCCCTGAGGACGCCTGAATTTGACGCTCCTGTCTGGATGTGTGACAGCATGGGACGTGAAGAGATTTCATTTCACAAGCTCCTACCAAGGTTTGACATGACTGGCTCTTCTTCTTCACCTCTTCCTCGAGAACGTCGCACTCCTTTTCTTTCTTGCTGATTTCCGTCTCCTGAGTAAACACACACACACACACATATATGAAAATAAGATACAAAAAGATTCTTTAGAAAGAAACACCGGCAAATCGAGCACAAATTTAACATAAATTCTTATGTAATAAGTTTATAAAGTATATATTTGTTTAATTTTAGAAAGCTTGTAATATTTTTTCTTGATCACTACATATTTTTTGATTTATTCTTTCTTTATTTTTATTTTCTAAAACTTTTCCAATGATTTCTTTATTTTATTTGCATTTATTTTTACATTAGTTTTTAAATAGTTTTTACATATAATTGAATTTTAATTGAATTTTAGATGGTTAAGTTAAGCTAAAACTTAGCGAGGCGTATGAGTCTCTAGTGCTGCTGTCATTCTCTAATTACTAATATCCTATTATGAGACACACACACACACACACACACACACACACACACACTTATTTTCCAATCCTCTAAACAACACCGTTTAACAGCTAACGGTTTACACCGAGGTCTCTGGAGAGACAGGTAAAGCTTGTGTTTGTGTATGACTGTGTGTGTGTGTGTGAATAGGAGTGTGTGGGAGGCTACAGATGGCGTTCTGTCCTTGTAGTCCCGCCGACGCAGACGCACTCGCGCAGAATGGAGCATAAACAGCGCGCATAAGGATCAGAGGACGAAGTCATCCTGTCGGCTGAAACGTGTGAAGGAACGCGTAATTCCTCAACCCTCTCGAGTGCCGTCTCGAACACACACCCTGATGTTCCTCTAATTCACACAGGGGAAAAAATGTGTAGGAATGAAAGACACAAAACGTAAACTTCTTTTTTCTTCAGGCTTTTCCACACGGTTGGTCCCTTAGTGCGCGTAGTAGCTGTTTTATTCGGATTGATGGTATGGTATATTGATTTCGGTGGAGCTGTAAAGCTGTGATGTGCTTCAGGGTTGTGTAGTGTTTATTCTCTCGGTTGTAGATGCCGGTGCCGGTGTTAAATGGCCACCGTGGTGCAGTGGGTTGTTTGTGACAAGCAGTTAATGCCTTGATGAATATTTAACTCCCGCGAGCTCCACTCCGCTCTCCTAGAGGCCGTTTGTCTTGGAGCAAAGCGATGCTGTTCAGTTAACAACCCGCGAGCCTCGACAGGTCACGGCGCATCCATACATCACGACCGGCTACAATTAAAGCGCGGCATAACAGCCTTTAAAGCCGAACCGGTTTAATCCAGAATAAATGTTTTTGTGTTTGGAATATTCTCCTTTAAGTAATCTTCAATATTTTTGATTTTGAATAGTCACATGATTTCATATGACCTGTAATAGCGAGGTTCAACCAGTGTGGCGCTGTAGAGCAAGATGTGAATCCAACAAAGCGGTTTAGTGTTAATGAAATAAATCAATAGATAAATTACAATTTTTTAAAAAATGTGTTGATCAGTTACAATAACTAACTTATAGATAAAATAATTGCTAATTAATCGTCAATCAAAAAGAATCCTTATTCTACTGCGGGTTTAAGGTGGCGTCACATTCATTCTTCTGCGCTCATAAATCAGTGATGATCCGAATGCTGCGATGATATTGTACACCAGCGTGATAAAGTGGTGGTTAGTTGTCAGGTTATGAATGCTACTGCGGAAATTTAATATGCTTGCTCTGGTTTTAATAGGGCATCGACCTAGCAACCAACGTCATGGAGACGACCTGGCTGAAATGTGGGTTTAGCAGGACAACCAACCAGAGGTTGACGAGTTGCTGCCACTAGGAACATTTCACACACCTACAAAATCCCCCAATACCCCCAACCCCACCTCCAACCGAGAAAATCCATTTAAAGAACGAACATGGGGTCATTCGACAAGATTGTAAACAGGAAGAAGGTAATAGAACTTCTAATAAACCATTGAACACTCTTTCTCTCTCTCACACACAATACATTCTCTTCACTCACACCCACTAACTTCATGTCCTCGTTTATCGCATCCCTATCCCTCCTCTTTGGTCTTCCTCTTTGCCTCCTGCCTGGTAGCTTTATTTCTAACATCCTTCTACCAACATATTCACTGTCCCTCCTCTGAACTCGTTCCTAATCCTGTCCAACCTCGTCACTCCCAAAGAAAACATTTCAACATCTTCAGCTCTGCTATTTCCAGGTCTGCCACCTGTCTCTTTATTAAAGGCATAAAACCTTGACACAACGTTCTACTAACGTAATCTTTGTGATAACTTTGCGAGAACGTTCAGATAGTGTTTGCCAACGTTCTGCCAATGTTTCCTGTCTACCAGGTTTTGAAATAGTCAAATCCAAATCCTGACCTTAATCCAATAGAAAAATAGTTTTTACCAAGTAAACACTGTTCTGCAATGAGGAATGGGTTCAAATCCCTTTAAGCCTTTTGCAGGTTTGTTTTATTTATATTTGATTTCTACCCCCATGCCCAGCTTTGCCTATTTACACCCTGACTGCAAGGCAACCGTCCACTGGGAGCTGCTCCATCTTCTTCCTGCCAAAACTTCACTCACATCCAAGCCAAACTGCACCATAATCTGACCTCATCTTTGCCAAAAAAACCCCTCTCCTTTAATTCCCCCAGTGTGCAACATTTCACCACACACCCCCCCTGGTCTCAACATCAGCAGCACTCATACCATCGTACGAAGAAAAAAACCGTATCGATAAACCCCGCAGTAATTACAGACCAGTACAAACCTCCAGCTATCCGTATCTGAGAAGTGCTGCTGGAGACTGTGAGTGCTGTGAGTGCTGCTGACGTTCCGGCGTGGAACCGGGGGCAGAAAAAGTGCCTCTGCAGCAGAGTTCCCGGGAAACCAGCGCTTGTTTTTCCAGTCTGCGATCGCCCAAAGACGGGTCAATTAACTTAATGTAGTGGAACATACACACAGAGCATTGCTCTGGAAATCACAAAACAGAAATGTACACACACACACACACACACACACACACACACACACACAAACACAAACACACACAAACAGAGGAGTGGAAGTGCTGAGGCGGCATCCCTGCCGAGACCTGGTGGAAAACAAATTGGCTTGTTTTTTTTCTTTTTTTGCAGGCCAGCTGTATTGTAAAGTCTGAATTGTTCAGAAAGTCTGCTTTTAAACACACACACACACACACACACACATAAGAAAGAAAGAAAAAAAAGGAAAGAAAGAAAGAAAGAAAGTGTGCATTAACCTTTTATTTACAGGCCACACCCCTTTCATTTACAGGTCACACCCCCATTCATTTGGAGACCACAAACCGCATTCGTTTATGGGTCACACCCCATTCATTTACAGGCCACACCCTATTTATATACAGGCCACACCCCATTCATTTACAGGCCACACCCTATTTATATACAGGCCACACCCCATTCATTTACAGGCCACACCATTATAGTTACAGGCCACACCCCATTCATTTACAGGCCACACCCCATTCGTTTGCAGACCAGACCCCATTCATTTAAAGGCAACACCCCATTCATTTACAGGCCACACCCCATTTAATAACAGGCCACACCTGATACATTGACAGTCCATATCCTATTTATATACAGGCCACACCCCATTCATTTACAGGCCACACCCCATTCATTTACAGGCCACAACCCATTTAATAACAGGCCACACCCACCTGATACATTGACAGTCCACACCCCATTCATTTACAGGCCACAACCATTATAGTTACAGGCCACACCCCATTCATTTACAGGTCACAAGCCATTCATTTACAGGCCACACCTCTTTAAATAAAAGGGGTGTGGCCTGTAAATAAATAAGGTATGGCCTGTAAATGAATAGGATGTGGGGCAGTGGTGGCTCACATGGTTAAGGTGCTAAACTGTTGATTGGACCCTGCGCTCCAGATAGGATAGGATATGCGAAGACACAAATTTCACTCTGCTGTAAAGTTTATGTGACAAAATAAAGACATTTATAGGCCACCGCTTATTCACTGCAGTTGTTTAACATCACTGAAGTAAACGACTGGCTTGGGACGCCGTATGTCACGTTACAATTTCAACGTGATCCATTCTAATTTAAATATACTTCCTGTTTAAATAACATGCGGTTCTGGACGCTGTCCAACACACACCGTTTTCTTCCGGACTAAAGATCTTTGCACACCGAAGCCTGAGTTTTTCTATGCGTTCTTTTTTTTTTTTTTTGTCTTTAAAAAATCCCTCCGAGATTTAAAGATTTATTTCAGGAGGTCAGTGGATCAGTCGGACGTTTAGCTAGCGATACTGGAGCCACATGTTAATACAGAATTTCAGTTTCAGTGACGCAAAAGAAAGAGCAATAGAGAGAGAGAGAGAGAGAGAAGAAAAGAAAGAAAGGAATAATCTGAAGTGCGATTTGTATTGCGGAGAGAAAGAAAGTTTACTACAGTCCTGTGTTCCACCGCTGACCTGACGTGCGTCCGTACTGTAATACGAGTAACTGTCGCACTGACATGAGACGCCGCTTTCATTAACTACTCATGAATACTGTCTCCACACACACACACACACACACACACACACACTCATACACTCACACACACTCTCTCTCTTTCTCTCTTTCTCTCTTTTACTCTCTCTCTCTTTCTTTCTCTATCTCTCTCTTTCTCTCTCTCGCTTTTTTTTGTCTTTCTCTCTTTCCATTTCTCTCTCTCTCTCTCCATTTCTCTCTCTCTTTCTCTTACACACACACACACACACACACACACACACACACACACACACTCATACACTCACACACACCACTCACTCTCTCTCTATCTCTCTCGCTTTTTCTCTTTCTCTCTTTACTCTCTCTCTCTTTCTCTATCTCTCTCTTTCTCTCTCTTACTCTCTCTCCATCTCTCTCGCTCATTTCTTCTTTCCTCTCCTCTCTCGCTTTTTCATCCTCTTTCTTTCTCTCTTTCCATTTCCATTTCTCTCTGCTCTCTCCATTTCTCTCCCTCTCTCCATTTCTCTCTCTCTCTCTCCTCTTCTTCTTCGTCCGCTGCGTCTCCCCCTGTTCTCTCATTTCTCTCTCTCTTTCTCTTACACACACACACACACACATTTTTCCATCAGGACTTTACCTTTCTAATCCAATACAACAAAATAGCTATTTTAAATGAAGATTGTGATACGCCGGTACAAGAACCTCAAGCCGACTCCCGCGTTCCACCCAGAAGACCAGACGTTTCCTTCAGCTGCGTGAATGAATGAATCTTTATGCTGGTAAATGTTTAGTCTTTGGGGGAAAAAAAAAAAAAAAACGGTTCTTTCTATAGTAAACTTCCCGTCCTGACTTCAAAAAATAAACACAAAAGTACTAAATAAATGAAATAAAAATACTAAAAATAAAGCAGAACGCAGTTCTCTCTCTCTCTCTCTTTCTCTCTATTTCTCTATTTATCTCTCTCTTTCTTAACTTCTTTTTTAATCTTTATCTTCCTCTTCTTTTTATTCTCTCTCTCTGTCTATCTCTCTTTCTTTCTTAATTTCTCTCGTTTCTTTTTTCTCTCTCTCTCTCACCATCTATCTACCTTTCTTTTTCTTAATCTCTCTCTCTCTTTCTCTCCTCTTTCTCTCTCCCTCTCTCTCTCTTTCTCGCTATCTATCTAACCTCTTTCTTTTTCTTAATCTCTCTCTCCTCTCAGCTCTCTCTTCTCTCTCTCTCTCTCTCTCTCTCTTTCTCTCTCTCTCTCTCTTTCTCTCTCTCTCGCTATCTATCTACCTCTTTCTTTTTCTTAATCTCTCTCTCTCTCTTTCTTTCTTTACTTCTTTTTCATTTTTCTCTCTCTCTGTCTCTTTTCTCTCTCTCTATTTATCTCTTTGTCTTTCGTAATATATTTTTTCATTTTTGTCTCTCTCTTTTCTCTCTCTCTCTCTCTTTCTCTCTTAATTTCCTCTCCTTTTTTATTTTTATCTCTCTTCCTTTTTTCTCTCTGTCTTCTCTTTCTCTCTTTCTTAATTTCTCTCTTTCTCATCTCTCTCTCTCTCTCTCTCTCTCTCTCTTACCTTCTCCCACAAAGATATGGAGCAGTACTGAAGAGTCAACTCTCTCATGGTCCTCTCTGTCCTGTCGACAATCAACAATAAACTCTGCGGTCCTCTTACACTCCACCCCACACACACCCACGCCCACACACACACACACACACACACACACACACACACACTGTTTAATATGACCAATAGTCTCCCACTCTGTCGCTTATTTCTCTCTCTCCATCTCTCTCACTCTCTCACACACGCACACATGAACACACACAATCTGGAACCAACAGAAGCCTCATGTGAAAATTCTGATTCACGTTAGAAAGAACACAGAAGCTTCTGGAAGAATCTGCTGCTCTGCCACCAGCCACAGTAACTGGATCTGTGAGAAGGTGATGGAGCTGCTGGTCGAGTTACAGTAGACATAACCACATAACGAGTACACAGTATAACCACACACACACACACACACACACACACACACAGCTTTGCTTGTCCATTATAATGAATCGTACCATAAACACAAAAGGAAAATAAATCAGCCAGTGAGAATAAAAAAAGTAGTGAATAAGAAAAAGCAAGAAAGAAAGAAAGAAGGAAAGAGAGATAAGAAGGAGGGACACTGACAAAGAGAAACAAAAAATGAAAAAGAGGTTGACAGACAGCACAACAAAAGAGACAGACAGAGACATGCGAACTGAAACAGAGATACAGACTGAGAGACAGGAGAGACAGACATAAATAGAGGCACCAATAGTATAGAATATAGAGTAAAAAAAAGACAAATAAGGGACAAAGACAGGGGCAAAAGTGGAAGGAAGAAGCAAGAGATAAAATGACAGATAAAGAAAAAGAGATAAAACTAACAGAACTTTTAAAAGAGAGCTGGTTCTCTCAGGCTCTTCGCCGGTGTTGGCCATGGTACTGAAATCAGTTCCCAGCAACTTCAGGACAACAAATGCAAACTGTTCCGTGGTGAGCAGTTAAGGGTCAAGGGTTCTACAATGGCAGCTGGATGTTCCCGCAAACTAAACCTACAACCTTCTAAACAGTTCACTGAGCCACCAATCTCCATCTCATG
This sequence comes from Bagarius yarrelli, assembly GCA_005784505.1. NCBI lineage: Eukaryota > Metazoa > Chordata > Actinopteri > Siluriformes > Sisoridae > Bagarius > Bagarius yarrelli. The sequence goes on from VCAZ01000071.1 coordinate 691,935, forward strand.
GTTGAGCATGTTAAACCTCTAGCTTTCTCCACAGGTTTTTTTCTATGGGATTAAAGTCTGGAGACTGACAAGACCTTTTAGATACCTTAATGTGCTTCTTCTTGAGCCACTCCATTGTCATGCTGGAATACCCATCCACGACCTCATTTTCAGGAGGTTTTGAGAGAAGAAGATTCTCACCCAAGATTTGGCACTTTGATGCTGTGTAGTTGTCCTGTCCCCTTAGCAGCAAAACACCCCGAAAGCATGATATTTCCACCTTCATGTTTGATGATGGGGATGTTGTTCTTAGGGACGTTGGCAGCATTTCTCCTCCTCCAAATATGGCGAGTTGTTTTGTTGCCAAAGAGCACGATTTTGGTCTCATCTTCAGGCTTCAACTTCAGACGGGCCTTTACATATGCTTTTTTAAGCAGGGAGACATTTAGTCCCTCACGGTGTAGTGTGTTACCAGATGTTTTCTTGGTGACCATAGTCCTAGTTGTTTGGAGATCATTGATAATATCCTCATCTAGCTCTGGTACTAATTTCTCATTAAATTATTGGATGAAGCTCCAGACTGATTCTTCCATTTGTGAATAATCGCTCCAACTCTTGTCACCTCCTAACCAAGCTATTCCTGATGGTCTTGTAGTCCATTTCAGTCTTTTGTTGGTCTACAATCTTGTCCCTGACATCCTTGGACAGCTCTTTGGTCTTGCTATGGTGAAGAGTGTGAAATCTGATTGATTGATTGCTCATGTGGACAGGTGTCTTCATACAGGTAACGAGCTGACATTAGGAGCACTTCATTTAAGAGGGTACCTTTAAGAGAGTTCCTTTAAGAGTTCCTTCTACACACTAAGTCACTCCTAGATTCCTTGTTATCCTCAAAAACTTCTTCTCAGCTGACACCCCACCCCTTCCTTCAGCGCACAGAATAAATGTCGGACGTAATCAGCCTGTCTCCCCTGAAGGCGTCAATCACGGAACAACCAGCCGAATGTGTGTGTCAGCACGTCTCGGAGCTACAGGCGGGAGGAACTCCAAAAAACAGATGATGGTGTGCAGGGAAGACGAAACGCTGGCTGGTGGCGAGTAACTCGGAAAGAGCTTCATCGATTGGCTGATCACGTTACAGCGTTAAATGTTTTTGTTACTGATGGACCAGAGCCATTTTGGTGTCCATATTTTTTTTTACCACTTATAAAATTTAAGCTACAATGTGCTTGTAATCAGGTATCATAATATACAACATGCATGTTATTATTACACACACGCGCGCACACACTCACACACACACACACACACTTCCAGCACCAGGGATCTAATTAAAGACTGTGAGATTGAAGTGTTCTTCCTTCTGATAGCATAAAATTAGATGTTACAGATTTGGAATTGCAATGTCTCACACTCTCTATCTGGTGGAAAATGACAAGGAGAGAGAGAACGAGAGAGAAATAGAGAGAGAGAGAAATAGAGAGAGAGAGAGAGAGAGAGAGAGAGAGAGAGAGAGAAAGACTGTGTGTTTATGTGTGAATTCTCGTAGAGAATGTGTAAGGTAGCAAGCAGCAAAGATTCCTGCTGATCTGAAATGTCACATGTAAATATGTTGAGAGGAAAGAAATAAAGCAAGCACACACACACACACACACACACACACACACACACACACACACACACAGACACATACAAAATCACAGCTTTAGGATTTAGGAATAAATGTAAGAATAAGAATGTTTGCAGTTTACCCACACAAAACTTAAAAAAAGGTCCCTTGAGCAAGACCCTTAACCCTTCCTGCTCCAGGGGGCGCTGTACCATAGCTGACCCTGCGCTCTGACCCCCAACTTACTAAGATAGAATATGCAAAGAAACAAACTTCACTGTACTGTAGAGTTTATTTGACAAATAAAGACATGGGCAAAAGAAATGTTTGAAAAGTGACGTGATGGCACAGCCATGGTACGAACAGGTCTGGATTTCGACTACTAATGGAAACGCAGGGTCAGGGTAAACGTTCCAGATTTTCCCGGGACACGTGAGAACTCCGACTATCCTTCTTCTGACCGGTTCAGAGGAATTAAAGACAGAACTATCCGACACGCGAATGGAATTTGAGCAGCAAGCCCAGGACCATGATAGTCACGGTGCCTTCAAATAACATAATAATAATAACAATGTAACTATCTTGGCACTCACACACACACACACACACACACACACTCGGAGAGTGGAGCAGACCGTGCTGGTTATCAGAGTCCGCACTGCCAATTTTCCATTAACACTTCATTCTTTTCACACATGAGCAACAGTATGGCCCAGTGTTGCCAAAACAATTACACAAGAACCTGATGACTCGCTACATTGTGTGTGTACACACAGACAACAGTGCACAAAAAACATGCACACATACACACACACACACACACACACATATTCTTTCCAGTGACTGAGCTATAAAGAAATAAAACACAGAAATTTTAATTAGATAAAAGTTGGCCGGCTGCGGAGGTGCCGTTACCTAGCAACTAAACAGGTAGAAAATATGGTAAACTTTAAATTTGTAGAACAAAGCGAGAGAGAGAGAGAGAGAGAGAGAGAGAGAGAGAGCGAGAGACAGTGACATAGCGAGAGAAAGAGAGAGAGACAGGGCGAGAAACAGAGACAGAGCAAGAGAAAGAGAGGGAGAGAGTGAGAGGGAGAGACACAGTGACAGAGTAAGAAGAAGGAGAGAGAGAGAGAGAGAACGAGAGGAAGAGAGAGAGAGGAAGAGAGAGGAAAAGAGACAGTGACAGAGCGAGAAACAGAGACAGAGCGAGAAAGAGAAAGAGAGGGATACCGTGAGAGGGAGAGACACAGGGCAGAGTAGAATAAGAAGAGAGAGAGAGGAGAGAGAAAAAGAGAGAGAACGAGGGAAGGAGAGAGAGAGGAAGAGAGAGAAGGGAAAGAGACAGTGACAGAGTAGAGAGCGAGAGACTAAACAGAGAAGAGCGAGAAGAAAGAGAAAGAGAAAGAGAGGGAGAGAGTGAGAGGGAGAGAGACACAGTGACAGAGTAAGAAGAAGGAGAGAGAGAGAGAGACAGAGAGAGAAAGAGAGAAGAGTGACAGAGCGAACGGTGGGACAAAAGAGCGAGAAGAAAGAGAGAGACGACAGGAGCGAGAGGAAGAGAGAGAGGAGAGAGGAGAGGAGAGAGGAGAGGAGAGAGAGAGAGAGAGAGGGAAAGAGACAGTGACAGAGCGACTTTTCTCTATGATTTTAACTATCACATGGTTAGCGCTGGATGCTAAGTATAATACAATAAAGTGTAATTTTAGAAAAGCGATTCTATAGCTTTTCTTCTTTTCTGAGGAATTTGTTAACAAATCTGACTGAATTGTCAATATTTCCTGTACTTTTTCTTTCTTTCTTGTTTTTCCCATTCACTTTCTTTACCCCTTAGCATAACAGCCTTTTATTTTTTTTGTTATTTTTAAATAACTCATTTTTTTTTACTATATATTTTACATTTAATTTTAGTTTTTTTTTTGTTTGAGGAATGTTTGTTTGCCTTTATTGATATTTCTATCATACTTTTACAACATCCTTACTACAGTCTTTATTTTTATTAAACATATTTTTTTTAAAATAAGATTTTTTTGGGGCATTTTTGCCTTTATTGATAGGACAGAGGGATGAAATGGGGGAGGGACAGCAGAGAGAGAGAGAGAAACAAATAGATGGATGGATGGATGGATGGATGGATGGATAAATGGATGGATGGATGGATAGTAGGGTGGATAAATAAATAAATAAATAAATGTATGAATAGCTGGATAGCGACCCCAAGCACTAACTAGCTAACAGTTAAGGCTAGTTGTTTTTCTAGCTAACTGGTTGGATGTGGTGTATTTGTCAAAATTTAAAAAAAAAAAAAGCCTGTAAATATGCTAAGAATCGAGCGCTAACCAAATTTTTACATGTGAGCAAACATCCACATACGCAATGTACCATCACACCTCATTCCAGACATCCCATAATATCCAGTTAGGCTCCATTCACACTTTTAACACATTTTTATTGGCGTAGTAAATGTTGTAAAATATCCATCTGTAGCGTTACCATTGTTAGAATTCGCATAAGAAATGCAAATGTGTGTGTGTGTGTGTGTGTGTGTGTGTGGGTCTGTGTGTGTGTGTGCGATGCGATCAATGTCTTTCATTTATATCAGCCTCAGCATGCCGTAGGGATGCCTGCAGATTTATGTGTGTGTGTGTGTGTGTGTGTGTGTGTGTGTGTGTGTGTGTTTGTGATAAATCTGCTTGACACCATACATGAAAATGAGCTAAGCGCTGACACTTCTAAACACACATCAGCTCTCCAACTCCAATCTTCTGGACGGGAGCATCAGCCATTTTTAGAAAGTTCTAAACTCTAAAGCCCATAAAGCTTAAGACTGTTGATCAGAGGATTGTGGGTTTAATTCCCAGCACCACCAATCTGTCACTGCTGGGCCCCTGATTAAGGTCCTTAAACCTTCAACTGCTCAGTTGTGTGTCAAAAATATCAGAATGTCGCACAGGCATCTACCAAGAATAAAACTGCATAAAATCTACAAACGTATAAAATCAATAAAATTGTTTAAAATGATATTTAGGGGGTGTCAATACTTTTGCCACACATACAATGTTTGGAGGAGATTCACTAAATGTCTGAGTGGAAAATAAAAAAAATCATAATGATGTTTATTTAATGCACACAGTTTTATTGGGTTTTTAGTTGATGGGTGTAGGAGTGAAAACGGATGGATGGATGGATGGATGGATGGATGGATGGATAAATAAATAGATGAATGGATGGATAAATAAATTCAATGGATGGATGAGTGACTGGATGGATGGATGGATGGATGGATGGATGGATGGATGGATGGATAAATGGATGGATGGATGGATGGATAAATAAACGGTTGGACAGATTGATGGATGGATGGATGGATGGATGAATAGATAGGTGGGTAAATGAATAATTGGATGTATAAATAGATGAATGATTGGATGGATGGATGGATGAATGGAAAGTCTGACAGATGGATGGATGGATGGATGGATGAATAGATAGGTGGGTAAATGATATAATTGGATGTATAAATAGATGAATGATTGGATGGATGGATGAATGGAAAGTCGGACAGATGGATGGATGGATGGATGATAGATAGGAGGGTAAATGAATAATTGGATGTATAAATAGATGAATGATGGATGGATGGATGGATGGATGGATGGATAGGTGGGATGGATGGATGGATGGAAAGTCAGGTAATTGGGTGGATGAATAAATAAATAAACGGATATGAATGGATGGATGGATGGATGGATGGATGGATGGATGGAAAGTCGGACAGATTGATGGATGGATGGGTGAATGGATAGGTGGGTAAATGAATAATTGGATGTATAAATAGATGAATGATTGGATGGATGGATGAATTGGGAAATGTCGGACAGGATGGATGGATGGATGGATGGATGGATGGATGGATGGATGGAATGGATAGGTGGGTAAATGAATAATTGGATGTATAAATAGATGAATGATTGGATGGATGGATGAATGGAAAGTCGGACAGATGGATGGATGGATGGATGGATGGATGGATGGATGGATGAATGGATAGGTGAAATGAATAAGTGGATGTATAAATAGATGAATGATTGGGATGGATGGATGAATGGGATGGAAGGGTGGATAGTGGGTAAATGATTAATTGGATGTATAAATAGATGGATGGATATGTGGGCAGGTAATTGGGTGGATGAAAAAATAAATGGATGGACACCCAGAGGAGAAAGAGGAATAAAGAGACAGTGACAGACCTGTGAGCTGTACTGCTGTATGACAGGGGTGTGTTTTATTTCCTCTATAAGATAATACATCTCTATGTGCTGAGGCTAAAAATTTGCTCTATGCAGAAAGAGCACATCATTCCTCATCTTTTACAACACACACACACACACACACACACACACACACACACACACACACACACACACACACACACACATTTCAGTAAATCTGCACGAGATCTGCTACAGAAACTTCTGGATTTTAAAGTCTTTATATATTTACAATATATGGAAATTTGTAATCTACACACACACACACACACACACACACACACACACACACACACAAGGATAAAACGGCTCTGGGATGGGCTGAAGACGTTATGAATGCAGGAGACGGTGCACACCAGATGCTCTTCGTGGCTGTGAAACTTAATGCGCTTCATGAATTTCAGCTCGCTGCCAAAAATCATCTAAACACTGACACGGGTGCACTACGCATAGCACACACACACACACACACACACACACACACACACACACACACACACACACGCCCACAACACACACAGTTTCGGTAATGCTTCACACAAACACAACATCTCTATTAACCCTTAAGCCACAGTTACTTAAGAATAGGAAAATACTGAACTGATTAGTATGGGGGTGCAGCTCGACCCAGCTGCTTTAACTCCATTACTAAAATAAACTCATTCACTCACACCCACATGACCGCACTCAATTATTGAGCGAGCGCCGTTAAGCATGTGCCAAACTCCTGTTTCTACGTCGTGCTAATTGCCTAACCTTTTATTATGGTTTACAAAGAAACACAAAACACGCAGTGCTTCTGAAATAATTGTTCATAATGAAAGCCGTTCTTCTGAACGAGTCTAAAAAGTGCTCTTTACCTCCCACTTCTTCTTAATTAGCCGGAGCATTAGCGCTGATTCGGTTTTTTGGGTTTTTTTTAATCAAGCACACACTTGAAATCCAAATTCTCTGTATGTGATAATGTCTAAGGTTTTTTCTTTTAAAGATTTACGAACATGACCAAGAAACAATAGTTTGTACATTTTCTCGATTTGTTTTTAGCCTTCTGTGATGTCGGTTGAAAAGGAGTTGATCTGATTCTGGCTTTTTTAATGATACAGTCATTTCCACAGCAGCGTTTTATTCCATCTGTTTTAAACCTAATAATACAAATGAAAATAATAGGAATAATAATAGGAAAGACAATGAATGGATGGATAATTAAATTGGAGGATGGATCTATGGATGGATGGATGGACTGGTGGATGCATAGATGGATGGATGAATGGATGTACTGTATATATAAACTGTGTATATGGATGGATGGATGGATAAATGGATAAATGAATAGATGGATGGATGAATGGATGGATGGATGGATGGATAAATGGATAAATGAATAGATGGATGGATGAATGGATGGATGGATGGATGGATGGAAGAATAGACAGATGCATGGATAGATAAATGGATGGATGGATGGATAAAAGAAAGAATAGCAATATTTTTGGATAGAAAGATGAGAAAGATGGATGGCTGGATAAATAAATGGATGGATGGATGGATGCATAGATGGATGGATGGATGAATGAGAGTACTGTATATATAAACTGATGGATGCATGGATATGGATGGATGAATGGATGTAATGTAATGCATAGATGGATAGATGGATGGATGGATGGATGGATGGATGGATGGATGGATGGATGCATAGATGGATGGATGCATAGATGGATGGATGGATGGATGGATGGATGGAAATTGGATATGTGCTAAAATAATTAGATGTGTGGATGGATGGATAGTTAATCAGCTCGATAGATGGATGACTGTGTGAATAGACAGATAAATGGATGGATGGGGAGTTCGGAGAGTCGTGACGGAGTGTTTTTTTTCGATAACTTTCACAGCTTAACATTAAGAACAGCGTCCATTCTGCAATAAGTGGTAAATGTGGACATTATAAATAGTCCCGCTCTGGTAGACGGTAAAGCAGACGCCAGGTTAAACCCTGCACAACCCCGTCCAATCACTCAGCCCTTTGGCTTGTTTTTGAGCACAGGAAGCAGGAAGAGCAAAAGAAGCGCTTATTAATTCATAGCAGCGCTGGTGTGGAACCGGGGAGCGGCTTTGTGATGCTGATTGGCTACGGAAACGCAACACTGCAGGGCCACAAACATCACATCAGGAACGGCTAAAATTAGACCGCTGCATGTGAGGGGCGGGGATATAATGTATGGTTGTTGCGAAACATACGTTTATATCATGCTGCTGTTTGTGTTCATGAGCATATGTGTGTGTGTGTGTGTGTGTGTTTGTTTGCTGAACAATGTGCATCACCAGCACAGGGACAAGACTTTTTATTTATTTATATTAAACTGTTTATTTTTAGCGAAATTTTGATTTCCGATGAATTTTAAAATGAAATTAATTAAATTAATGAAGTATATAATATATAATCCATATAATCGATATATAATCAATAACATCTTTAATGTTTTTATTTTCATATATAATACCTGAGCTAGTGTACATCACCCTCCTGCACTGATACCAGATCAGGCAGCGGTGAGCCATCAGCACCAAGCTGCCCCTGCCGGGCCCCCTGACCAAGGGGTGTCAATTTAAACCTAAAAAGTGGGCACCCACATGGACAGCTGCGCTCTGGCGACCCGGGTTCGATTCCAGCTCGGGTCCTTTCCGGTATCAATCCCCCCCCCCCATCTCCTCAATTTCATCTCTGTTTGTCCTATAAATAAAGGCGAAATGACTTTATCTTAAAAATTTTGGAAATATTCCAAGTTGGAAACACAACGGGAATTCCTGGGAATTGTAATAGGAATGTATTAAGAAATTTGGGGAAATTTCTGAATCTGGTGAATTTCCGTAAACGTTCCATGGGAATTTCATCGCAGAAATTTTGGAAAGAAAATAGGAAATTATGGGAATTGTTATAGGAATGTTTTAAGAAATGTGGCGAAAGTTATAGCTATAATTGTATAGATATAAACTATCTATACAAACAATTATAAACGTTTAATTTGGTCATGTGCTAACATGCAAGCGAATTAATCCACATTTTAAAAATGGCATTATGGGTGTGTGTCATGGAGGAACGTGCAGTGCATGCGCCTGGCTAGTCCTGCAGTGCTGTGTGCATGCGACTGAAGAACACACAGGGTAGAAATTCAATAGAACTTGCATTAAATTTCACTGCTTTATCCAAGATCAGGCTGCAATTTCCATAAACTTTTCCGCCTCTCCTCCGTTTTATGACGTAATCGATCGGCTTTAATCATGTGATTGTCACGTGATTATAAATGGAATGACTTTTTTTTTATATCATGGATGAGCTCCTATACAGATTTGAATGTCATTAAAAAGGTGGTTTTGCATGTGTTATCGTGGATGATTCTGTACATTGTGGTCAGTGTGTGTTTACGTGTGTGTGTGTGTGTGTTTATGTGTGTGTGTTTATGTGTGTGTGTGTGATTTTTCATTAGCTGAAATCCCATCTGTGTGTGAGGGCAAGGGAAAGAGGCACCCCCGCCTCTTTGCATGAAGCTTTCTCTCTGAGGTCCACAGGCTGGGAGGTCAGCAAGCACCACACACACACATACACACACACACACACACAACAAACAAACAAGGTCATTTCCATACTGTCATTATGCCCTATCTGCCCTATTTGAGGAGTTTTGAGGTTGGGTTTGTTGTGGGTTGGGTCGACTAGTAAATGCAACATTCTTGATGCAGATTTTCTGCAGATTGACCCCGAGTCATCCTACTGACCCCATTCAGAGGGATGATAAGAATTTTGAGCTTGAAATTTAAAAAATATTATGAAATTATAAAATAAAAAACACACAAACCTGCAAGTTGCATCACAAACTTTTAAAAAAGAAAAAAAAAATAAGTGTGTATGTAAAAAAAGGGTGTGTGTATGTGTGTGTGTGTGATGATTCAGAACAGAATCAGAATCCAAACTGATTCAGAACAGAATCAGAATCAAAACAAAATAATACTCAGAATCCAAACTGATTCAGAATCAGACCTTAAAAAGGCTCTAAATCCAAACTGACTTTAAAACAGAATCAGAATCTAAACTAATACCTCCGAATCCGAATGTAAAATAATTCAGAACAGAATCAGAATCCAAAATGATTCAGAACAGAATCATATTTCAAATTGATTCAGAACAGAATAACAGTCAAAACAGAATACGACTCAGAATAACCTTAGAAGAGCAAAATAAAGAAAGCAGGTGTGTGTGTGTGTGTGTGTGTGTGTGTGTGTGTGTGTATGTGTGTGTGTGTGTGTGCATGCAGAAGCGCTGTACTGCCGCTGGCCTCCAGAGAAACCCAAGCAGGATATTTATAGCATGCTCCGCCCCAGCTGCACATGTACCCACCCCCACCCTCCTTCCTTGGGGCAATTATCACCAGCAAACCCATGAAACCTGGTAAACATTGCGACGCCAACTGAAGTCTAGATCCAGGCCATCCTTAGTTACTAAAAAGGAAGGAAAGGCAAAAAAAGAAGAAACGATGAAGAAAATGGTAAAGTCGCTCTTTCCTTCTTTATCTAATCCAACTAACAAACATGTCTGCGGTTTTAAAGAACAGTTAAGACACTATGTAAGAGGACACAATGTCCTCCCGTGTCTCACAGATGTATCTGTAATTAAAGTTTGGGTGAGGGGAGGATTTTTGGAGGGAAATCTCAAACCCCCATCCAGTTCTTTAGGGATGTGTGGTTTTGTAGTTACTGTGATGATGTCATTACATAATGTGACACTGCAACGTTAATCAGGCAGCCAGGCAGCTTGTTCAATCAGTCACTAAATCAGTCACTGTGTCCAAAATCCTGACATCCTTCAGACTCCAAAACAAAATAAAAATCTCAGAACAGGGACCTGAATGAGAACAGGTTTAGAATTCAAACAGACTCAGAATAAGCGGAGCAAAAACAGAATAACAATCACAACAGAACTGACTTAAAACTGTTCCAGGACAGAATCAGAACTTGAAAAGGCTGAAAATACAAACTGACTCAGAACAGAATCAGAATTTAAAATGATTTAGAATCAGAATCAGAAAACAAACTGATTCAGAACCGAATCAGAATCCAAAGTAATTCAGAATCAGAATTCTACATAGTTCAGAACAGAAAAAGAATCCAAACTGACTCAGAACAGAATCAGAATTCCAAACTGATTCAGAACAGAATCAGAATTCAAAATAAATTCAGAACAGAATCAGAATCCAAACTGACTCAGAACAGAATCAGAATTCAAAATAAATTCAGAACAGAATCAGAATCCAAACTGATTCAGAACAGAATCAGAATCCAAATTGATTCCGAACAGAATAAGAGTCAAAACAGAATAAGAGTCAGAATCTGATATATAAATATATATAGATATATAAATACTTAGATTTAAATCATGAAACCAAAATGATTCGGAACAGAATCAAAATTGAAAACGAATCAGACCAGAATCATAAAAGAATCCACAGAACTCAATCCACCTACCTGATGATTCGCTACATAAATCAGGACACAACCATATGTTTATATAACCTCATTGATAAAAATGGCTTCCTGATGATTGGATACAGACTGAATAGTAAATATTTTTACACTGTGTTTACAGGGTTAGCTGTGCTAAACAAGCCTCGGTGTATAAAGGTAATCATTTCAACCTGCTTATTTTCCAAACTATTACATCTGTTGTTACTAATTGCTCTGCAGCAGGAGTTACACTGCACCGCACAAACACTAACTCCGTCCCCACATAACTGTTTGGCTATCAAGTCTGAAGACAAGGACGCAATTACGTTATTGGAAATGTGCGCTGAAACATTTAGCTACCAGTCATACCAGAAATTTCATGTACACTACAAATAAAATTTGATTCGGATGTTCTACACTGTGTTTCAGGAGACTGATGTTAAATTGCATACCCACCAAACGAACATATAAACAAAACAACAGGCTGGGAACAAAACCAAACCAAAAAGGAAAAGGAAGAATGGAAATTTTCATTAAATAAGGAATAAAAATAGACTCAGAATTAAAACAGAACTGAAACGAAATAACAATCAAAACCAAATTAAATTAAAAATGGACAGGAATTAAAATCAAAACAGAAAAAGAATCAAAATGAAAACTGATTCCTAAAAGAATTAAACAGAATCAAAATCCAAACTGATTCATAACAGAATCAGAACCAAATCAGATTCCAAACTGATTCATAACAGAATCAGAACCAAATCAGATTCCAAACTGATTCATGACAGAATCAAACAGAATCAGAATTTAAGCAGATTTATAACAGAATCAAATAGAAACAGAATTCAAACTGATTCATGACAGAATCTGAATCCAAAATGATACATAAGAGAATTAAACAGATCATAATCCAAACTGATTCAAAGCAGAATCAAACATAATTAGAATCCAAATTGATACGTAACAGAATCAAACTGAATCAAAATCCAAACAGATTCATAACAGAATCAAAAAGAATCAGAATCCAAACGGATTCATAACAGAATAAGAACACAATCTGAATAAGACTTGAATTTAAACTGATTCATAACAGAATCAAAATCATCACAGAACAGGAATCCGAAATTAAGCCAGACTAAGATTCAGATTCAGACCAAAATCCAAATAAAATAATATTAAAATCAGAACAGAAACCATTTTCGCATGAAAACATAATAGAAAAAGAATCATTTTGGTTGCCAGTGCAATAGATTTTCTCGGGTAAACTAGAATTTGGTTCTGAAGTCTAGAAGTTTCCGCAAGAAATCAGTCATACACACCAGTATTCTCGACCAGGTAGAAGAATTTATATGCAGAATATTCAGAATATAAGTAAAAATTAAAGGAAACCAATTACAGATTTATTTATTGAAGATGGAATCTTTTCTAGGGTGATGCTGATAAGGATATAAATCCACAGTAGATCTGATTGGATAATTTATCTGATTTAAAATGTATAATAAAATAAGTTTGAGTGAGACAGACTCAGATCCTGTGACAGACCAGTTATAATTATTCTTCATTTTTAATTAAGTAAAAATGTCCCGGATGATCAAAACCATTTAATTTAATTTAGTTTTTTTTTGTTGATTCATCGATTTAACGTATGTTACACTTCTTCATCCAAAACCTCATTGTGTGTGTGTGTGTGTGTGTGTGTGTGTGTGTGCAAGTCTTTTCTAATTGGTTCTAACATCAGGCTAGGGTTAATTAAATCTAGCCCATTATGACTGAGCGATTCAATTAGCCTCTGTAACTCCGGGTGAGTCGAAAGAAAAAGGCGGAGTCGCAGGGAAATACCATAGTGACTCATCAAAAAATATATATACCAAGCTAAAAAATATATCCATTCCATTTTAATTGGCAGCAATGCATTATGGGAAACGTGCAGAGGTGAGAGAAAAAAAAAAAATCAAATATGCCGGAGAGAAAACGATGCTGACCTATTAACACGGTGGTCCCTGAAGCAGGTGAGGGAAGGTAAAGGAACTAACAGCCGAGGAGGCAAAGGGTTAAAAAAAGAGTAAGTGAAGAAAGAAGAACCATTTTTCCATAGACGCAGAGGGACAATATTTACTCTGGCATAATGATGTGTGAAATGAGATTGATCAGAGCCACTGTGAGAATCAATTAGGCTTGGAGATAAAATGGTGAAATTTTATTAATAAACTAGACGCCATTACTGCTGACTGACCAGGCAAAGTGCTCGCAGGGACATAACAGAAAATAAAAGAATTCAATAAAAGAATAAAACTGGTGTTAATCCTTCATAAAAAAAAATATGTAAATACTTTGTTAGTAAACTGGAGGTGGGTAGATTAAATTTCACACACTTTTACTAATAAGGGAGACACACAAGCCACACCTCCTTTACTATAAATAAGAACACAGGCCACACCTTTTTTTAATATAAATAAGAACACAGGCCACACCTCTTCTAAAAAATACAAAAACAGGCCACATCTCTAAAAATAAGAGTTATAAGAGTAAAAAAAACTATTAATAAGAACACAGGCCACACCCTCTTTACTGGAAATAAAAAATAGGCCACACCCTCTTCACTATAAATAAGAACCGAGGCCACAGCTCCTATACTATAATTTAGAACACAGGACACACCTCCTTTACTAAAAATAACAAAACAGGCCACACCCCCTGTAATAAAAATAAGAACACAGGCCACACTTCCTGTACTATACATAACAAAACAGGCCACACCTCCTTCACTATTGATAAGAACACAGGCCACACCTCTTTCTCGGACAGTGTTGTTATGTTCAGACTGGCAGGAACCAGACGAGCCGACTACAACATATGGTGTGTGTCAAAAAAAAACAACAACTAAGAGCTCATGAAAATCAAAAATAGGAATGTTGGCTGTAAAAAGTAAAAAAAACCTGACAAATGAAAAAAAAAAAAAAAAAAAAGACGGTATCAGCTATTGTGGCACAAGCGTCAAAATGATTCACTCGTCCGCTTTCTCACTGGTCTTCTCGGGGGGCCATGATGAGATCTTGAGTGGGTGCAGACTGGAGCTGAGAGCAGACTGAGAGCACCAGGCAGCAGACGCTGTGCTGAAAAATCCAAGCACTGATGAGTTTAGTTTTTTTTTTCATCGCAATCCAAAGCTAAATCTGGGGTGTAATCACGGCGGTGCTGGAGAAAGGCCAGGACTCATGGCCCAGAGCAAAGTCACATACAAACACACACACACACACACACACACACACACACACAGATAAAACTCAGTTTGTCGAGTTTTTCCCTGTCCGGCACTTCCAGTATTCGTCATTTAATGCTACTAATGAAAATATTGTTATTTTAAAAAAGGGTCGATTTAATCACCTTTTATATCCGGACACATAAATTGAGTCAGTCAAGTTTAAACTTGAATTAACATCTAATTTGAGCAGTTAAGGGTTAAGGGCCTTGTTTAAGGGCCCAGCAGTGGCAGCTTAGTGTGACTGGGATTTGAACTCACACTCTCACCTTTATTAAAGCCAATTGGAAGTTATCCAGAGCAACTGACATTGAACTCATTTATCCAACTGAGCAGCTGAAGGTTAGGGGCCCAACAGTGGTGCTGGGAATTGAACCCATGATGTTTTGGTCAGCTAACTACACATCCTGCTTATCAGAGATTTACGCCGAGGGTTTGCGAGTTGCCATAACGACTGGCTGATCGAATAAAAACTGTAACCTTTGCTAGGCTTTTGATGCTTTTCTGATGATTACGGATGTAAAGGGTGGATATTTACGTTGCTATAGCGACAGACTGATCCGATACAGGTGTAAAGGACTGCATTATAGCAGCACACACACACACACACACACACACACACACACAGTCACTAAAACCCTTATGAACATTTCCGTATATTCAGCACACGTCCCGTCAGTTGCGCTTTGCCAGCTGTCAGCGGTGTGGACATCTACACCGAGGACCAAACAACAACAAGCTCCAAACACCGGAGACATGAAGTTCTTTGCGCCGTCAGAGTGAAGCAGAGTGTGTGTGTCCTTTAGGAGACATTATGATGGACAGGGATCTGATTTTTCCCACCAGTATTTATACATGCTCCCGCCATGAATAAGACACGGTGTTCGTAGAGATGACGTGCCATGACAGGGACCAGCTCTAAATATGTGTTACCAGGATGTTTATTTCTGGCATTTGGTAGACACACTTTGTCCCATTTAAGCAGTTGAGGGTCGAGGGCCTTCCTTAAGGGCCCCAAAGTGACAGCTTGGTGTTACTGGGAATTGAACCCATAATGTTACATTTACATTTCAGGCATTTGACAGACACCCTTATTTAGAGTGAATTACTGTACATTTATCCAACTAAGCAGTTCAAGGTTAAGGGCCTGGCTTAGGGGCCCGGCAGTGACAGCTTGGTGTTACTGGGAATTGAACCTATGATCTTCTGGTCGGCCAATGAAATCTTTATTCTGAGACGAACAGAACTGCTTATTTGTCCGAAATAAAGGTTGCAGTGTGACTAGGACGCAATATCCATGTGCTACAGCTTTCATTTCATTTAAACCGAGGAATTATTTATCTTTCGTGCCACTTCCTATTTCACACACACACACACACACACACACACACACACACACACACACACACTGGTTCGCAGAGATAACGTGCACGCTTGTCTGTTCCTGGATCGGAAACAAAATGAAATGGAGCATGTGAATGGGGCCGTGTTCTGGAGCGGAAACGCTGGTGTTAATTTCGCCGTCGGGGTGCGATGTCAATCCTGCTTGATTGGATCAACAAGCCTCCCACTCTCGCTATGCCCAGGTCATTAGCAATCCCGCTGAGATCCCAATCTCTGTGGCACCACGCTCGGAATACCTGCTACAAAAATAACAAGCAAACATGCTGCAAAAGCAAAGTTTCTCTCACACCATAAAGATGATGATGAGGAGGACGATAAAGAGGATGAAGATATTAACAAAGTTCTTTTTGATTTGTCACTGAGGTAGTGACACTAATAATTCTAACGATGAATGATGATGCTAATGAAGACGAGGACGATGAAGAGGAAGAAGATGATGACAAAGATGAGATAATTAAGGTGATAACATGGTTCTCTTCGGTTCTTCATGATTTGTCTTGAAGACATTGACAGTGATGATGATATTGAGATGGAGCTGGCGATTATGATGATGATACTGGTGATGATGGTGATTATGGTGATAATGATGATATGACACTGGAAATAGAGATGATATTGGTGGTAATGATGAAGATGATGATACTGTTGATGATGATGGTGATAATGATGATACTGGTGATGATGATAGTGATGGTGATGATGATGATAAGAATGATGATGATGACACTGGAGATAGAGATGATATTAGTGGTAATAATGATGATGATGATGGTGATGACGGTGATGATAATTGTGGTGGTGATGATGTTGATGATGATGATGATGAAGAAGGTAGTGATGATAATAATCCACAAAAATATGCCTTTGTTGATAAAACTATAAAGATGATGATGATACTGGCGACGATAATGCTGATAATGATGATACTGGTGATGATGATGATGATGGTAAAGGTGATGATGATGATGGGAATAATGATAATGACATTGAAGATAGAGATGATATTGGTGGTAATGATGATGATAATGGTGATGATGGTGATAATGATGATACTGGTGATGATGATGGTGATGGTGATGATGGGAATGATGATGATACTGGAGATAGAGATGATAGGTGATGGTGATGATGGTAATGAAGATGATGATGGTGATGATGATATTGAACAGTTACATGATTCTCTGCGGTTCTTCCTAATTCGCTGTTAAAACATTGACAGTAAAATGAAGTATGATGATGACGATGAAGATGATGGAGATGATGAAGGTGATGATGATAAATCACATTCTCCATTGCACCTCCTGCTCCGTGCTTGGAAGGGAGGAAGAGTGGAAGGGAGGAGTGAAGGACAGGGAGGAGGGGAACGAGGGAGGTCCTGTTATATAATCCGGACACTCGGGTGTTTATGTTACTGTCGATGGCGCTGATTCTGGTGCTGAAACTGAGCAGAGAAATGGAGAAAGATAGAGAGGAAAAAAGAGAGAAACAAAAGCACTGTTCAGCCGGTTGTTTATGACGCATCATCAGTCATGACTCCAGATGTTGCTACAGTGCGGGTTCCTCTTTTTTTCTCTCTCACACACACACACACACACACACACATCTGTGCACCGCAGAGACCTGGCTTGAATGCAGAGTGTTCGAGCACTGCGCTATTGAATTAATTTCATTTTGTCAAAGCGGGCATGCTGTCTTAACATGCGCACACACACACATACACACACACATACCCTATATACACACACACACATGCACATGCACACTCCTGCCGCCTCGCAGAGCAACCCAAAATTGGGTTATCCGACTGGAAAGACAATGATACAAACCTAAAATCAACACAGCGCCTGATTAGAACCTTAAATTTGTTATTGCAGACGTCATTTTTTTTTGGCTTCTCCACCATTTGTATAATTTGAAGTTATAATTTTATGTTCTAATCGGAATCCAACTCTCCCTGTACTGATTATTTTTCTAGAAGGGAATTAAACATCGGTGTATGTAGTTTTCTACTTTATATAATATATTTTTCAGATGTTCTGTTAAATTTGTAAATGACAAAAGGGCCATTTATGTAGTGCTGGTCACACACTTAAAATTTTTTAGAATCTTATAAAGAGGAACAAGAAAATCCTAGGTTTAATCCTTTTTTTCTCCTATAGTATGTGGCGTGCCGTGAAGACACACCAACAAAGTCCCGACTCTGAACACGGGAAATCGCGCAAAATCTCTCGAGACTTCAGAATAAACATGGCGGACGGCAGCCAGGAAGAAATTGCCATGATAGTATTTGGGTCTGGATGAAGTCTCCAGTGGCAAATCTTTCCAACAGTTAAATGGCAAAGTCACCTATGCTGCTTTTCCATCGGGGGCCAAAGCCCAACTGGAAATCAGGTTGAACTAGGCCAGGAGCTTAGAACCTGTGAATCTATAAGGCGGAGCTTTAACAAACCGCAGCGACCCCGTTTGAAAGACATCAAAGAGTTTTATTTATGTCAAGAGAGCGACGCTGTCCTGCCATCAGGTTGACGAAGAAATCAAAGACAAGCTAGTGAGTAGAGTAAGAAAAAATTGCATCTATGAGGAAACAGCTGGTGGAACTGGCAACCACAGGGGTTCAACGGATCCGCCAACCAAGCAGCCAAGAGTACCAAGTGGCACCAGGACGCCATGACTGCAGTTGTTACACTTCTGTCTTCTGTCAGCTTGCTTTGTGATTGGATATTGTTTTGTTCTAGTGATAATCCTGCGTGTTTGTCTTCGGGGTTCCCCCGACACATCAGGATTCCTTAATGAATATTTATGATTTGTAATCAGGAACGCCTTTGATGTTCTTCTGAAAAGATTCAGTCACTCTTAACACACCACACACACAGGAGGAAAATCAGATGAGATGATCTTTAGAAGCACTACGATAATCAGGACATTACTGAGGATCGTTGGAAAGAAGCTCACGGACACAGGAAGTGGTGGGGGCGCGGCCTCGGTACCCTCACCTGACCGGACCTTCTTTCGAACCTATTTGAAAAACACATGTCTTTCTTAGGAGAATAAATCCCATAATCCCGTTCACCAGACCGTGACCATTCCACAAATAGGAGGGTGGAGAAGATGTTGCGCTCGACTGAGGAAACCGTTTACGAGTGTCGCTTCATCCTAAACGAGCGACTTTATTACGAACAGTTTTCTTCCAGAAATGTATACATGACGCAGAGGTTAATATGTGGAAAAATCGTAACTGTAATAGTTGAGCGTCATGTGACCGTATGAGGAAAAAAGCGTGCGGTGAAGAACATCCCGTGGATTCTTCTCATTGCTGCTTATTAACATTCAGCCTCATTAATTCAAAGAGTCGACTAAACTAATATCCTAAAATCCCACTGCTGCATCACATCATCCTTATTATCGTTATTATTCCGCCGGAGCGTCCCACACACACGCACACACGCTGAGAAAACACATCACACACACCATGATATTAAATTCCCTCAGGTGATCTAGGAAAGGCTTTGTGAGCTTCGCATTGTTGGAGGGACAAAAAACCCCTCCAAAAATTCACATTTTTATTTTATTTCTTCTACCGAAAAAAAATGTAATGTATTTATTATTATTATTTATTTAATTAATTAAATTTATTTTTTTTTTTTTTAGATTTCAATCCAAACAAAACACTTCACAGTTTATAGATTAAAACTAAATAAGTCATTTTTTTATTCTTTTATTTTCGCTTTTATTTTTAAATAACACATAAAAGTGTCCCCAAACTGTATTTTTTGCCCAAAAAAATAATAACATACACTAAAAATCTTTAATAAACGAATAAAAAATTGGACTAATTGGATTAATTCAAATATCGAAAGTATTAAACAGAAATAAAAGTTTTGGAGCTAAAAAAAATCACTTAGTTTTTTTCGTACAGCTTTTTTTTTATTTTGTTAAAAAAAAATGAGAAACAGAAAATATCTGCAGTCGGTGATGTTTCAGTTCTAAAACCACGTACTGGATATTATAAGTGTGTAGCATTGGTTTGTTCCTCTAACTGAATGAATAACATCGAAGGATTCGGGATGCAAGCGGGTCGAATTTTGCAGATAAATTCAGGTGCCAGATGGACAAACGGTGATTCGTTTTAAAACCTGTGAGTTAAATACAGATGTTGGTTTGGACAGCTGGGATTCTTCATGTTGGGACTTTGTTGGTCGGATGCCAGAACACGGTCAACGCGACAAAATGCTGAATGGAAAAGACGACGGATAAGGAATCAGTTGCGTAGTGTGGATTTCACAGCTGGTGGAATTCTTCATTATAAACTCAGACTGTAAAAAAACAAAAAAAAAAAAACAAAAAAAAACTATTTTGAAGGTAAAATAATTCAATTCGTATTGAAAACAAATTATTTTAGATATATAGCTGATGAAATTTGTTCTAAAAGTTATCTTATTTAAAAGTACTGAACTACAGCGGTGCCTCGACTTACGAGCTTAATTGGTTCCATGTCGGAGCTCGTAACTCAAATTACTCGTAACTCAAATCAATTTTCTCCATTGAAATGAATTGAAATGCCATTAATTTGTTCTGGGTCCAAAAAAAACGCACTTTTTTCGTTACATGTTTTTAAATAAGAAAAATAAATGTATAAATAACGAATATTGTATTAAAATAAACCAATAAAATAAGGTGGAACTGGAATAAACTGGTTTTATGAAGTATAATGTACAGCATTTGCCTTGGAGATCAGGCGACTCCACTTGCTAACGCGCATGTCCGACTAGCTATCCAGTGAGACACGGGATGCTGAGCGGATGTTACGGGGTTTACTGTGGCGTTCGCTACGCTAACTAGCGGTTGGGTGTCTGAAGCTGCTTGTAACCTGGATTTTAGCTCGCAACTCAAAGCAAAATATTGTCCGAGAGACGACTCAAATCTCGGAAAACTCGTTATTGGGACACTCGTAAGTCAAAGGTACCAACCGAAATGTTGGTTCAGGTCCGTCGTTTATGTTCACCACAAAAAAGACTTTCAGTTTCAGTTAATCATGAACACAAAAAAACCCACATGTTTTTAAGTGGGAGGTGTCTAAAGGAGTCTGACTCCTCCCCCTGGTATTTCTGGTTCTGCAGTAAGGGAGAGTGCACTTAGTGAGCTGTGTTTTGAGTGCAAAGTGTGTGTGTGTGTGTGTGTATGCTTACTATTAGTGTTGAATGCATCAATGACAATAAAAAACGCAACCACTCTGATGGACATGTGTTTACATAAGCAGAAGTCTATGTATATAGGTGTGTGTGTGTGTGTGTGTGTGTGTGTGTGATACAAGATCATGTGATGGGACTCAGTTTCATGTCACAGCACAGCTTGAAAACTTGTCGCCTTGAGCACAGATCAGCAATAAGCATCTGACACACACGCACGTACGCACGCACAGACACACACACACACACACACACGCACACACACAAGCAAAGCTATAAAAGCCTACAATTTTGTGACACAGCGTCCTATTAAAAAATGCTGCTGTGATTCCACATATTATATACCACACACAACCCCATTGCACGAAAAGACACACACACACACACAACACATACACTGCACGAAAAGACACACACACACACACACACACACATACACTCATACAGAAAAATACAGACAGAGTTAACAAAGGCTCAACCCCACTGCACGAAAAGACACACACACACACACACACACACACACACACACACACACACACACACACACACATACATACACAAAGTACAGACAGGGTTAAAAGACTCCCCACCAATCAACCCCACTGCACAAAAAGACAGACAGACACACACACACACACACACATACACACACACACACACACACACACTCACAGAATATCAAACCAGCCAATTAGTATAATTAGCGTCGTGTCAGACACCATGACGTGCAACCAACGTTACCATGACAACGTAATAGCGACACAAACGTTTTTCCCTCTTGCCATTTTAACTTTAGCGACATTTACACACTACCAAAAATAATCAGCTGACCGGAAATAGCTGTCACCTGAATTACTAGCACGCGTGGTGTGAACGTTACTATTCTATCCTAGTACACGGAAGTGCGCTGTTTAAGCACGCGAGCCCGTGTTAAGGACACTGTCCTTCTTCTGTGATCTTCAGTACAGCATCCGAGTAGAGCAGCCCTACCTGTCCGCTCGGTATGTCCCTCCGCCGCGCTGCGCCCGCTAATAGCGGCGGCCGCGACCCCTCCTCCGCCTGAGCGCTGCTGTATCCCGCTGCGCCGCTTCAGAGGCAGACTTCTCCTCCTTCCTCTCCTCCTTCTTCTCTCTCTTCTTCTTCTTCTTCTTCTTCTCCTTCGAGATGGTAAATATCCGCTTTGAAATAACTGACCGAATATAACGTCGGGTCAGTTTCGAGAGCAGCGCCTCAGAGCGCGAGACGCAGGAGATCCAATAGGAGAGCGCACAAGACAGAGAGAGAGAGAGAAAGAGAGAGAGAGAGAGAGCTCAACGTCTCGGTCATTCGACACACTGCTGCTGCTCCTGCAAGTCCCCCCCTTCCTCTCTTCCAAACACCCCCCCCCCCCCCCCCCCCCCCCCCCGGCTTTTACTCGCTCTCTTTTTATGTGATTGGAGTTGACAAGGTCGTCTCTACCCTTTTTGGATCTCTTTCGTCATAGACACTTCAAAATCCATTCATCCATCCATCCATCCATTCATCTATCTGTTTATTAATTCACCCACCATCCAATAATCAATTCATCCATCTTTTATTTATTAATCCATACACCATTCATGTTTTTTCGTCAATAATCCATCGATCCAACATCTACTGATCAATTATTTTAACCATCCATCCATCCATCCATCCATCCATCCATCCATCCATCCAGTCATCCACAAGTCAACTGGTATTTTAGCCATTCGTCTACCCATCCATCCACCTATTCATCCATCCATCCATCCATCCATCATTCTACTTTTCTATACATATATATGTATTCCTCTGTCCATCATTTATTAATTCATTTCTACATCCATCTTTTTTTATCTCTGCTTGTCTATTCATCCATATAGCCAGTCTTGTTCATCTGACCACCAAACAGCCCCATCTATCTATCTATCTATCTATCTATCTATCTATCTATCTATCTATCTATCTATCTATCTATCCAAATGATAACCATTACATATTAACCCACCAACAAACACACAAACAGAAGATAGTGTAAAAGAGAGAGAGAGAGAGAGAGAGAGAGAGAGAGAGAGAGAGAGAGAGAGAGAGAGAGAGAGACAGCACATCTGACCAATCAGAGTCCAAGGATGCTGCGCTGTATTAACAGGGTTATTTGTTCACTTTCCAGTTTTCCCACCAAACCCACTGCAGTGACGCGACACACTGCTGTACCCTTGTGGCAATGTTCGGTACTACATACATGTTTTATAAATAATTCAGGTCAGAGTATTAATTATTAGATAATCTTACAACTTTAATAAATAGTAACCATGACATCATTGATCAATGTTGCTAATAATTCCTACTAGTCATAACATAACATTGCTAAACAACCCAATTTTTATTACAGGACTACAAATGTGTCTAAATGTTTTCTGTCTGTAGAAGTCGTGGAGATCCACAGTCACCTTCACCTCCTTGTCTCCAACAGCGATGATTGACAGCTGCTTCTGGATCCAGCGTGTGACTGTTTTAACGATCTGTCAGTCTCCATCATCTCCTGAAACATTGATACACCTTTTGTTTACTCGAATAAAGCCGGAGGTATCAGCTGACAGCTGAAGGATGAATCTAGTTCTTCGGGTTCCTGGTGATTTCCTAGTAGGAACATTTGGAAATTTACATCTAGCTTTAGATTTACATTTACTGCAGACTTGAGGTTATCTCAGTTTCAGGTTCAAGGGGGCCAAGAGGTTGAAGCTTGGGAATTGAACCTTTCAGTGGTCCAACACCTTAACCATTAGGCTACCACTTCCCAAATTAGTTGATAGTTCTATAGATATCCCTTCTTCTGATAGGTGTCCAACTTGCACAAAGTTTACAACTGCACAATCCCTCCATTTTGGATGTTTGGTGAATAATACAGTAAATGTCGTGTGGGATTTTTGTTTAAATTAGTCAGACTGGAAGACTCATAAATGCTTATTAGATGCCTACTGAAAGGTTGCCATGGCTACCAAATGAGTCCTTGTTTAATAATATTTTTGCTGCCTGATAATAAAGGTCATTTTTGCTTATAGGTGATTAAAAAATTGGTAATCATTTGGCTTTTTATATCATCTTCATTAGAAAAAGTCTTTGGTAACAGTGTGTAACTAAAGGAGGTCAACCAGTATTGATTATATATTTATATCTATATTATGAATATATATCTATATCTCTTTCAGTTAAACATGCTATTAATATGGGTGGAGAAGTGGTGGCTCATTGTAAAGGTGTTAGACTACCAACCCGAAGATTGTGGGTTCAATTTCCAGCTCCACCAACGTCCGCTAAATGCTGTAAATGTAGTCTTTCTTTGTACTTATTGGTACTCTGGTTGCAGCTAATCTCTGTCACACACACACACACACACACACACACACACACACTTTGGTTATTTGATGATTGAAAAAAAAAAAATCTTCTTTCGTAACACATCATCATCATCATCATCATCTTAAACCTTATTGCATGTCGGACATTCCGACTGATCCGTGAAGATAATCCTGTAATCTACACCTTTAATCTTAATCCTCATATACGAGCACTGCATCATCACCCACATTAATCCACAATCGACAGATAATCTACACGCATCCTCTCCCTGTGCGTCACTCAAATGCTGCGCAACCTGATGTTGCCCTGTAACACACTGCCCCGCGACCCTCCGCTGACATTATTAACCCCTGCACTTACGCTGGTAGAGCTGCTGGTTTAGTGTTTATCAAGAAAGCAGATTAAATCTGCATTCATCCATCCATCCACCCATCCATCTACATTTCCATTTATTTTTTTAATCCATTTATACATCTGTCTATACATCAGAACATTTTCAATCTATTTATTTATTTATTTTACCCATTTATCTATCATCGATCTATCTGCCTGTCTGTCTATCTATCCGTCCATCCATCCATCTGCCTGTCCATCCATCCATCCATCCATCCATCCATCCAAATGTCTGTCTATCCATCACCATGAGGTAGCAGCACACACACACACACACACACACACACACATCTATCAAACCTGACTTGTAACGCGACCTTGGGTGTTAAAAGATGCTATATAAATAAAAATTTATTATTATTATCATCATTATTATTATCATCTGTCTGACCATGAAGTGGCACTACACACACTACACACACACTACACACACACTACACACACTACACACACTACACACACTACACACACACACAGCATCCATCCATCCATCCATCCGATCATCCAATACATTTAATTTTTGATACAAGACCCTGAATGAACATATTGCACAATTCCATTTTAATTCATTCTGAAACTGACTTGGACATACAGAACATCCCAAAATAATTCACACAAACACACGAGTTTAAGGGTCTGACATCAGCCTTCCATCCCTAATAACTGACGACACCCTCATTCTCAGTGACAAAAAAAAACCCCCAACCTTCTTCTCGACTGTGATTTGAGGCGTACACCGGCTCGTAAATTCAACTCTCACACACCGGAAACCACATACCAACATTTAAAGTAAGCTGTGAATCTGCGCGTCATGATGTCACATCATTAAAGGCATCTCGGCACATGCTATTAAGTGCACTTGTAGGGATTGCATCAGCGTCTCCGTCCTATCCTCAGACCCCATGAGGCAGCGAGAGCGATATTACACATCGTAGTGCTGCGGAGAGACACTACTCAACTGTGCAAGCAGAAATATTACAAATCACAAAAAAAAAAATAATAATAATCACGTGTGAAGGTCAAAGGGCATCGACTGACGTTAGTCTGCGTTATAAACGTACGGTTTTAGTTTATGGAGATTACGTAAACTGCTCATGAAGCTAGAAAGTAAGAAAAGATTCCAAAAATGTCCAGAGAGGCGGGAATGTTACAAACTAACGTCCAAACGGCTGTGCAAGAAATCGCTACCCAAAGGAGATACCGAAATCTATTCCGGGATGACTCCGCCCACATCCAGACCGACGACGGGACAAATCTTATAGCCTTCGAATGCACCAGATCTCAAGCACCTATCAAGAACCTCAGAAAGATTCTTATTCAGAGATCCGCTGAAGTATAAAATATAGTACAAATATAAACGTCTAACGCTCTTTTGAAACTGGTAGCTATACGGGTTCGTTTTTTTTTTTTTGGCCAAGATGTCGTTTGCAGCATCTTACTAAAGAAACAATGGATTCTGATTGGTGCATGAGAATGTTCTGCGTCTCTTTGGTAGGAGGAGTCCCGGCGGCTAATCGGCGAACACGCCGACGACAACGATGAGCAGGAAAAGAAGGCACACCGATCCACAAACGGCAACGTACGCAATTTTCTGATGGAGGGAAAGAAAAGAACAGAGTGTAAATATTTTTATCTACTATTCCGCTGATATAATGAGCTTATGTGATAAATGACAGTACATACTGTGGTCGGTGAGTGTGTTAGTAAAGAAGGCATGCTTAAGCGGGATTGCTTGATGTAGTGATGGAGGAGGTGGAGGTTATAGACGATTTCGATGACAGACCCACGGAAAGGCCGATGACTAGAGAAAGCGCACCGATGATCACCAGCAGGATCACCGCCAGAATGATATATTTCTGTTCCACACAAAGGAAAAACTAAAGTATGTGATAGAAAAATGTCCATATCATGATCATGTAGGTATGTCCTTATTTGGTAAGGTCGGGGGAAGGGGGGGGGTCTGTGTGTGAATGGAGTTTAAACATTTCTTTATAAGCACCAAGAGCTCGAAGGCGCTGCACATTCTCTATAACTACCGTCTCACGTTGACTAGCCAGCTAGCATAACTGATTAGCATTAATCCGATTAGTGATTAGTAGCACTGGTGGTTTGCATGTTCTCCCTGTGGGTTCTTGCATGGGTTTACTCCGGGTTCTCCGGTTTCCTCCAGTCCAAAAACATGAATGTTAGATTGATTGGTGATTCTAAATTGCCCCATAGGAGTGTGTGAGCGTGTGTGTGGCCCTGTGATGGACTGGTGACCTGTCCAGGGTGTCCCCCTCCTGCCTTTTGCCCTTTCAGGGACGGCTGGGATAGACTCCAGCAGATCCCTGTTACCGCGAATTAGGGAATAAGCGGCTATAGAAGATAAATGAATGAATGATTTTTTTTTTTTTTTTTTTTCACTCAGGCATCCATATATGGACGTTCCTGTAGCCCAAGATTCGTAAATGGACCCTACTGGCTCAGTACACGTCTGTAAGATTATATCTAGTGTTTCTGTGTGTGTGTGTGTGTGTGTAAAATAAATATCATTACACAACCTAGAACTGAAAAGCACATGCCCAGACATTTTTTTTAAAGATAAATGCAGGTTAAATTATTAAAAGCTTTACTGCAGGAATGTTAAGGCGTGTTTAGACGTGCGAATGAAGGATGGTAGACGTGGAACGTGTGTGTGTGTATGTGTGGGTGTGTAATGTGTTTTCGTACCCTGCGGGCGCTTTTCTGGTACCTCACAGCTTTCTTGACTTCCTCGTTAGCTTTGCCTACATACTCCACCGCGTTCCGTACGTTATTTTCTATATTGTCGATCATTTCACCCTGTAAAAACGGACGGAAAATTTTTTTATAAGAAAAACAAAACAAAATTAATAAAAATCCACCTATAATTTTTTAATACTTTTTAGCACTACAACATGTATAATTTATTATTATCTCTGGAAAGTTTAACACATTTGATTAAAATTCCAAACAGGTTCGTTAAATATACAAATATTAAAAAGTCACATCCTGGAATGACATTTTATCCAGTATGTCTTACATCCATCCCATTTTTTTCTTTTTAAACCAACTGAGCAGCTGAAGGTTGAGGGCAGACCGGCAGTCCGACACCTTCACCACTAGGCTACCATTTCCCTCATTATATTACATATATAGCAATTACATATATAGCAACATACATTAATATACATCTAATCTATCTAAAGGCTCCACCTGCGTCTCTACGAGTACAGCCATGTCCATAAACATATCGTGAAGCTCTTTGATGCTGGACTCCAGCCGTATGATGTCTTTGTGCCGTGACTCGATCTCGTTCAAGGCCTGCCGGGTGATCTGTGAGTCTAAGATGATCTGAAAGAGAAAAGAAAGAAAGAAGAAGAAAAGGAAGGAAAAACAACCAGTTTTTTAGTCGTTAAGATGGTGGTAGTCTGGTGTTATTAGACATTATTAACAAGTACCATTAGGGTTATAGGATGTGGCTGATGTTAAGACAGCATGTTCTGGATTGGGAAGTGGTGGCTCATGGTTAAGGAGTTTGACTATCAACCTGGAGATCAGGGGTTCGATTCCAAGCTCCACCAAGCCACCACTGGAGCAAAGGCCCTTAACCCACGATTGCTCAGACGTATAAACAAGATAAATGTAAGTTGCTCTGAATAAGGACGTCTGACAAATGCTGTAAATGTAATACCCCATTTACATTCTTCTTTTTATTCTATCCATTTATTTCCTGTAGAATTCTATCCTACATAGGGTTGCATTGGAAACTGGAGTCCAAGGGAAACCGGAGCGCAAGGATACCCTGGACGGTTACTCATATATCGTGAAGCACAATCCCACAAACTATAGACTAAGATGCCAATTATCTCACAACGGATGTCAACTCCGGAGAAACACACTCTTTAATATTGTTACCTTACTGTACCTTAGGAGTTATCGAAAAGTTTTGAGACACGCCAACAGAGGGCAGCACAAAACAAGGCTTTGTCCGAAATCACATACCTCCATGTTATATAGTATGCAAGATGATTAGTATGTCCGAATACGAATGCGAAATGTAGTACAAGTAAAGTTTCCAGAGCACCTACTGTTCTGGCCCAAGTATGCATATGATAGACGCTTTATTATCTCATGAGATAGTAAGTGGCAGAAAGCATTTTTTAACAGCTTTAGGTAGCTACTTAAAAAAAACCCCACTGATTAATTTAAATGATGTAAAACGATTTACCTATCAAACATACAACTTCCAATTCATGCTGCTGCGACGTCGTGTTGTCACGTGACAATATCAACATGGCGGATGAAGAATGTCTGAAATTCACCCATAAAGATACTATATAGAACATACGATTTTAATGGTCAGAAAGTATTTATTTTAATGCAGTAAATACTCAGGTAGTATGCGATTTTGGACGAAGCCTGGGACTGTGCTTGCAGTCTTGTGCTGCCATCTGCTGGCATGTCCTGAAACTTTTTGATACCTTTCGTATACATTATATATATATATATATATATATATATTATATATATATATATATACAGTTAATGTCGGTTGAGGTTGAATTAAAATCATATGACATGGTTAGGGTGAAAACCTTCCAAAAGCATTGCAAATAGTTCTAAGCGTTTGTGCTTAGTGAATGAAATAAACTGCCAAAGCTATTTATATTCGCCGTCATATCCTTTTTACAACATTATTCCAGACTCCAGACTCACATCCGAGGTAAAAATGGAAGGGTTCCCGCTCTCCAGCATATCCTCTAGTTCTTCATTGGTGGTCCTTCTCCCAGCTGCAAGAACACACAACAAAACACTCAAAACTCAGAATTACACTCATATCTGCTACTTATCCGAAGCGTGTCTGAGATGCGTAATAAAATCGGATTGTACGCAATACTATTGTGTTTCCGATGTTTATATTTATTTTTGTATGGATATGTTTTGCGTGCGTGCGTGTGTGGGTAAGAGTACAAAAGAGGGAAACACAACCCTGCAGAATTGTATTTATTCAGCTGTAAAAAGCAGAATGTCACGAGCTGGAACAATAGCATGCATGCATACAACTATGCAACCACACACACACACACACACACACCCAGGAACACACACAGATGGTTATAATAATAGCTTATTTCCTTCCATCCCCTGTTCCCCACACCTAGAGAATGTGATACGACCCAAACCATGATGATCTAAGCGATAAACACATGATATCTGCTACAGCTCCATGCTGCTCCCATTGGGAAGGCTTTCGGTTACACTCTAGAGGTAAAAGAGCAACAAGGGACAGGGTTATAGGGTATAGACGAGGAACCAAGATGCTTAGCGCACCTGTTTATCTACATAACCTTTTGGCATCTCTAAATTAATATCGAAAAAAAAAGACAAATCAATATAACTACTTATCGAATATTGTATTATATAATATTACTTCGTGTGTGAGGCTGACAAATACGGAATAAATACTGCAGCTGGGAAATACTGACCAAAAAAATTTAGCTAGCTAGCCGAGAACATCATCTTACGTTTATTGCTACAATCATCGTAGAAACAAGACGTCGAAATTTTACATAAGTGAAATAGAATTATACATAAATGCCTAAAATTAGTCTGTAATTAATTTTACGTCATTTCAAGACATATGACATATATTGAAAAATATGACATCACCTCTATGACATCATCTGTTTGTATTGATTATAATAAAGATTTTTCTTGCTACTACAACGATACATTTTAGCTAACAATTTTATATCAATGCTACATTGATGGACACGATATCGATCACATGGTACTATGATCTGACCTCTGACCTAAAGCAGAAATACAGCCTGAGAGTCATGTGACCCCCCTCTTGGCCCGCTGTCTGTGAGAACTATCCGACTCTCCAGTTTTGCGTTACCAAGGAAACGCCCACAACATGGTCTCCGGTGACCGAGAGTCTAGTCTCATGTGTCACATGCCGAACGAGGGCCTAATTAAGCAGCGCCTGCTGGGAGGTGCACATACGCTGACACATAAATAGTCTGAACTTACATAAACAGGCGCTATGATGATTAGCGGCTAATGCTAGTAATGAAAAGCGTGTGTGAAATATGTGCAAAATATATCAATCACTTGAGAATTATATTAAGCATGTAGGAGGAGGTTAGGTACGTGTATGCATGCGCAAACACACGCACACATGGCGAGGAGAAATGTTGCATGTACATGCATGTGAGCAATTCTGAGAGAATGTGTGTGTTTGTGCGTGTCTCACTGATCTCCAGCTGTCTCTGGATCCTGCTCTTGCTGCGCTCTCTGAAGGAGATCTGCGTCTCGTTGTACTCGGTCATGACCTCCACAAACTTCCGAGACAAGACCGCGTACTTCACACAGAGAGAGAGAGAGAAAGAGAGAGGGAGAGAGGAGAGAGAGAGAGAGAGAGAGAAAGAGAGAGGGAGAGAGACAGACAGATAATACAGTCAGCATCAAACTGCAATAAACACTGGAACAAACGGGTCACACTGGTTGTTTGCAGAAACATTTCCATTTTAACTTTGAAGCACATTAATAGGACTGATGATATTAACCGATCTAATCATTCAGCTTCTGTGACGAGATTAGACAGCAGCACATCGGACAGGCGGCTCATGTTTGACGTTTTGGGGACAAAGTCAGAGAGAAGAAATAGTGAGAATTTTGGTAGGAGAATGTTGAAAATGTTGAAAATGGGGCTGCCAGGCAGAAGGCCAGAAGAAAGTCCAGCGAGGAGTTCCAGTAGGTGGCCTTCCAGAATGATCCACAATTCTGTATAAAGATACAGAATACATGTTCAAATATGTCCTCGGAGTTGTTTACTGTTTTTTAAGGGCGAGTTATGGAGGCGGTCGCAGTTTTTCGGCAGGGCGGTCTTAATTTAATAACACAGCAGGACCTGAATGCGCTTCTCGGACCTTAAAAAACAAACAGATTCAAACCGCTTGTGAGAAGATAAGGATCTTCACCTGTGTTCTCTGGATGCGCTCGTCCACGGAGGCACGGTTGGCTTGGTCTTCAGGAGGCAAACTCTGCTGCAAAGCTGACCAGGACGAGAGGAGAAAAATGACATCATATCATACAGGGCTTTGTATCGGCAAGGACCTCACGATACGATACACATCGCGATATATCGGTCACGATACAATATATAATCACGATATATCGCAATACCATACATATTGTAATACATTGTAATAGATGCCCTGATTTGTTCTGCCATGCTTGTTTCTAACATGTGTCAGCGCCAACTACAGGAGTGGAGGAGGACGTGTTTGAAACATACTGGGGGTTTTAATTAAATATTAACGTGATCATAAATCAGTTTAAAATGTTGTGTCTCTACAGGATCGCTGATCTTAGTCATTATGGGGACTAACCATATTAAAGGGATTGTATTATAATTAGACCCCACCCCCACACCCATCCTGCTTTTCCTCTCTCTTTTTCTGTCTCTCTCTCTCTCACACTTGCTTTTACACACACACACACTTACATTTGAGTTTGGTCCGCACCACGTTGGCATTTTTCTTGATATCCACCGTCAGCTGTTCCAGCTCGTCTTTGGTGTCTACATGAAGAAAGCAGAGATTCAGTTCATGAGGGTGGAGCTAATAAAATCGTATGCGGGTGAAGATCAGAGTTTGATCAGTGCAGAATAATCACAAAAAAACGTTTATTCTTGTCATTCGTTATAGCAGCTAAAGTGCTGGAGCGATTTGGCGCCCAGACCTTTAAACTGACGCTTTGATTAGCCAGGAGACGTCTGATTGACATATAAAGCAACCAATCACAGTTCGCTTGGTCCCTGTCAGTTTTTCTTCGTTTTATACATCGAATCCCCAGATTGCTCTATTTTAACCTACAGAAAATAGATTTGTAATGCAGGCTGACTCGACCCGCTGATAAACATTATTACCACGGAAACCGGCGGTACAAACGCCTATATTAGTTGTGTGTGTATGTGTGTGTGAGAAAGAGAGAGAGAGAGAGAGAGAGAGAAAATGAGAGAAAAGAGAAAAAGCAAAATGACGAAAAAAAAGACGAAAAGAGAGAGAAAGAGAGAAAGATACAGAGAATGAAAAAGAAAGATACAGAGAATGAAAAAGAGAAGAACGAGAAAGAGAGAATGAGAGAGAGAAAAAAAAGAGAAGAGAATGAGAGAGGGAGAAAGAAAGAAAAAGAACGAAAAAGAAAGAAAAGGAAAGAAAGAGAAAGAAAAAGAAAAAAGAAAAGAAAATAGAAAAAGAAAAAGAAAGAAAAGGAAAGAAAGAAAATTAAAAAAAGAGAAAACGAAAGCAATACAAGAAAGAAAGATCCAGAGAATGAGAGATAGAAAGAGAGAGAGAGAGAGAGAGAGAGAGGGAGGGAGAGAGACAGAGAGAGACAGAGAGGGAGAGACAGGGAGAGTAAAATGAAATGAAAAAAGGAAATGGATAATTAACACATGGTGGGCAAAAAAAGCAGATCGGGGACTTTATTTAAAGGCAGGAAAGGTGAGGTTCCTTTGCGTATTTCCTTGAGGATGCAGTAGGAGTGTGTGTGTGTGTGTGTGTGTGTGTGTGTGTATGCATTTAAAACAATGCCTTTAGCCAGTGCTGTGATGCAAACTAAGCATTAGTACAATAGTACATTGTACATCATATCACAAAGTGCAGCGTCCACAAACAGGCAGGGGTGTGTGTGTGTGTGTGTGTGTGTGTGTGTGTGTGTGTGGTGTGTGGTGTTTATTGGTCCCATAAAATATTCAAAATGTTTGTATCTCGTGACATTATTAAAATTTCCTTTTGCCTCCAATAAAAAAAATTTCTAAAGATTATGTAGTTTAAACTGATCTGGCATCAGGGGGACACCTGTGTCTGTTACCGGACCAATCGGGATCCGGGCTGCGCTTCTCCAGTTCCTTACTGGTGGGAACCGACGACATTAGAGGGCGGAGCTCGGACCACAAAACACATTTCATAAGGGCGGCATTTTTAAAAGTTGATGAAGGAACGACGCCGGATAAATGAACGAGATCTCTCAGATTAGCGGTGGTCTACAGAAGAGACCAACACTCGCCACGCCATCAGGTTTACACAGAAAATCCAGTCGCATGAGAAAAAACCAGGGCAACCGTGGGGTTAAAAATGGCAACCGTGGGGTTAAAAATGGCAACCGTGGGGTTAAAAAGTAATATAAAAAAAAAAAAAAGGAATAAAAGGTGCTACATTTTTCTACCAGTCCTGATGAAAACAAGGTCAAATGGAGTTTGGCCTGTGTGACCAAATGTGTGTGTGTGTGTGTGTGTGTACGCACTTTCTTCAGGGTTAGGAGCGGAGAGGATGGTGCTGTGCTTCTTTTTCACCTCGTTCACCTGAGAGGCAATTTTATTAATGATGCCCCGGACCTCCTCCACCTGCAACACATTGGCTCGGCATGTAGGAACGTTCAACTCAAGTGATTTCCTTTCACTCGTTTATTTTTTTTTAATCAGTGATACTTTACACTTTAGTGTAATTTTATTCGAATATGTAAATGAGCTTTGTTCGTTACGTACCTTTCTGAAAAATCCCTCCATAAAGCCGCCTCGATCCACAGGAACCACGACGCCGCCATCTTCCTCATCACTGGGCCGCCCCTGAGTTAAAAGTGGTAGAACAGTTGTAGTAGTAGTTAGAACAGTGGTTAAGGTGTTGGATTGCTAATCGGAAGGCTAGGGTTTGATTCCCAGCATCACCACTGCTGGGCCCCTGAGCAGGGCCCCTTAACCCCCAAATTGCAATAGCTGTATAAGAGACATTAATGTAAGTCGCTCTGCATAAGGACGTCTGCCGAATGCTGTAAATGTAAAATTCATCACTAATTTGTTTAAAATTAAATAAAAATTAACCTGTAATAGTTAATTATTAAAAGTATAAATTTTTTGTCGTTATATAAGATGGTTTTCTAGCTAACACGACAGCAGTACTGATGATATATAAATAAACAGTCCAGTCGTGACCATTTATGATTTTGTCCCCCAACAGACCTCTATTAGCACTTGTTGTAGTACTCATTTTGACCACTAGGTGTAATAATAAGTGTATCGTTCACACAATATTTAGGAATGTAAGCAAAGTGAAGCCGGATTTAGTCCAGGATTTGTTTATTTTAGGTAAAATTTTGATCCCCTAAGAGTTTCCTATAATCCCACGCTAAAATCGGTCGTCTTTGATAGCTAGTTTGACGTGTTCCGTTTTGTTCTCCGATGAAATTCTGCCACTGCCATTGTGACGTCTCCTACGTCTCCGAACCTGATGACGCAATCAGAACGAAATATCTAAACGAGTCAGATGGACAAAATAGCATAAAAGAAAAAGCAAATCTAACGCTATGGGTTGTTTTTGTCTGCTAATAGCTACCATTTAGCGAGAAAACAAGGGTTAGAGCAACTAACCGATAATCAGTTTTTCTGATGTTTTTCTGATATTTAAGGGTTTTTTAAATTCAGATATCGGTTTTGTAATATCGGATCCACCGATTTCAGTTTTAGCCCCCTGTTCATTTGCATTCACAGTAATTACCCAACTTACACCATCTCAATACCACCACTATCACATCGCAATTATAAAAACCATCAATACTATACCAAATGCAATATAACACAGCGTGGTGGATCAGTGTTAAGCCATTGGACTGATACCAGAAAGACCAGGGTTCAATTCCCAGCTCCACCAAGCCAACACTGTGGGCCCCTGAGCACGGCCCTTGACCCCTAATTGCCCAGTTGTATAATAGAGATAAATGTAAGTAAAATCCGCTACGATCTGCGTAAAGCGTGCGCTGCGCTGATCTGCATGAAGCTGCACTTATCTGCGCAAAAGCAGCGCTGCTCCAACCCACCCAAGGGCAAATCCCAAACAACTCTGTGTTCCCTACATCTCCGCAACACAAGCTAAAGGAAGCAGTGCGCACTACTTAGTGCACTAGATATCAAATATCACCATGGTTTGGGATACCGCCGGGTTTTAGCTGATTATACGCTAGCATCTGAAAACACTATTTCACTACAAACAACAAATAAACTATTGCTTTATTTAATGAGACTTATTTTACTCACCGATTTCAGTTCAGCCAGACGGTCCCTCATTTTTATATATTTTTAAACTCTATAAATTAACAAAAGTTTTTTATCTTCTTGCTAAAAACACCGACGTCCATCTCAACTCCGAGTCACACATCAACAAGTGGATATTAAAATATAATTAATAATAAAAATACAATAAACAGTCGTGGAAACTGCACTAAATCAGAAAAAAAAAAATGCTTTTGTAAAGCGCCGGTTATGACGGTATAACCGGTCAGTGATGCTTTCTGGCGTCAAAATGATGCGCGAGTAAAAAAGGGGAATGAGCGCGCGCGCGTGTGTGTGTAAGGGCGGGCTGTTGTTTAAGGTTTTTATTTATATAAACAAACCAATAAATGAATAATTTGGTAAATAAATCCAGATTTAATTTAACTTTAAAAAAGTTTTTATTCTAATTTATTGAATCAACAGCTGAATAAAAGTTTCTAACGGACGTCCTCTTTAATATTAATAAATTGATCTATTAAAAATTAATTTTATATTTGAATTTATATTAAAAAAAAAAAAAAACATTAATTAGACGATCCACAGGGGGTCCCATAAGTTTTATTTTATCTTTATATTTATTTTTTATCCTATCTTATTTCATTATATCTTATGTTATTTTATCTTATTATACATCTTTATCTTGTCTTATTTTATCTCATCGTATCTATTTTAGTCTATTTGACTTTTATTTTAAAACTAAAAGAATAATTCCACTCCGTTAATGTTCTCAAACAGATGACTGGAATAATAGATCATATTTATTTTCTCATTGTTTAAAAAATGTTTATTTCTTTAAATTTAATATCTAGTGTTAAACAATCTGTGTTTCTCTTCTATAGCCGCTTATTCCCTAATTTGGGGTCACAGGGATCTGCTGGAGTCTATCCCAGCTGTCTCTGAAAGGGTGAAAGACAGGAGGGGGGACAGCCTGGACAGGTCACCAGTCCATCACAGGGTCACACACACACTCCTATGGGCAATTTAGAATCACCAATCAATCTAACATACATGTTTTTGGACTGTGGGAGGAAACCGGAGAACCCGGAGTAAACCCACAGGGAGAACATGCAAACTCCACGCAGAAATACCCCATGCCCGGGAATTGAACCCAGAACCTTCTTGCTGTAAGGCAACACTGAAAAACATTTTTATCAATCTGACCAGAACTAGCAGTACCATTATGAGAAGGTTCCATGGACATGATTTGAAGAACGTTTTGTCCTTAACATTTGGAGAACATTAGTGAAAGTTCTCAGCTGGAAGTAAGCACGTCAGGTTGTTCCTCCTGATGTGATTTGAGGTAATTTTTTCCATCTTAAAGTGTTTAAATGATTTAGTGAGGTCGCATGAAAGACCAGAAACAGCAGTTTCATGGCCCTGAACGCTGTGAATGAGCGCCATCTACTGGACAATTAGAAAACGTCAGCTGTTTTTTTTTTAATTCACTCCAAACAGACGGATGCAGAAATAAACGTCAACACTTACTGATGGAAATAAAACTGTATATTTTTCTTCTACACTTTTTAATAACTAAATTTATACCAGCCTATTATTTCGATTTTATTTATTTATATATCAGTCTCAGACTCTGGCAGGTAAAGTTTGACTAAAAAATAAAACCAAAATACACAAAATCATGCATAAACTTCTGACGAGAATAAAACCTGCATCATTTAGACATTTTATTTTCTTTATACTTTACTTTCCACACTGCGGTCTATAATAATAAGTGTGTATAATAAACATTCACACAAACCGCCTTTATTTATTAATGAAGAACAAAAGCAATGCCAAAAAAAAAACCGACATCATTTAGAATTAACAAATTTATTCTTGTGATGTCAACATACATGACACAATTAACAGATTAATAACAAACCAAAAAAAAGCATGACTAATGAACTGTATTTAAAAAAAAAACCCTGACATCAATTTTTCTAAATAAATAATAATAAAAAAAAAAAAGTCATGCTTGTTCGGATGAACATTAGGAACCGAATAATATCTAATAGATGAAGCTGCTGAACTGAACAAACGGATGAGAATCCCTTTACAGATAATACAGCAAGTCATCCAGGTTGAGGTTGGGCTCCCTGTGGATGCTCTGACCGACCAGGAAGGCCAGTTTGTGGGCGTATTGACACGGAGCAGGAACTCGCACAATCCCCTACGTGGAGAATCGTTATACAATATGTAACACAATAAACTAAACTTTTCCAAAATAAATAAATGAATCAGACAACCAGTGAAAAACAGGTGCCAGAAATACCTTTTGCCACATATAATCATGGCAAATCTTTAACTTTCCGTTTACAGTAAAAAAAACCCAAATATTAAGCATCTCGCTGGGTCACCTGTGGGCCAGCGGGTGCATTGTGGGTATACGTCTTGATCGAAAAGGTTTTTTATTTCAATTTTAGGTAATTAAGGCAGTGCTTAAGGTGTTGGACTGCTAATTAGAAGATCAGGGTTCGACTCCCAGCACCACCAAGTTACCACTGCTGGGCCCTAAAGCAAGGCACTAAACCCAATTGCTCAGTTGTACAAGAGAGATAAATGCAAGTCGCTCTGGATAAGGATGTCTACCAAATAATGTAAATGTTTAGACTTTATACAACAGTGAACCTGTTGGAGGCGCAGTTATCAGCCATTTCTTGAGCAGATGTTTATGAAGGGATTTACAGTTGTGGAATTACGTCAGTCCCAAGATTATAACCCGTCACACTGTACAAAATAGTCTTAATATAATTCCGTCCGGAGTTGATGCATGATTGACACTTCACGGATCACAACGATTTGAGGTTGTGTAGAAAGCAGGCTGTGTGTGTGTGTTTACCTGCCAGTTGTAATACAGGTGGCACAGTTTGTAGGTGAGTCTCTGCATGTGGTCTGGTTTGAGGCCGCTGCTGTCATACACCACGTTGTAGTGAGTGGGGGAAACGCTGCCCAAACGCACCGCCTGACTCACGATGAAAAAGTCGTACCTGAGAAAAAAACGAAGCCGTGGGCATTTACAAACCGCAGGCTGAAGCGAGGATCGGAATGAGGGTGGAGATGGATTACGCACCACTCCGGCCGCGTGACTTCGGTGTCGATGACCGTCCCAGGAGGAGGGTTTCCCAGTCTGCCGTCGAGAAGAGCGAAGAACCTGGAAGCGATGCGTTTCTTCACCACCACCACGCTCAGCTTGGGCCTGTACACAGAAACGGCAGTGGGTGAAAGAAATCCTGAGGGTGTTGAAGGAGTTGTGTCGAGTCTCACGTGTAATCTTCTCCCATGGCTTTGATGGACTGCATGATCTGAGGCACTTCGTAGCTGACCACGCTCTGCAGCATGCCGTCGCCCACGCCGTCCCGGTACACGATGATGCGAGACGGCAAACTTTTGTTGTAGTTGAAGTAGGTCTTCAGTGCAGCTGAGGATAAAGTCGGTGATGTGTACAAAACGGGACAGGATCATTTACTGCCGCTGATACTATAGAATAGCTAACGAGCGATCTGCGTTGTACTGACAGAAACAAAGGGATATCTGGCACCAGTGTGGTGGAATAAATGTGACTTTTTTTTTATTTATTTCTCCCCAAAACATTTCGGAAAATTGACTTTTCCAGCATTTTCATGACTGTAAGAATGATTCATGATAGAAGTTAAAAATTCAGTGATACTGCAGTCGAGGCATGTATGCCGTCCAAGTCTAAAGCTATAAATCCATCAAAAAAAATAAAAATAAAATAAATCACATACCCTGCAGAGCCACTTTGAGTCCATCGATGATCTCCTGACCACGGCTCTGCAGGACACACTTAGAAAACCATCTGAGAGGAGGACATATACGGCGTGTCATAACAAAACAGTGCCGAAGTCTGTCAGATCGTTTGGGATTCCAGATTAAAGCAACAATAAAACAACGGACAAAACTGGACATACAGAAGACAATAGTATGTGTGATCACCGGAGAATTACCCGTCCCTGACATCTTAATAGTGAAACATTACTACTACTCTAAAACTTTACTGTTAGAGTAGAACAATGAGAAATATATTAAAGATAAAACCGTAGGAAATTACAACTTTTACCACAGCTTTATGTCACCATTATACCATTGCCTGTTGCTATTTACTTTCCTGTTAGTCATATTTAAGGTCGTAGAATGAACAATTATTTCCTCACCAGCTTCTTATTCTCTCTTCTTGAGTTAAGGTTAAGCCACAGAGGGAAAACTGACAAGTACAACCCTCTAAAAAGGTCTACGAAAAATAAAAATATTCTACCACCTGGTCATGCCCTGGTTGAGACTGGCCACCAGTGCACCGATGGATCTCCTCCCTGAAGTAGTATCATGATAGCAGTCGATTCCTACGATCATCAAGTGCTTTAACTGGAAAGGGAAAAAGGGGTCAATAAAAAAAAAAAAAGCATTGAAAAGAAGTCATGATTCTGTCAGGACCGTACCGGGATGTCGACGCTCCACAGCTCTCCTCCCATCTTACAGTTCATCTGCAGGGCGATTTTTGTGGCTATGGTCATGAGGGCCTGAGGTCTACTGAGGGTGCGTGCCACCACACACTGACTCGGAGTGGGACAGTCCACACACAGGTACTTCTTCACACAGTCGTATTTATCCTTACGGTTGGTGGGCAGGATCACAACCACCTTTCAGAGACACACAAAGGCAAGTTTAATGAGATGAGTGTTTGCGGTCCATCAAAATATAAACCATATATTAAATCGCAGTAAACTTTGTGTCTATAACAATTAACAGTTTAGCTCAACATGGATTAAAACCCATTAAAGTTTCACTGTCCCACCGGTGGGACGCTGCCTTCCATGACTAAACTCTGTGTGTTGTACAGCACTTAAAAAAAAAAAACTAAACATATTGCATATCTTTGAAAAACTGAGATTCTTGTAATTAAATGCTGGAAACCATTTTAAGATACAATAACCACCGGGTACGAACAGTGTCTCTGTCCGACAACAACAACAACAAAAAAATCTCATCTATAAAAAACATAAGAAAATATAAAAACCCACCATCTGAATTTGTTGGCCCACGTTCTGTTGCAGGGCTCTCAGCAGAGACTCCTGTCGATCATCGTACTCGATCCTGTATAGAGAAAAGAAAAAGTTGAGGCACCATTTATGCACTATAAACACTTTTAAAGTAGCTTAAATGCATTTCAAAACAGTCGGCTCACATTCCCGCCCTCTGCATGCGAATGCCCATGGGCCCGGACACTTTATTGAGGGTCTGCAACAGGGAGTGAGCGATGTCAGCGTTCCGGCGTGTGTAGAACATCAGCCAGTTTTCCAGAGGAACGCTGCTGATCAGAGGAAGCCCTCGCATCTCTTTGGACCAATCCGCCTCCCGTGGTTTGTACTCGTACTGCCCAAACACACAAATATACCCGATTCAGCAAGAGTGGCACACGTGTGCGTATATCTATCTGCGACCTGTTCTACGGTTTCTCTTACCACTCTCTGTCCCTGAAGGATCCTCTCTGCAGGAAGAACTCTTCCAGTCAGACTCAGCAGCCTGTTCTCAAAGTTTAGACCCCATGGGGTGAGTGCGGCCTGAGCATTAGCATTTCTGGAAGAGATTTAACATACACATGTACATACACTATATTTTATATATATATATATATATATATATATATAAACACACACACATGTATACAGTGGCTTTTTTTTCTTCTTGCATTACTTGCTTCATGTTGCCGATGAATCTGTTGAGCCGGGTCTCCCTCTGTTCTGGGGTCAGTCTGGTGTGAGCGGAAAGATCCTTCATGATGTTAAAGTCGCTGCGCATTTTATCGGTCAGACCTGAGAAAGTTGCAATAAAACAGGTGCATTTAAAAACAGTCTGTAACGATTGACGTGTCTGCGGTTCTCCCGTTTCTCAGACCAACCTGTGAGGTAGCAGAACTCCGGGATGAGTAAAGCAGGTCCTGGTGGAGGAGCTCCCGAAGGGCCCATTCTTTTAATATGACTGACCAGCAGAACCTGGTTTCCATCAGTTAATCTGGAGACTATATTGCTGAAAATAAATTAATATATATATATATATATATATATATATAGATAGATAGATAGATAGATAAATAATAATAAAAAGAACTAGAAGCCAAAACAGTAAACCTAGAGTAAACAGTAAATTTCCAAATACACATCGAGGTTGGTGTCCACTTGAGTTGACGACATGTGAGACCGTCGCCTTTTCAACTCTCTTTGACAGGAAAAAAAAAAAAAAATCTACCCGTCTGCTTACACGGCATACGTTAATAAACGAATCGAATTCATATCCGATTAATTTTTTTACATACAAACGAGGCCTGAAATGATCTGAAAACATTAAAAACTATGTGATTTATTTCCTGCTTACACGGTCGACAGTCGTATCCCATCCGTATATTACATTAAAGGAAAAAAAACAAAACATTTAATTGGGTCACTTAATATATGCGGGGTAAATGCAGCCAAAGTTATACAGATGGAAAACGCCGGCACACGGAAATGGAAACACCCAACCTGAATATTTGAATTAGAATGTAATTTAATTAAAAACCGCATTTCTTCTGTCTATTTCACTCACCTTCATGTAATATTCTTTAAAACTTATATCAGTGTCTCCTTTCTTAAAGGTGTTGTTGGGCGTGTGGTCCCAAGCGATGTCATCAACTCTGTACGTCTTGTTGTTATACCTTTAAAATATTGGGTAAAGCACAGGTTTGGGATCAGAATGAAACCCCTTATGTACCCGAATACCTGAAGGTGTGCGCATAAACTCATAACCTGATCATTATAAGCATCTTCTAATTGATAGGATATCATCACCTCGCCAGTTAATAATACACAACACACCATTTTTCTTATTTGTAAATTTTGGTGCGAGTTATTACTTAGTGAGAACGATGACTCCGACCAGCTCCTTGGTGCAGACGTCCATAAATCGCTGGTCTCCGTACTGTTGTCTCAGGCTGCCCATAAAGTCCAGGACAGTCTCGCTGCGCAAAACCTTATGGCTCACGTCAAGACACAGCATGATGCTGGACTCGTACTGCAGGATGTTGGTGACAAAGCCGGGCCAGATGGTCAGCCTGCAACGTGAGCCGGATCAAACTCCATCACATCACATGTTTAACTACCGCAGGAGTTCTGTCATGTTTCTACCACACAAACCTGTGCTGAGGGATGTTCAGAGGGTCCATCGGGTTGTAATAATGGCGGCCGATCTGCTGCATGTTTAGAATCTTCAGTATCCTAAAATCAATAACTGAAATCGAGCAACTAAAACTAAATTTTAAAATGGTCAGATTTTCTTCTTAAATATTACCCCATACCTCCTGAAAATAATGCTGTAGAACTGCAGGCACACTGGAGATGATGGCGGCAGTTCATTGGTCAGGGTAACGGTGATCTGAACTTTCTCTTGGAATCTGCTTTCGCTCCACAGCACCGTCTCCTAAAGAAACAACGGCCATGAGCTCTCTTACAAGATCCAATTTATGAAAACAGTGAAAGGTTTCAAAGGATTTTACAGAAAAACAGTGTTGAACTGTGGTACGAATTATTGCCCGCTGTTTTTACAGCTGGTTGATTGTCCGGGATCGAACATTCGCTTATCTAATAAAAAGTGTGGATTATGAGTAAATATGTACACAAAAATGTACACAAAAGAGCCACTGAGATACTGAGAATTCTGAGACTAAACACTTTCCCTACAACAAAAAAAAATATCCCATCCCATCTAAAACACATATATATATATATAGATATATATATATATATATATACTATATATATATATATATATTTATTATACACATATACATACACACACACACACTTGTATGCTATATATTATGTGAGGCTATGTATTTTGCATCATTATTTACATTGTTAGGAAGTCTGTTAGGCAGGAAGAGGATGGTTCCATCGAAGATCTTTGTTTGGCCCAGGACGTCCTCGTGAGTATAGAG
Source organism: Bagarius yarrelli (assembly GCA_005784505.1). Lineage (NCBI taxonomy): Eukaryota > Metazoa > Chordata > Actinopteri > Siluriformes > Sisoridae > Bagarius > Bagarius yarrelli. The sequence continues at coordinate 735,989 of VCAZ01000071.1, forward strand.
CAGCGCAGTGCGCAGACGCCGAGACTCCATGGGAGGATTGAAATCCACGTGGTACTGAAACAGAGCCCACTGGGGGCGAGAAAGCAGGCGCATATAGTTCGCCCTGAGCTCAATACGTGAGCCAGACAACCCTATTTAAAAAAAAAAAAAAAGTGCTGATGGTTAATAAAGCAACAACAAAAAGATTGCACTTCTTTTAATTTAATACGGTACAAATAACACGGTGTCTGAAGTAAATAGGGTTCTTATAGGTGCTTGCAACTGTTAAAGTGGAAACCATCTATAACCGATGGGTGCGAATTTTGATCCACAATCATGTCACCTTCTCTTATTCCACACGTGCAACTGACAAAAACAATCCTACGCAGTAAAGAAAATCTTCTGCGACGTCCGGGATTCGCACACTGCACGTCTACGTCTGCTAATGACCGATTCGCCACCAAGCGACTCCTTTGAACTGATTCATTCTAGGGTTGAATCAACTGATCTGCTCAACACTAAATTCATGATCCATCGCTTTGTGTGTGAATTGGTGTATAAATCTTTTACTCAGAAATAAAGTTCAGAGATAAGATTGTAGGTGTTCAGCAGGAGCGGTTAGTAAGATTTAGCCTTATTAACTCACAGGATATTCATGTTAATTAGACAAACTACCTATAAAAAATCTGTTTAGTTTAGACTGAATCGCGGAATCATCATAAAAAGGGAACTTACAACATAAAATTTCACTGAATTGGGTATTTTTGATGCAGAAATAAAAAAAAAACTGGTCAGTATTTATTAAAAATAAAGAAATTTACTGTTCACATTTACGTTTTTATGGCATTTGGGATACTGACTTGTGCACTGATGTCATTTTGGATGATAAAGTTTATTGTGAACTTGCTGACGCCATCATTGTAAGTCATGATATAAGTGTTTGATCACCACACTGAAGTTTTCATTGCTGAAAGTGTGATTATTTATATATATATATATATATATACATATATATATATTATACATACACACACACTGTATTATTATATAGACAAAAAATATCGGCCGATATTTAGCGATAACAGATAGTTTCTTTACTCCTAATATCGCTATTGCCCCCTGATTACCCATATCGGTTGGCCTTTAATCGTGATATATTGCATGACCCATGTATCGTATCATGAAGCCGTTGTTAACACACAGCTCCAGTACTGACCCGTCTTGGACTCCTTCACATGTTCCATGAGTTGCCGAGTGTTAATTCCAGAATCGTGGAAGTCCCGCCTGCGTCCTCCTCTTTCGCTGAGCTTCACTTGCTGGAAGCCTGCGGAAATCTGCAGAACAGCTGGAGAACCAATTGGATTTTCGGAATTTGGCAGACACTGTTATTGTGAATTAAGGGCCATGCTCAGGGGCCCAGCACCGGTAACTTGGTGGTACTAGGTATGAATCCCCCCAATCTTTTGATTAGCAGTCCAAGACCTTAGCCACAGAGTTACCACCGCCACCCTTTTAGTTAGTCACCAACTTGTCACCAACCTGACAAGAAAAATCTGATCAAAGTTACCTTCTGCCACCGCTGCAGCCGGGGCAGTTTTCTGTCTTCCCCTGCCGACCAGCTCTCCCTCTGAGGGTGGAGGCCGCATGGGTCGAGCTGCCTGCTGAGGTGGAGGCGGTTGCTGGAGATGCGTCGGTGGAATTAGGCAGCAAAAAAAAAATACGTTTATTTGACGTTTCTGCCAGTTGGAAATCATCACTTACATCTTTCCAACAGTCGATCCAGGATTTCCGAACAATTTCTATCCAATCACTAATGGATCTAATTTGTAAATTTGACCAATCGCTAACGTCCCACACAAAAGATGACCAGTTTGTCACCAGATGCACTTCTTTGTTTCTTACTTGTAAAACTTCGTCTTCCGTTTACCGAAACCAAAACTCCTAAAAACCCTTATGGACCATTTAACACTAAAAAAGGGAAGTTCCCACAACTTTAGCTAACGTTTTTTTAACGTTGTATAAAACAATGCTCATGAAACGTTCCGACAACTACACCGAAAGTTAGCGTAAGCGCTTAAGAAAACGTTTATAGAACGTCCGTATGTCCATATTTGAACATAATAAATTACATTTACATTCCTTATTCAGAGAGACAACCTGAGCAATTCGGGGTTAGGGGCCTTGCTCAGGGGCCCAGCAGTGGTAACTTGGTGGCACTGGAAATCAAACCCGGATCCTCCAACACCTTAAGCACTGCACTAACACATAAACCTTCTCGAGACGTTTAATAAAAACGTTCATGGCGAAGAGTTTTTATATATTCTTAATTTTAAATCACGTTCCCCAAAAAACAAAAAAAGAACGTTAACAAAACATTTCCAAAAAAATGAATCCAACGGCTGGAAAACACTAGAATATAATTTTCCTTTTTTATGGGACGGATTTTATTCTCTCACTTTGACAGTTTTCAAATTTGTGACGTCACACCGATCATTTTTATTGGTTTTTCTTCTTTATTTAATTAATAAAGTGACTTTCTGTCTTTATTTCTTCTAAAAGTCACAACACTGATTAATAAATGACCAAACTAAATGCCTGATTTGGTCATCTAACCAATAAAAATCACTAATATTAAAATAGAAATCTTAATAAAGGGGGGAAAATCTGTCCATCGTTACCGCTCCTGGAGCTGCAGTCTCCTGGCCGCGAGCCCTGCCCCGGGATCTGGCTCTCGCTCGTCCGCTCATCCCGTCTTCTTCCTGCAACCTTTTGCTCTATTAATACAAACAGATCATTCGTGTTTAAAGAAAAAAAAAAAAAGATCTAAAATAAAGCCGTGAAGAATTTAAACAATTATTAATAAACAGCAGACACCATTTTCCACATCATCTAATAGGTTAAGGGCCTTACTCAGGGGCCCAGCAGCAGATTGGTGGTACAGGAAATTGAACCCATGGTCTAACACCCAAATCAGAGATCTAATTTAATTTAATTTGCACTGGAAAGTATAATAAAATGTGAATTTGGGTTCTTTATATAAAAATATTGGGGCTTTTTTTGGTCAAAAAAAAAAAAAAAAAAAAAAAAAAGGTTGAGAATAAAAGTTTTTAAAGAATTTTTTTTTTTAAATATTTTTTAGGATATTTTTCGATAAAATATTTTCGTAGCAACTCGTCGTGGAAAATTAAAGATTTAATACTGATTTTTGTCTAAATTAATTAACCCTTAATATTAGTTAAGAGTTTTGTGTGCAACGTCATTCGTTCTGTCCATCCTGAGGAGAAAAAACGGCTACACATAAAACATTATTATAATTATTTTAAGGTAAATTATTGTATGTCGCTTTTATATACTTATTTTATTTCGTATAAACCTTTTTATAAAACTATTTTTCCCAATATTTTATAATCTGGTTTTAAAGGCCTGACTGATTTATTATTCGACTAGAACTTTCTGTCTTTTTTTTAGCAGTGCAACGACGTGCTAGTCACTGAAAACTTAACTTTAATTGGCATCACCTTAAAAATGTTGTTGCCTGGTGATATATACGAACATTTAATTTAACTCTAAATATAAGTTTTTTTTAAGTTATTTTTTCTTCCACATCCTCACCTTAATCGTCCAAATCTAAGAAGGAACTCAATTAACCTTCGCCCAGCTTTCCCAGGCTGACCGCGTCACCACAATATATTCATCCGCAAAAACAAACTTTACAAAAAAAATATATTAAATAGTAAAATGTATTATTTAAAAATATATATAATCTAATAATTATGCTTTCTGTTTTAGGTACATATATACCTATACTTTTATGTACATTTAAAAATAAAAAATGAAAAAAAGGTACTATTTTTTATTGGAAGAATACTGGAACTAGTTTTAATTTGGGTCGTGAGATGAACACCGGCGCTACATTTTTTCCCTGACCGCAATTTACAAATATGCCACCCTGCCGGCGCACGAGCTTCAATTCAAAATGGCGCCTGTCCACCAGATGCCGCTCAAGGACAAATAAAGACAAACTGTTTTGGTCAAAGCAAAGTTCAAAGTTGCAATTTGGTTGCTATAAAGTTGCTTCATATTTTTCTGATTTAAATAATAATAATAATAATAATAATAAATAATAAAGTAGAAAAATAATAAAATTAAATGTAAGTTTCTTTTTTTGTAATGTAAAATAATTGTGTCCCAATAAACATTGTCCTAAATGTTCACTACAACACACTTCTAACTGTGAGAAACGAGTGATAAAGTGGGGAAAAAGTTTAAAAAAATAATGGTTAACATATAAAATTCTTACTTCTTTTTATGAAATCTGATTTAATGGCTTCCAGTTCAAGGTGCTTTCCATCAGGTTCTTGATCCGGGCTCTTATAACAATCTGATTGGAGTTTCCCGTATTTTTGCAACAAAGAAAGTGGTGGCTTAGTGGTTAAGGTGTTGGACAGATAGCTAAAAGACCACGGTTTGATTCCCAGTGCCACCAAGCTACCACTGTGGGCCTGTAAGCAAGGCCCTTAACCCCCAGTTGTTCTGGATAAGGGTGCCTGCCAAATGCTGCAAATGTAAACAAATTATTTAAATAATAACTAAACTGCAATGGACCGCAAACCATTTCAAAAGCACCCCCGTTAGAACCGCCAAAGAATGTTGGAACCGTAAAGCATTAGCATTAGAAACCCCAAGCAAAGGTTTACCCTAAACATATTCTCTTTAATGGGTATTGTTATGAACAACATATTCAATTCAAATGAAATAAATCGAACCGAACAAAAGAAACATTAAACTGGAAGTTTTTAATGCTTTTTTTTTGGTGAATTGCAGACGTTCAGTTTTTTCTTCAGATGTAATGTTCACAACTGTCCTATGAGTTTTACTTGTGCAAATAAACAGTGAAATATATAACATGGAGTATGGGTAATTATTCACCAGACAGATTTGGCAGGAAACCTTGTTCCGGACCAGACAGACTGTTCCGAGATTCTTTATTGCTCACATAAACTTTAAAACACAGTGAAATTTGTTTCTTTGCATAGCCCATCTTGGAAAGGTGTCCCCATCCACCACCACCACCAGCGATGTGTGAAATCCCTCCCTTTCATTGACACCTAATCGTTTTAACAACGAGGGGATTTTGGAATGATGCTCGGAAACAGCCGTTGACGTGAACTCTGAATGAACGGCTTCTCACGTCTCATTTGATCGTCTCCTCAAAGAGCAGTCAGCATGGATCAGGAGAGAATTCTCTCATGCCTGGAAATGAGCTGGTGCATCGGTCGTGTCAGTCCTAATGAGCTGTCGGTCTCTGGTCGAACCCAGACGCTTTTTGGCTTTTATGATGTCTGTGTTGCTCATAAATTCCTTCTGTCATCCTGCCGTTTGTTTCTTAGTTTTATGAAGCATAAAGCATTTCTTTTTTTTTTTAGTTCAATCTATTTTTTCCTTCCGTTGTTCTCGTTTTTTTAGTCACTCGTAGGCTTTGGTGCTGTCTTTCGTGCACAATATTATCTATTTTTTTATGTTTTAATAGAGAATTTGGATGGTTTAAACTCGATGTTTTATTATCCCTGATTGCATGCACACTTTTTTCAAATTCTGATTAAAATATTCTGGTTTGAACGATTATATAAGACGTGAACTTTGCACCAGGTTGCACACATGCACTTTATGTTGTGGGTGGAAATGTATTCTTTGTCTTTAGCTCTTTGTGCAATTCTTTGTTGTGTAATTTTGTGTAGCACCATGCGGTCCTGGAGAAACGTTGTTTCATTTCCATGTGTACTGCATCTGCTATATGTGGTTGAAATGACAATAAAACTTCTTGAACTTGAACGTAATGTATTCCGATCTGGTGTTTTCATGTGTCGATGCTTTTATGTGTAATTTTATGTGTAGTTTTGGGCATTGTGTTGCTTTTAAGTGCTTGATTACACATGAAGGATCAGTGAAAATTGTGCTACGTAAATTTCAGCAACTTGGAATAAAAACTAGATTTTTGAGTAAATTTACAGCGAAATGAGTCGTTCACATGGTTGTACGAAGGTTTTTTTTCAACATCTCTCAACCTGATTGAAATTTTAATCTGGTTGGAAATTTCTATTCCGATTTAGGTGTCATGCCTAATTCTGCTTTTGTGACTGTATCCGATTACATCTTCTTTTAAAACTGTCCCTGTATTGGCTAGGGCGCCGACACCCACATGCACTGCGACCTGGGTTCGATTCCGACTCGGGTCCTTTCCGGTCTCTCTCTCTATCTCCCCCATTTCATTTCTCTGCCCTGTCAATAAAGGCCAAGAATGCCCTTACAAATATCCTTAAAAAAAATGACCCTGTATCTGATATCTGCATTCACACTATACACGACAAAACAACCCAAGGTGGACGTACTGACCAGAAAAGGAGGTAAAAACGGCACGATAATCAATGAATGCATTGGACGAAGATGGAATGATTCTTCAGTATTTTGTTTATCGCACCGTATTTAAAGGTCGGCAAAATTACGCTATTTATGGGATAGAAACAAAAGAGGAGATTCCTTATAAATATCTTTTTTCTCTATTTTTTTATTTGTTTACAGACAAAACAGACTTTAAGTGAACGAAATTATTACGTATCAAAATACACAGTCGCTGTTGGTGTCCAGCTGAGTGGAAATCCTGCGCCATCATCGCTTATTCAATGACTTTCGACTCGCATTGACAGGTAAAAATCCGATCTGTTTGCTTACAAGCCAGACGCTAATCCGATTCATATCCGATTTATTTCCAAATACGAACGAGACCTGAAACCGATCTCAAAATATCGGAATCCATGTGATTTTTTTTTTTTGCTCACACGGTCATCGGTCAAATCCCATCTGTACATTTTTTATACGGATTAGACTGTTAAGCTGATTGTAATCAGAATACAAGGCTCCATGTAAATGAGGCTATAAATACCAGTGTGAGAAAGGGATTAACGGTATTTTCTGCAGTAAAATCTGAACATTTTTCTAGCAATATCTGAGAAAGAAAAAAATTCTCAGCAAGCCGGTTTAATAATTCCTCGGCTTCTCTTTTGGGTCTGATGAAAGGAGTAACCAGAGCCTGGTCGTTTCTGAAATCTCAACATCAAGCAGTTGGAAAAATGGTGGGATTTGCAGCAGCGCTCTATAACCTGATTTCTGCCGATCATATTTCTCACCCACTTTGATGAAACATTAATAATTCAACTGGTAAAGATTTTGCTGCAGTGTCACTCTCCAACACCACCAGCAGCAGCAGCAGCAGCAGCAGCTGGCCCGTCTACCCACCCTTAACATCCCAGTTTCCCCATTATTTATCCACAGCCAGGAAAAAAACCCTCTCAGATGCAGCTCTTGTGCAAACTTCAGGCTGGTTTTTATATCTCGGATCTGTAAGTAATTAAAGACTTCGTCCTGCTGGAGAAATCTCCTATCCGCTAATGTTTACTCGCTCGTGATCAGTATGGATGAACGCCGCTTTTATTTCGGAGGAAAATTTACATTCCAATGCTTGTTGGATTTGATACTGATCTCGTTTCTATTATAAATAAAATACATACAAGGCTTTAATTAATAGTATGTACTGTAGAGGACTCACTGTCCTCTGTAGGAACACCAGTCGGACAAACGCCAACAATGGTTGTAAAAAAGTGATTATTCGAGTCTGGCTGATCTTCTTGCACCGTTATGTAAAAAAACTCAGACGGTGGACGGAGCTAAAAAAAAATTTGAGTGGCAAAAACACTGAAGACCCACCGATGATGATGAAGATAATGATGTAACATTACTGCTAGTAAAATATTGAAATTGTTCTAGTCAACAGTTAAAGAATGTAGCATGAATCAGGGAATTTGTAGTTCCATAGTAGTAGTGGTAGTTGCTACAGACGATATGTGCGTTAACTTTAAATGCAAAAGAGAGCATGTTAAAAGCCTGACGGATTCAAAAATGAAGGATGTAATGCTACTGTTGTCCACTAGAGGGAGGGAAAACAATAAATGGCATGATTTACATCGCAACGATCCAATCTCATGAGGCTAAAAATATAAACACAATATTGGTTTAATAACTAAAAAGTGGGAGGGATTTCATACTGTAGAACTCGTTAGTCCAGCAAACACGAATGAAATATAGTTAAATTATATATATTTAAATTAGCTGTTAGTTGTTATCATGATAGGTGATCTGGCCAGACTGTTGTGTGATCATCATTATTTGCTTCCACCATGCATGATTCATAATATCCCGTTGCTGAGGATTATTTGTAAATAGAAAAAACAGAAAAAATACCAGACTTTTTCCCAGATAAACCAAACGCTCTACATTTTAATCATCAAAAAGCCCAAAATGACAGCATTATCTTCTCGCTAACCGACTCTAAGATGAATAGACTTTCTTTGAACACGTAAGTGGAAACAAATATCCTTTGAGATAAAGATCCTTCTAGAAACCACCGATTGCGAAAAAACAGGCTGAAAATGTTGGGCTAATTCAGCATGCCGTTGTTCTACTGGTGAAGAGAAGATGAAACATCTGACCACGTTTTTATCCTTCTGTACAGGCCCAAAACAATCGTTAACGGTCCGGTACTTAGCGAGAGTCTGATTTCATTTATTGAAGATGAAGGACAAGCTTTGAAGTCTGCCGAATAAGTGAAGCAAATGGAACCCACTTTCGGTTCTTTTCTGCTTCTGGCTCTAAAACACATGTTCTTCAAGGAGTAGTTAACATGGTTTCCAGAGATACGCACCAAGCTACTGATATACCATGACTCAGGTCATAGTCTAATGACTTCAGCTTAAAAGCTTTTACATCTTTTATTACATGAATCCTTGGAGCTGACAGATATACTCAGCGCTCGTTCCGCTGTTAGCAAAGCAAGCTGTCAAGACCAGGATAAAACGGAGCGTTCGTGACAGTTGGGTAATCGTACCGCGTTCGCCGCGTCACTTTGATTAGCCGCACTGATCCGATGAAGAAGTACAGGACAGGACAGACGCAGGATGCTAACTTTGATGCTAATTAGCATGCGTTTCTGCTAAACAGATACAGTGGAGTGACTTCTTATTCTACTTGTACGGGGGTTGCGTATGTGGGATACACAGACAGACAGGTTTAGTATTAATCCTGGCAGTGAAAGAAATGCTCGCTTAATAAATAAATACATTATTGAACTAAAACGGGGACTGAAAATAGGAAGCATGATTTAACAGGACACTTTCGTCACACACACACACACACACACACACACATCAAATGACCTTCAAAGATTTCCTGAATGTACGCTTTATTTCCTGAAGCCTTTGGCACCATCAGCTTCCCCTACACATGATAACACACAATCGGAGCCAGTCGGTGCAGCGCCCTTGACCTGTTTTACATCCAGCAGAACTGCCTAGGGTAGATAATGTGGGCAGGCAGTCATACAAATGAAATAAAAACCCTCTTCTAGAGTTTTTATATGTGGTAGCTGTTTCAGTGGCAGCTTTTTTGTGAATTGTGAATGAAAAAAAAAAAGAGATTATTGGCTGAGATGGTTAACCACACTTTTATGTTCTTATAAATAAAATGTGAATAATAATCTAATAAAATTAATTTTTAGGAGTCACAAACGGCTAAAGAACTGTATCGCATACAGAAAACAGACCAGGGTCTGAAACTGAGACATAGCATCAGTATCGTAGATAATGTTTGGCCCAACATCTAAAGACTCTTAAAAACCATAAAACCAAAAAAGATTTGGCTTCTGATACTCCTGCCATTGCAACAACTGAGCCTTATGTGCCAAAGCCAATTTCGGCTTGAAATAGTCTGGTAGCTGTTATTATTAGATCAGATTAGATTTTATTATTGTCAGTATTAGTTATAATGCAGTCCAAGCAACTTCTTCTTCTCCTTTCGGCTTTTCCCTTTTAGGGGTCACCACAGCGAATCATCTGTACCTCCTCTTTGGTCTTCCTCTTAACCTTCTGCCTGGTAGCTTCATCTCTAACATCCTCCTACCGATATATTCACTATCCCTCCTCTGGACATGTCCAAACCACCTCCATCTGTCCTCCCTGACTTTCTCCCCAAAACATCTAACATAGGCCGTCTCCCCTGATGAACTCGTTCCTAATCCTGTCCAACCTCATTACTACTGAAACTGAAACTTATATAGACTAAATTAGACACTTTTAATTCGACTACATATGTACTGCAACTAGACTCAGAACTTTTCAACTTAAAGAGACGAGTTGTAGATCTTCTGGCCCACTGTCAAATATACATTTATAGCATTTAGCAGACTTGTTCAGCAGTCCAACAGTGTCAGCATGGTGGTGCTATGACTCTAACCCTATTCTTCCAATTACAGTCCAACACCTTAACCACTGCGCTACTACTTCATGACCGTAGACAAATACTGTTGGTGTACAAGTTATGTTATAATAGTCTACTTATAGAGCCTTTTGTGTCAAAATTAATTTTGGCTTGAAATAGCCTGGTAGCTGTTATTATTAGATTAGATTAGATGTTATTATTGTCTGTACTAGTTGCATGGGATTTAAATAGTACATCATGTAGAAAGTAGATTGGACCCCAAAATAATATTCTATCGCCAGCTAAACCAGACTTGGATGCCATTTTTTCCAGTTTAAAGTCAATATACATATTAAAATGCTATCAAACATCTAAATCAACAAGTCAGTTGGTCAGTCATTTAGCCAGTCAGTCAGTTGGTCAGTCAATAAGTCGGTCAGACAGTCAGCTGGTCACTTGGTTTAACACAGTCAATTGGTCGGGCAGTCATTTGGTTAATGAGACGGTCAGTCAGACATTCAGTTGGTCATTTAGTTGGACATTTATAGTTAGTAATTTTTTTTCATTCATTCAGTCAGACAGACAGTCAGTAAGGTAGTCAGTTAATCAGTCAATAAGACAGACAGACTCAGTCAGGCCATAAGACAGGCTGTCAGTCAGTCACTGTCAGTCAGTCAGTCAGTCAGTCAGACAGTTACAGTCAGAGTCTCAGTCAGGTCAGACAGTGAGTGAGTTAGTCAGTCAGTGTTCACTAGTCAGTCAGTCATTGGTAACAGTCAGTCAGGTTGGTCGTCGTCGTTCTGTCAAAGTTGTCAGTTGAGTCAGTTTAATTTCCTCCACACAAAAGGTCCTTTTTCAGAAACTCCTCAGTTGTTCAGTCACATGGCAGTGTAGATCAGTCACGGTGCCTGTATGCACACACAAGTGTATGCAGTTGTTCATTTTTTCCAGCTCAGTTACTTCTCCTTTATTAAACACAGATGGGATTAGCTCGAAAATTATGATGGTTGTAAAGGAACATGTGTGTGTGTGTGTGTGTTCATGTGTGAGTGTGTGTGTGTGTGTGTTCATGTGTGTGTGAAGCTCTGCAAATTCTCTCTCTCTCCCCTCTGTTATCCCCTCATGCTGTGCAGGGAAGCTATGTGATCTTTTTTCAAAGTCAACAAAAGCATGGGGACACAGCTGGGCGGCCCGGGGAACAGAGAGTCCCATCAAGGCAGCGGTGTCCCGCTGGGGGCGCTGGGGTGCAAATATACTGCAGATTCACACCAATCAGCCGTCTCTACTGCTCTATAGAAAATTCTATAATAGAGAAAAGCATGTAAAAAAAATCACAACTAATTTATGGATTGAGGAAAGTTATTATAAGGATTTAGTACAAATATATACAAACATTAGACTTTTGTTCTATTATATGGCAGCCATCTTGACAAGAATATTCTGGAAAGATTTATCTGTAAAGAGAGCTAGCCTTTCTCTCTCTCTCTCTTTTTTTCTTTCTTTCTCTCTCTCTCTCACACACACACACACATAGATGATTAACTTTCTACCCAATGTGTTGATAGAAACTTTTCCCCTCCATGTCTCTTTGCTTAGCCTGGTACAGAACAATAGTGTAGGGAGGAGCAGGCAAACTAATAAAAAGAGAGAGAGAGAGGGGTAGAGAGAGAAAAGAGTGGCAGAGGTAAGAGAGAGAGCGAAGAAGAGAGAGAAAGAAAGAGAGAGAGAGGAGAAATGCCATGCTGAAGTGAGCATCAAAGGTATTGGATCACAGCATGCTCCTCTAGTGGTGTGTGAACTCCCACCCAAAGACACCCAATTGTTTTTTTTCCATACACACACACACACACACACACACACACACACTCAGCACCCAATTCAACTTCTCCAAACCAATCCTCAGCAGTAATTAAAACCATCTCCCCCAGTGCTCTGAAATCTCATTAAACCCATACGCTCCTCCACTCCCTTTTCTCCGTCCACTCCGTCCTTCGTCCTACGTCACTTTTGAGCAGAGATTCCGAATCCGAATCCGAAACCTCATCCTCATGCTAATCATCATGTTTAGTGCTAAACGAAAGCTGAAAAACAATTCGTCTATCTTGATTGGACGATTTGTTTTGTGTGATGCGTATCAACACAATCAACAAGTTTTGTGTAACTTGTTAGTGAGGAATTATTTATTAAAGGGGGTGAAAGACAGATGAATAAAATCAGTTAATGGTGCTTAAACTGTACTTGTGCAGAGAATATTGAGTCACGTGGTGTTTTTTGAAGAAATGAAAGCTATATAGGGGCAGTGTGGTGGTTTAGTGGTTGTCTCACAGCAAGAAGGTCCTGGGTTTGATTCCCAGGCAGGGGTCTTTCTGTGTGGAGATTGCATGTCCCCCCCCGTCCTTGCGTGGGTTTACTCCGGGTTCTCCGGTTTCCTCCTACAGTCCAAAAACATGTATGTTAGATCGACTGGTGATTCTAAATTGCCCATAAGGGTGAGTTTGGAAGTCTGTGGAAATTTTGGGAAACCCCAGAGACGTGGAGGTAGGTCCTTCTTCCTACGATTTAGACCAGATGCTTAACGAGTGAAGGTGAGCTGCTTATATAGTGAGTCTAGGTGTAATTGAGGAATGTGGGTCAGGTGTGCGTGATTAATATTCTGTGAAGGAACCTGGCGTGTCCATGATTTGCCACATTTGGTCTTCTCTCTAGAAGGTTCTTGAAGATAATTATTGACTACTAATTTGAACATTTACAAGCTGAAATTTTGTTGGACGTGTAATATTATACCAGTAGCACCTACATATATATTGTGATACCCATATTCGATATTAGCGCAAATTAGCCTTACCCCGAAGTTGGATCACACTCCACCTAGGGCCGCCAAAAAAAAGACGCCTGTGAGACGAATCCGCCTGGTTGGAAAACCAGACCATCTCATACGCATTCACAATTATGGTGCAATTTAACCTCCAGAAACCTTCAGAGTTGTGAGACCACAAGATGACCCAGTGCACAATCATGTCATGGTAATAACGCATCATACTAAGCTTTGATTTAGTAGATGCAGTTATACAGTCCTGAAAATAGGGGGCGCTGTAACATCATCTGCATCCATGCATTAAACGTATAATATTAAAGCCAAAGTATGTATTATCTTAAAGCCACAGGATGTAATATTAAAGCCACGGTATGTGAATTTATTTTGGATTACTTTAATATTCATATTAGTCAATAGTTAGCGTTAATATGTGATATTACAATGTTATTATGTGATGCCTTCAACTCGTGTTAATCACTTGACTGCTTCATTATTTAACTGCACCGTGTCCATTTCTCAGAAAAGTGTGTGACAGGATCTTTCCCTCTGTTTCTCCGACTCTCTTTCGTTCTTCTCCCTTTTTCTGCGGATTGTAATAAAAAACAGACACAAACTGGTTTAAAGCCAAACATAGACTAACAAGCAGATAACTAACTGATGCTATTTCTCCCTCCTTCTCTCTCTCTCTTCTCTCTCTCTCTCTCTCTCTCTCTCTCTCGCTCTCTTTTCTACTCCCTTTTTCTCTCTCTCTCTGTTGCTCTTATTCTTTCTCCCTTTTACAGTCTCTCTCTTTGCCTTCTATCTTTTCCTGTCTCTCTTTTTTCTTGCTCTCTTTCTTTTGTTCTCTCTGTGTCTCCACTCTCCCTTTCTCTTTTCTCTATCCCTCTCTCTCTTTTGCTTTCTCTTTTGCTTTCTCTCTCACTGTCTTCTCATTTTCTTTCTTTTATTTCTATTTCTCTTTCTCTTATTTTTATCTCTCTTTCGCTCACTCTCTCTTCTACTCCTTTTTACTCTCTCTCTCTCTGTCTCTCTCTTTTTCTTTCTCTCTCTCTCTCTCTCTCTTTCTCTCTCTCTCTCCTCTCTTCTCTCCTTTCTCTCTCTCTCTCTCTCTCTCTCTTTCTCTTCTCTCTCTCTCTCTCTCTCTCTCTCTCTCTCTCTCTCTCTCTCTCTCTCTCTCTCTCTCTCTCTCTCTCTCTCTCTCTCTCTCTCTCTCCTCTCTCCCCCTCCCTCGTCTCTTCTCTCTCTCTCTCTCTCTCTCTCTCTCTCTTTCTCTCTCTCTCTCTCTCTCTCTCTCTCTCTCTCTCTCTCTCTCTCTCTCTCTCTCTCTCTCTTTCCTTTGTGGAAGTCTTTGAAGTCAGCAGGGGACCCCGCTCTCTCGCACCGACGGTAACCGATGGTACTTTAAACGATTCTTTTTTTAATCTGGTGTAAAAGATTAATGGGTTCAATATTTTCCATGTTTCTGTTTTATTTAGAAAGTGAGCCCCAGTCCTTGGAACCCGTCAGGGGGATTTTGGGCACCGGCGGTGATGATTTTACGAAACAGTGGCACAAATTGCCTCGGTATTCCTTGGTATTCCTGCTGATTGGACTGCTTGCGTGTGTGTTGGCGTTTGTGTGTGTGTGTCGCTTGTACAGTACATGACCTTGGGTTCTGTAAAGTCCTTGCAGTGTCGTGTTTCAGAACGAATCCCTGCAGCACATGCGATTCATTTAACAGATACAGCTGTGTAATCCGATCGCTCGTAAGTTTGGAGCATTTAGCAGAACTGATAACCGTAGAGAACGCATTGTACACCGCGAAGTCCAAACATGACCACCAAACCCATAACAGGAAACAGGAGCACAGGCCACAAGGAACACAAGGCTTTTTTTTCACTAAAGCTTTTTTCCAGTACTGTTTTGATTACTAGCTATTGGCTAAATATTTACCGCTTAAGCTATTTATTTATCGTATTACCACATGCGACGGTTCATGTCACCCTTTATGTAGAAACAAGTAGCTGCTTGAGTTTTTTAGAAAACTTCCTGTCTGATCACAAACATATGAATGGCTCAAAATGACTAGCGGCTCTCGCGACTCGTAGCGCGTAGCGAAGTAGCTGGTGTCGAAGGATGCAGTAGCCAGGTTACCCATGTAAAACTCATGTGACTAACTGGCGTTTCCGCTAAACCCATGTTAAACCCATGTGACTAACTGGCGTTTCCGCTAAACCCATGTTAAACCCATGTGACTAACTAGCGTTTCCGCTAAACCCATGTTAAACCCATGTGACTAACTGGCGTTTAGTTTACCACTGCAAGTTAACGTAAAACGATTTTTTTCCGATTTTTTTCTTTCCATCACATGCTGCACGTTACCACAGAGTGATGGAAACACGGCGACATTCATGAGCCTGAGGCTTCATTGATTGCCCTCTAGTGGAATACCATGGCGAAAGCTGTCAGAATCCTTACTAACTCAAGTAACTCAAGCGACTCATAAGATTCAGATTCGTTTAATAAACGATTCACAGAGATTTGAGTCATCTCGAGGATCTGCAGACAGAGAAGTTAAAGACACACTGCACCTCATGGAAACTGATATCAACTCAAATCCGACATGACAGAACAGCTGAACGGACAGACCCCAGACCGGTTTCACGAGCCAGAGCTTTGACGGTGTCCGTTAGAAACAGAACGGGATTTTGAGAAAGTGAAAGAAAGAAAGAAAGAAAGAATGAATGAAATAAAGAATAATATCTAGTGCAACGGACGGGCGTGGATTCGTTACTTCATCCGTACGGATCGTAATTGATCTGTCACTTAAAACTGCCGCTCTCTTAACCTCTTTTTATTTGAAGAGTAATTAAACTGTCAGGGGTGGAAGGGTGTGTGTGTGTGTGTGTGTGTGTGTGCGTGTGTGTGTGTGTGTACACGCACTGGGGGAAAATTAATCATTTAAAAAATGTGAAAGATGGAATCCGGTCACAGATGCCTTAGAAGCAGCTGTCACCTTTTCTTCTTAACTGTGGCCAGCACTGTCAGTGAACAAATGGAGGTGTGTGTGTGTGTGTGTGTGTGTGTGTGTGTGTGTGTGTGTGTGACATTCAGTTTGATGGACTGTAGTACTTGTGGTTATATACGCTTGTGGCCTATTGATCTCCTGTACACCTGTGTGTGTGTGTGTGTGTGTGTGTGTTGTTCAGGGCCTCAGGGTAATGCCTTACTTTCACTCTGCTTTTTCTTCCCTTTTATTCTCGCTCTCTCTCTCTTTCTCTCTGTATCTCTCTCTGTACCTTCCTCTATATATCTCGCTCCTTTCTCTGTATATCTCTCTCTTTCTTTTTGTGTCTTTTTCTCTCTCTCTTTCTCTCCCTCTCCCTGTGTTTTACTTTTTCTGACTCCCCCCTATCTCTCTCTCTCACTCTCTCTTTCTCTTTTTCTCTCTGTATCTCCCTCTCTCAGGTTCAGGCAGGGTAATGCATGTTGGATCAACAGCTGGTGCTCTTTCTCTTTCACCTATTAAAGACAGAGAGAGAGAGAGAGAGAGAGGGAGGGAGAGAGAGGTAGAGGTAGAAAGAAACAAGGGGCAGCAAAAAAAGATGGAAAGAAAAGGCACTAATAAGATAACACACTTTCCTCCCTTCTCTTTTGTTCCACATCATGTGTTGGCCCGAGAAAAGAGACATCGGAAGGAACAGAGAGTTTCCATCAGTATTGAAAGCAAGTTAAGCGGTGTGTGTGTGTGTGTGTGTGTGTGTGTGCATGTGTGTGTATCATCCGAACAGTTAAACTAAACAGCTCCACAACATTTTGTGCTTATTCCCACAAACAGGAGACGTTTATAAGATATATGTCTCTCAAGATATGTGTGTGTGTGTGTGTGTGTGTGTGTGTTTGTGTGTGTTTATATAGTGTATGTGTGTGTATATAGTGTGTGTAGCCTTTATACAGTATGTTATAAATGTGTATGTGCTTATATAGTCTTCTATAGAATATGTGTGTGTGTGTGTGTGTGTGACCTACTATATAGCTTGTGTGTGTATTTGTAGGCGATCATAAATTGCGAGTGTGTTGTGTGCATATGTGTGTGTGGATTTGCAGCCTATTAAGAGAATTTGGGTGTAGTATATTATATAATATGTGTGTGTATGTGTGTGTGTAATCATAGCCTACTATGGAATAAGTGTGTATGCATGTGTAATTGTAGCTTACTATAACTTGTGTGTATGTGTGTGTAAAATTGTAGCCATTTATAGCATGCGTGTGTGTGTGTGTCTAATTGTAACCTATTATAGCATCTGTGTGTGTGTTGTGTGGTGTGTGTGTGTGTGTGTTTCTAAAAGGAAACACATCCTGCTAAAAGAAAACAACTTCATTACACAAACCAAAACACAGTAAGAAGTTTGTCGCTTCGGCAGCTTTGACCTTGTGCTTTCGGCACTCACACGTGCATTCACCCACACACACACACACACACACTCACTTATACACACACACGCAACACACACACAGATTTAGTAAGATTAATAACAGTTTCTGTCTCATTAAATATTTTACAAGTGCGAATTGTGGTCGGTTTATTAGATACATCTCGCTTTATAGGTGGTCGATTACTCGCTGTCGTCCAGCTGTTGTTCTGAAAGATACAGATGTGAAACAGTTGTGGGAGCGTGTGATAATAGATTATTAGGTGTAGAAGATTTTGTGCTTCTGTGATAAGAACCTTACATAACAGAAAATAGAGCCTTTAGAGGGCCCTAAGTAAAATTCTATTTGGTGGGGAGCCCCTCGGGGGCCGCTAATATGACTAATTATTGTTAATTTACTATGTGTTTTACTTCGGGTTCCCCGGTTTCCTTCCACAGTCCAATAACATGTATGTTAGGTTGATTGATGATTCTAAATTGCCCATAGAAGTGTGTGTGTCTGTGTGTGGCCCTGTGATGGACTGGTGACCTGTCCAGTGTGTCCCCCTCCTGCCTTTCACCCTTACAGAGATGGCTGGGATAGACTCCAGCAGATCCCTGTGACCCCGAATTAGGGAATAAGCAGATATAAAGATGAATAAACAGCCGCTTAGTTCACTTATGCCTTAGGTTAGGGTTAAATATTAGTCTTTTAGGCTGCACTTTTATAAAGACATAGTGTTTACTCTTAATTTTATTTTAAAAAGAGCAAAGCTGTCATACTTTCAACACCCTAATCCAGCTTACATGCGTTGAGAGCATTTTTTGCCGTCCTCTTGCAGTTATTATCGCATTTGTTTCTGTAGCGGACGTTAGCTCAGCGCTAATTTATCATGCTCTGTTTATCGTTTCACAGATAAACTTCTTTTTAAACAGTAAACCGAGCTTGAAATTAACTAAACAAACTCCTGTGCGGTAAACGGGGCTCGGGTTACGCCAGCGTGTAGACGTGCTGCGACTCGTCCCTACTGTCATGTTAAAAGATCTTTTCTGCTCTGGATATGATGCTTTGTTTTTAAAGAAAAAAAAAAGAGGGAAAGCAGGTGTTCTTTTTGTACTCCGGCTGCTTTTTTTTTTTTTTTTTTTTTTTTAGAAAAGATTCGCTCTGTTTTGCGGTCGATATTGTATCCGCATGAGTTCTCGGCAATTCTCCGCTACACAAAAGGACAAAGCATTTGATTTTGTTTATTTTGTTCAAGAAAAAAAAAAAGTTTCAAGCTTAGCGGATGTTGATGTTGTGGGAGAGCGAGGCAAACCGGAGGCTGATTACAGGAGCCAAACAATTTGTCTCATATGTGGAGTGGGGATACAGTAAATATAAGCACACACACACACACACACACACACACACAGAGTAAGGAATAAAACACACAATAGGCCTGAAGTTATGGGAAAATAATCATCTTTTGAAAGACATGATGCAACCTAGGGTGAAATTTCCAATAACAGGAAGTACCACATGGGGTCAAAAACTTTAGCAACATGAGGAACGACAGGCTACTGAAATAACCGCTAATAATAACAGCTTAAAAATGTAATTTTCTGGAATGTTTGTGGGACAAGTTATTTCCTGTTCCCTTAATAAGTTATAGCAGTATTATAAACAAACGCTCAACCACCATCTCTTTCTTTCTCTCTCTCTCGCTCTCTCCTCTCCTTCTCTGTCTCGCTCTCTCTCTCTTTCTCATGCGCTCTTTTTCTTTCTTTCACTTTTTCTCGCTCTCTCCTTTCTTTATCTCTCTCCCTCTCTCTTTCTCCCTCTTTCTCTCTCTCACTCTCTGTCTCTCTCTCTTTCTTGTGCTCTCTTTCTCTTTCTCTCTTTCTCTCTCTCACTCGATCTCTCTTTCTCTCTCGCTCCCTCCTCTCCTCCCTTTCTCTCTTTCTTGTGCTCTCTTTCTCTCTCTCTCTCTTGCTCTCTTCTCTCTTTCTCACTCTCTCGCTTTCCATTTCTCTCTAATTGGACTGAGTTTCACTCTTCTTCACTGTCCCATAGGCTACAGTTTACATTACGACCACTGAGCTACCACCAGTTCACTTCAAGAACCACCATTCTGCCACCACCAGACCCTTTTGCCCTCAATTTCTATAAATTAAATATCCAGCTAGTTTTTATTTCTCACAATTAGCCGACTAGTTTGTTTCCATCTAAGGAAGAAGATGGAGGTGTCTGTGCTTCTATCTGAAGAACGCTCAAGCTGAAGCTGAACCCGAGGAAGAACATCGTATCCTGTGGTTTTCCCAACCTCCCGTTGAGCATAAATGTCCTCAGAAACACACAAGCTCACGGCAGCAAACACAACCCAACACACACGACTGCTGATGTTCATAAAAACTACACCAACCCATCCTAATTTTACACACCGTCCCAACTTCCTGTTTATAAATCACTCAAATGTTTATTATTTTTCATCCATCAACTTTAAAACGGATTTGATGTGTGTGTTTTGCTGAATTCTTCCTGTTTTTTTACGTCGAACTCTATTTTTGCTTCCCCACACACACACACACACACACACACTCTTTGAAGTCTCTATCAACACTACATGACCCAGAACATTCCGCTGAAACAGTGAAACGATCAAAGTGGATTTGTTTTTGTGCATATAAAAGTGTGTGGTGTAGTATGTTATGATGTGTGTGTGTGTGTGTGTGTAGCTGTGATATCCCCTGCTACAACGACACAAAAGCTTCCTCAGCTCTGGAATTCTTGATGGTTTTTCATTATCTCAGCACTTTGCAGTAAGGATTAGGGAGAAGGCCAGATTAAGTGTGTGTGTGTGTGTGTGTGTGTGTGTGTGTGTTACAAAGATTTAAGAACGGTTCAGATTAGACCTATACAACCCCACTATCCTGCTTTGCTAAATCACCGTGGAAAAGAGCACACACACACACACACACACACACACACACACACACACCTACACAAATGACATCTATTTGAATAGTTGAAATTCAAAGCATTATAAAGCACTATGAACCACTAAGGGTGTATCTGAGCTCACACACACACACACGTACAAATTCTGTCACTATTAAGTAACTAATGTTTTAAAGCAATTTACATCAGTGTTTACAACTCACACACACACACACACACACAAACACACAAACACAAAGTACTGCTATACATATGACTATTTTAGAGTGGATGCATCAAAGCTGCAGTAAATACATGACTATAAAACCCTAAGGTAAGTGTGTATCTGAGTTCACACACACACACACACACACACACACACACACACACACACACACACACACACACACATACACACTTTCAAATTCCCCAAAATGTTGCCCATATGTTTAATAATCTCATATTTACATTTAAAAAGTATATTAGAAAATAATCAGATTATAAGATAAAAAAAGAAGAGAGATAATAAAATAAAATAAAATAAAAAAATATATAAAAAGTTCTGACTATGTTTAAAAACTGGTGCAGTCCATCATTAAGCACGTCCAAAAAAAAAAGAAAAGAAAAGAAAAAGAAAAGAAAGGAAGACAACCCCCTGCCAAAATCACTGATCCGGACGGCAAATCACTAATCAGCACCTGTAAAGGATCGACTTATCCCGGCGCCCCATGTGAAACTAATCCCGTCCGAATAGAACTTCGGATTCATATGATTCAACCAAGACAAAAGATCTCAGCGTTTGTAGATGAATCCACCGATCGTCGCTTCTCGGTACAGTGGTGGCTTAAATGGTTAAGGCGTCGAGTTGTTGATTGGGAATTCAAGCCCCAGTGCCGGCAAGTCCGCCACTGTTGGGTCCTTAAGCAAGACCCTTAACCCTTCCTGCCCCAGGGGCGCTGTATCATTGAGACTCCCAACACTATATGTTGTACCGTGTGTAATCATGTATGTGACAAATAAATTTGAATAACATTCATGTTCGAGGTCACAGTGAGAGATTCGTGATCATGGTGCCCCCCCCCCAAAAAAAAGTTTGACGTAAGAAAGCCTGGGTTCAAGCCCCCACCCCCACCACCAGCTGTTGATCTGAAAACCAGAAACACCTGGGTTGAAACCCCACCACCGACGAGCCAACCACTGTTGGGTCCTTGAGCAAGACCCCTAACCCTTCCTGCTCCAGGGGCGCTGTATCATAGCCGACCCTGCGCACTGACCCCAACTTACTAAGATGGGATATGCGAAAAACGAATTTCACTGTGTTGTAAAAAAGTATTTGGCAGTATTTGGCATTTGGCAGACAACTTTGTCCAGAGCGACTTACATTTATTTCTGTTATACAACTAAGCAATTAAGGGCCTTGCTTAGGGGCCCAACAGAGGCAACGGCAAAGGCAATCAAGTCAAGTCAAGTCACCTTTATTTCTATAGCGCTTTTAACAATTGGAATTGTTTCAAAGCAGCTTTACAGAATCAACAAAAAAAGACATTATTAAACACTCAATTTGTAAATTAAATGTCCCAAATTAAGCAAGCCAAAGACAAACTCTAATGGGGACAAAATGGAGGAAAAAAAACCTTGGGAGAAACCAGGTTCAGTCAGGCGGGGGTCAGTCTCCCTCTGATCAGATAAACCAGTAGGTTACCTAAACTGCAGCAAAGTTTCCGTGGTCTTGTCCGGGTGGCTGTCTAGAAGACAAGAGATCACTGAGAAACTGTCTTATTGTCTTCAATTAAACCCTGATCTTCCAATTAGCTGTCCAACACCTTAACCACCGCGCTACCACTTCCCCAATTTCCTTAGACACTTTTATTTAGTGCGACGTCTCATATGGCGACTGCTAAACCACAAACCCGATGACACAATTACCGTAAACCACCTCGGGAAAATTAGAAATGGAGTCCGATGGACAAAAAAATTAGAACTGGGTCACTTGATATATGCAGTGTAACTACGGCCTATGATGCACATTTCTGCATCAGGACCAAAGACGGATTCAAATTTGTATCAAAATGGAACCCAAAATACAAACGTTCCCCACGACTCGCAGTGCCACGCCTATAAATTAGGTTCGTACTGTTGTCTCGTCTGCTTTGTCTTCTTGATCGTCCATCACCAAGCGAACACCTTGTGATCTATTCCAGTCTTTCAGTCTGGAATATTCCTATAAACAAACAAGAAGAACAAACATAAATCGGAAAGAAACCTTGTTTTGTCTGAGCAAAGAGTGTACACGTTTGAGCGTCTGTGTGTATATATGTGTGTGTGTGTGTGTGTGTATACTCTTAGGTTTGAACGTTAGCCGCGTGTTTACAAGCACCTCGTTTCTTTGCGTTTACTTTCTCTCAAGAGCTCCTTGGCAAGGTGGCAAGACATCAAAGAGGACTTCAGACACTTTCCCGCACTCGCGCCGATCCGGGGGATCAGGTGTATGTAAATCACCCTGACACTCCTTCATCTCTCTGTCACACCCTTCTCAGCTATTTCCTCTGTTCTTTCTATTCGTTCCCCTCCATCATAACCGGCTGTTTATATTTTTTTGCTGTTTTTTTTTTTTATCTTGTCCGTCCACATGAGGTCACGTGACCCGGTCTCCTTATCTTCTCTATCGGCGGTGCAAAAATAAACATCATGACACTTCTTATCTGTCTGTCTGGATTTTTTTTTTTGCTCCAAAAAAAACTGTCTACTGTGTCAGTTTAAGTGTGTGTGTGTGTGTGTGTGTGTGGAAAGTGGCCCTACCCAATGGTTAATGGAAGTGCTGCAATGATTCAGATTCCTCTGTAATGACTCTCCTGTGTCTCGCCTCTGATAATTGCAAGGGGCTACTTTACTTTGACACACACACACACACACACACTCACACACACACACCAGACATCTTGCAACATGAAACTCTCTCTCTCTCTTTCTTTCTCTCTCCCTCTCTCTATGGCTCAGTGCTAAAGGTGTTGGACTGCTGATCTAAAGATTGTGGGTTTGATTCCCAGAACCACCAAGCTGCCACTGCTGGGCTCCTTAGCAAGGCCCTTAACATTAAACACCTCAGTTAAATAAAAAAAAAATAAGAACGTCGCACTGGATAAGGGTGTCTGCCAAATGCCAGAAAAGTAAAAAGCAAATGTTATATTCTTGCAGTGAAATAACAATGCGTAGAAACCTTATGAGCGAAAAAACGTAGCGCCTATTGCAAAAAATGTTATGTTAAAAATAAAAAAAATGTTTCGAATTCCAGTAAGAATTCCAGTAAGCATCTAATACAGTGTGCCGACAGCTAGCGGCTAAGCTTGTTAGCGACGTGTTTAGTTTTAGTGTGAAATTAATATGAAATTATCCAGGAAGGTAAACACACCTATTAATTTTACACACCTGTACTAATTTACCAGTTACATCAAACCCGAATTACCTTCTCTCAAACCCCAGGAACATTAAAAGCCCCGGGTTATTAAAGTAACCAGCTCATAACTGTTGCTTGATCAATCTTAGCTTTACTGTCCACTCAAACTGCGAGGTTTCTCAGATTTCCTCAAGGATCTGATGTCACCTGTGGCCTGATCTTTATTAGGAACCGAAAGGGGGAGAAAGTTATTACAATTGATATTGATATTCTATTGTACATTATAATTTAAAAAAACTACAATCATGTCCCTTTATGTGAAAGAATTTTTAGCAAAATATGTAGAAATGTGATTATACTAAAATTTACCAAACTGCAAACTTTGTTCTATAAAAAATATTACAAGGGTAGAAAAATAAGTGCTTATAATACAATTCATCCGATGAAACATCTGAATTAAAAGTGAGTACAGAGAAGTTGCTGCTAACGTTAGCACTCGAAGCACTCGAGAACCGACCCTGCAGCAAAATGACAAGCGAAAACCCGAACGACATATAACCCCCCCCCCCCCCCCCCCCCCACCCCCCCCCCCCCCTTCCCCCCATCCCCCCCCCCCCCCCCCTCCCCCCCCCCCCCTTCCACAAAAAATGACAGGTATCGGTATCGGTGTGTACTAGGAAAAAAAATATCGGTACTCGTACAATGTCTTTATAAAAAAGGGTATCAATTCATCCATTAAAAAAAGACTTAAAATATACTGAGATTTCAAATACCATTTTTTAAATGTTTTTTTTTATAATAAATAAAAATGATAAAAATGATAAAAATGTAATTTACACCAAATGACAACCTAACAGATTTGTTTATTCTGGCGAACATAATAAAAATGTTTATTATTAAATTTGATAAAGTTATATTAATTAAATAAATAAAGACAATCGCTTCCTGTCTTGGTTCACATTTTTGTAAAAAAAAATTAAAACAATTTTATTTTTAGATTAGATTTTCTTTAAAGATCGGTTTCAGAGAAAACAACGAATTGAATCCGATCCTTTAAGAACATCTGATCTGAAATAAAATTGTGTTAATAGTTAATTTATGTTCTTTTATAACATTGTTCTGTCCACAAATTCAGAGAACTTTACCGTTAACGTTAAATGGTAGTGAAGGTTGTGGGAAGGTTTCCTGTTAGATGGGAAAGTCAGATGTCTCCAGATGTCAGTTCTTATTATCTGATTATCTAATTATAGAGCCAACTTTTCCCTGTGATTATCTGATCTCTGTTCTCATACTTTCTCACATCTGTCTAGATATTATTGTCAGCTACTCGATTCTGCAAGGTGAGAATGCAACAATTCCGGTCTGGTCACATGACCAGGGATAATTTCAAAGACATTAGAAACAACATCAGAACAAGACCGATGCAGAAATTATGGTGTCTAATTCAGGTATCAGATCATAAATTCCGAGTCAAAAGAGAGACTTTTAGGAAGGTTTTACTAAACAAACAGAGTCTTTGTGATGAGACGGGACGTAATCTGTACTACATGTGCAGTAAATAAACACACGTTGTTTTGTCTGTCACCGAGTGGTAAAGCTGTGGGTTTGTAGCTTTCACTAACAAAGATCAAAAAGGTGATGAGAATGTTTTTTTTTTCTTCTTCTGGATAATCTCTGTCCTCCGCCCCCATCCACCTGCCCCCCACCCCCCGTACACATTTAGAGTGACTGAAACTGTGATGTGTGTAATGCAGGTGTGTGTGTGTGTGTGTGTGTATGTTCATGTGAGGGCATGTGGGTGGCTTTGAAAGATGAGCTGCATCTGTTATGTCTGTGTGTGTGTGTGTGTGTGTGTGTGTGTGTGTGTGTGTGTGTGTGTGTGTGAGAAAATAAATGTGTGAATATTAAGTATAAACGTAGAACTTATTTTATATATATATATATATATATATATATATATATAAAAAAAAATTTTTTTGATTAATTAATGAATTAAATTAATGACAAAAGAAAGAAGAAAGAAATTTGACAGAGAAAAAATACATCCAGAAGAATCAATTCTATGTAATAATATTAAGAAAAAAAATTAAAAATCTTATAAAATCCTATTAATTAATACTTTTTAAAAAAGCATTATTATTATAACAATTATTAATAATTAAAAAACAGAAATGAGTAATAGCACAGTCATTCTATGTAATAATAGAAAAAATATACACACAACGTTTATAAAATATTATTTATTAACTTTTTTTAAATACATTTTTAGATTATTCCATTTTATTTTAATTATATTATTAATTACGCTATTTTTAATCTTCTTCATGTTGAAGTTCCAGGTTTATTTATATTTTAAAAATGTATATTATGTTTATTAATTATTACTTTTTAAAATGAATTAATTAAAGAAATTAACCTAATTATTAGAGTATATAAAGCGTATAAAATTCTATGTAATAATTTAAAAAATATATATTACATAAAAATCTTATTAACATATTATATATTGTTTATTTAGATTTTTAATACTATATATATTTTTAAATAATTTTTGTTTATCATATTATTAATTATGCTATATTTAATCTTCCTCATTCAGGTTAATGTTTTAGGTCATTTTTTTATATAATTTTATACTTTATACTAATAATAATAATAATGTTATTGTTGTTTTATATTCCTTACACATGGCACCTTTACAGTAATCCCAGACCTTGGGAAAGTGAGTGTGTTTGTGTACTCGTGTGTGTCTGTGTGTGTGTGTGTGTGTGTGTGAGAGAGAGTGTGTGTCATAATGCCCCCATGTTTCCAGCCACACACCCGAGATGAACATTATCCATTTCTATAAACATGCAGAGAGAAACTCTACCTCTCCCGCAGCATCTGGAAGAACACGGTTGTGAGTCAGTGCACCCCTATAACACACCACTGTATCACTCACACTGTCCTGCTACACACACACACATACAGGTGCTAAACAATACAAAGAAGACAAAAGATGACATTGTTCACAGCGGAGATGTTTACTGAATAAGAGAGAAGGAGCTAGAAGGAAACGAAGTGAAGTGCGCACTCTGTGCTAGGGGTCGCCTCAAGTTTCAGCTAACCGGATGTGTTACCGTCAAAAGTACAACAAGAAGAAGATCCGTTCTGGAAAAACCAAGCGGGTTCGAAACTGTTGTTTTCGTCTAGTTTGTTAGAAATGATTGATAGTTTAGAAAACACGCTCTTAATCTTATACAGCGGTACGTCGACTTACGAGTTTAATTGGTTTTGTGACGGAGCTCGGAGCTCGTAACTCGTAACTCGCATTTCAAATCAATTTTTCCTATTGAAATGAAATTAATTCGTTCCGGGTCCCCAAAAAACACTGCAATTTTTTTGTTACATGTTTTTGAATAAGAAAAATAAACTATAAATAATGAATATTGTATAAAAACACTACAATAGGATGTACTGGAATAAACTGGTTTTATTAAGTATAATGTACAGCATTTACCTTGGCGATCAGATGACTCCACTCTAGTGCATGTCTGACTAGCTATCGAGTGACACATGGGATGCTGGGCGGATGTTACAGTGTTCAACAGAAAGCAAAAAATCGGTCAAGAGACGCTCGTATCTCGAAAAACTAGTTGGGACACTCGTAAGTCAAGGTAACACTTTGCTTTCATACTATATAGTATGTGAAACTGAGTATATAAGGCGAATCCTTAGTAAGCAAAAAGTTCCCGGATGATCTACTACTTCCGTCCAGATTCCGAAATACACGTACAACAGACGCTTTACCATCACATGACCCCGCGGGAGAAACGACTTGCTTTATACTAAAAGAGCGGAAAACGCGATGATACACTTTTCAAACTGTTTAAATTTGCGCTGTTGTGACATCATATATCATGTGACAATATCAACAAGGCGGATGTAGCATGTCTAAATTTACCCGTAATCATACTATTTAGAACACACTTTTTTAACGTTCAGGGAGTACGTACTAACTCAAACGTAGTACATACTTAAGTAGTATACGATTTCGGACTCAACAAAGGTGCGTAACGTTGAACTGTTCTGTTCCTTTAAATCACAATAGAAAGGCGTTCGCTCTGTAGTCTAATGACGACAGGTTGGAACCCTGAGGATGCCACAGCAGACCGAAGCCAGAAGACAAGGAAGCAAAACTGTTGTTGTGGTTGTAATCGGAGTGGGCGGGGCATACACTGTTTTAGCTGTCCATCACAGAGATATTAGCCATTCATGGGCATCTGTGAGCTCATGGATGTAGAAGAGGGCGGATAACGTTCTCCAATAAGTGTTAAACTGCCCTGAAAAGATGCAGAGAGCTTTGTATGTGTGTGTGTGTGTGTGTGTGTGTGTCAGAAAGTGATGTGAAGCCTGCCAGACTCAAGAGAGTTTAGAATACATGTGACTTTAAAGATTGTGGTGATGTAAGGATGTGTGTGTGACATATTAGCGTGACCCACTCAAAGTCGCCCATCTTAGATCAAAGTTCCCTTGTATCTTCACAAACATGTCGGTCATGTGACTGTGAAGAGAAAGAGGGGAGGGGAGTTCTTCCTTTCAGTGATTTTGTCTCACACACAAACACACAAACACACAAACATGTAAGCGAGCAAGAGAATCCCAGCTTTATAATCTAAACGCTTAAGCTGAAACATTGCAGAAACCTGAAATCTCCTCAGGCAAAAAGAATAAACACATAATTCATTGTGTAGCACTGGTGCAATCAGACCTGTTTTACCTCTACACGCGCACACACACACACACACACATACACTCTGAAACACACACACACCTTACACAAAGTGACACTCAATGTGAGTTCCCAAACTTGATGATCTGTTTATGATCTTGGTTGGAATCTGTTTAAATATTTGACATAGTCTGTTAGTTATTAATAAAACTACACAGCTGTCTGATATGGAACGCAGACAGACAGACAGACAGACAGACAGACAGACAGACGAGCAGCAATAACATGGAGCCTGACTTTCTGATCGTAAATACAAACTGTGATCTGTAGCACCTCCGCTAGCTTAATCCTTATTGACTTTACTATATTACCCGTTCGATCACTTTGGTCTCATTAGAGTTGATTATTTAAGATCATTTTAGGTATTATTAGAGTAGAGTTCTGTTGGTGTAAACGTTTGAGTATTAATAGCGTTTTAGTATCATTAGTGAACCATTCAAATTTCAGTAAAGTACTATTTTTACCAGAGAACCATTCGAGTACCAATAAAGATCTATTCAAGTACCATTACAAAATACTGTATATTAGAGTACTATTAGAATTTATTTAAAGTACTGTTTTTATATACGAACTGTGCGGTTAGCACTAGTATTAGAGTACCATTAAAGTTTTATTACCAGTACCATTAGAGTTACAATAAAAATAGAGTACTATTAGAGTTTATTTGAAGTACCATTAGACTACAAATAGGGATATATTTAAGTACTATTAGGCTACTATCAGAGTTCTTTTAGAAATAAATTGAAGTACTATTAGAGTTCCATTTGAGTACTACCACAGTACCAATACAATGCCATTAGATACCATAAATGGGTTTCATTAGAGTTTTATTGGAGTACTAATAGAAATCTACTGAAGTACTATTAGACCACCACAAAAGTACTATTAAACAGTATATTGAGACCCTATTGGAGTCTTTATTTAAGTTATTATCATTCTTAGAGAACCATTAGAGTTCCAATAGAGAGCTATTCCAATACTATTGGAGTGCTCTTTGAGTACCATTACACTTCCAATCAAATACAGTATTATCTATCTATCTATCTATCTATCTATCTATCTATCTATCTATCTATCTATCTATCTATCTATCTATCTATCTATCTATCTATCTATCTATCTATCTATCTATCTATCTATCTATCTATCTATCTATCTATCTATCTATTCCTTTACGTCTCTCTCCCTCTCTCTCTCTCTCTCTCTCTCTCTCTCTCTCTCTCTCTCTATATATATATATATATATATATAGATATATATATATATATATATATATATCACTGCTTTTGCATCAGGAATAAATTAAATGTGTTATTGGTACATACTGAAGTTCAGTTTAATTGGATGATTTTTTTTTTTGCATTTTATCACATTAAAGGCCATTATTTCGGTCGAGATCCTTATAAATCTTCATGAGCTGTAAGATCTTCCTTTTATCATTTTCAAAGCTGTTAATCTTTATAAGAGCTTCCCCAGTTTGTGGGGGTTCGGGGTTATGTTTATATATTTTTTGCATAATTGATGAGCTATAGCTGAGATTAAAGTAAACGAGTAAACCGAACATACATCGTATCTGCCATCAAACGATGTTTCTTGTGTGTGTGTGTTGTGTGTGCGTGTGTGTGTGTGTGTGTTTGCGTGTCTGCAAACATTAAAGAAGATGAAAAGCTTCTCCGACTGTTGTTAGCTTGTCATGTCTGTACGCTTTGAGCTCTGAACTGTGTATTCCAGCCTCTGTATGGGCTGTATAAGCTCGGTAAAGTTCAGGTACACACACAAGGCTTGCTACTCCCACACACACACACACACACACACACATACAGTCTCACAACCAGTGATTATAAGAGTGTGTTTTTTCAAAGGAAACGTCTATATACTGTTTCACTTTGACTGTAAACTCAACAAATACGCTCAAGCACACACACGCTTTTATTGCATGTTGGTTTGTCTGAGCTTTTTGTCTTCTGCAGAGCCCAAGGCCAAGCTCACCTGTGTCTACACACCGTGCTCATGAATCGAGACTAATCATGTACACACACAAAAGCGGACTTGTAGAAATGTCTTTCTTTGTGTACTGCAGCTACATGAAGTCGTGAAGAGAAAGTAGGCATCATTATACAGCAATATTTTTTTAAAGAGTTCATTTATTACTATCATAAACCCATATATACATATGTAACATCCCAAACCAGATTACACTACATTTATCCTACAATAACATTTACAGTAATCACTGCAACTACAACAACCTTTACATTAATCACCATGACATCATTAATCTTTGCATTAAACACTGCAACTTCAATCATCCTCACATTAACCACTGCAACTTCAATAATCCTCGCATTAACCACTGCAACTTCAATAATTCTCGCATTAAACACTGCAACTTTCAATAATCCTCGCATTAACCACTGCAACTTCAATAATTCTCACATTAACCACTGCAACTTCAATAATTCTCGCATTAAACACTGCAACTTCAATAATTCTCACATTAACCACTGCAACTTCAATAATTCTCGCATTAAACACTGCAAATCAATAATTAACACTGCAACTTCAATAATCCTCGCATTAACCACTGCAACTTCAATAATCCTCGCATTAACCACTGCAACTTCAATAATCTTCGCATTAACCACTGCAACTTCAATAATTCTCGCATTAACCACTGCAACTTCAATAATCTTCGCATTAAACACTGCAACTTCAATAATCCTCGCATTAACCACTGCAACTTCAATAATCCTCGCATTAACTTTAGTAATACTACTAAATTCAGAGAGGGTTCACTTCAGTAAAAGGTGTCACCTTATCTTCAGTGTCACCTTATCTTCAGTAATCTTAAACTTTATTAACCCTCAACTTACCTTTAGTAATACCTCAATTTTAACAATTCTTGATTGTAGTGACCTTTACCCTAAATTTAACCCCTTGCAACCTTAACTTCAGTAACCACCAACCATAATTTAGTAATGTTTGCCTTTAACGTTAGTAAACATGCTCATTTTAGTAACCTACACTTAACCTCTGCACCATTAACCTTAGCATTCTGTTCATTATCCTCAGTAACACCTACCTTAACCTCCTAAACCTAATTTGAGGAGTAACGCTCACATTAACCTCTGCAACCTCAACTTCATAAGCGCGACCCGCTACTTCAGTAACACTAAACGTAACTTCAGGAATCTTTACTTAATTGCAGTAACCCAAATTGCAGTGACATTAACTTTAAATGCGGTAATATTAACCTCAACAACACTAACCATAACCTCAATCACTTTAATGTTACACACGGCAAACTTACCTTTACCCTGTGGACATCGTAAATACCCTAGTCTTAGTGGTGTCCCAGCATAGGTCTACTTTTTTTAAGTATAACGTTATTCTAATTGGTTATAACTTTGACATAAGAACACCTAAGTATCACCGACTAAAAACCTTAATTTCAAGGTGGAGTTGTTTTGAACATCCCTGAGTACACAAGTGCCCTGAGGGCTATGAGGGCTTGTCCAGTGGAGTAAAGTGAAACATTTTCTGGGACGGATCGGCGGCCCAATGCATTAACCTTTCCAAAAGAAAAATCCCTTGTCAATTAACTTCTAACGTTCTGTTGACATTCTTCTTACATACCGCTGTCTACTTCTCAAACCTACCTGAGAACACACACGTTTAGGCATTCAGGAAACAGTGCTTATCAACTTGTTTGGCTGACAGACAAACGTGCTAAAGAACCTGAGATCAACTTCAGAAGACTTTCTCAGCTAATGTGCAGATCAGAGTGAGGAGAATCTGACAGGTGTTTAAATTCGGCTGGGAAAATCCTGATTATGGAGATGTTTGGATGTTCTTTTTGCTGTTCTTGTCCCATTTCCTGCTGTCCTGTCTAGCCATATATGATAAAAAGTCATGTGACCAAAAAAATGAAGTTTACAGAAATGGTTAGCGTGTTAGAGTGTTATTTGGAGACGTACATACTGTACCGTGGTAGGTGGTATTTATCATCTTTTAAAAGCTATTATTTTCTCAAGACGGCAGCTTTCCGAAATATTTTAAAACACACTTCTTGGAAAATAGTTGATATGTGTTTCCACTATGAGTAGATGGTGTGTATAAATTGGTGGTATATTAGATGCAAATTTTTCCAAATTCCGACCCTGAAGATGTGAGAATTCCTAGAAAAACGCTTTGGAATATCGTACTACGCCTCAACTCACATCTTAGCGTCCCATGTAAATATCTGCTATTTTTTTCCCTCTCGACTGAGATGAACTTTCCTAATCCTGACTGAGCTCTCGCATGCAAACACACACATGCTACTTTGTAAACTTTTAAAACCTTTGAAGATTAACTTAAAAGCATAACTTGAACGCTTGCTATCGCTTGAGCCCTCCAGGATTTGGGAAACACCGCATAGGTGTGACACCGGCATGCGGGTAAGCTCTCTGACCTGCAACCTTAAATGGAAAAAATGCATCATTTAAATAAGAAGCGATGGAAAAAAACATGAGTTGACGAATTAATAAAAAATAGTTTTCGAGCTTTGGTGTCTGGATTGTTTTTTTGAAGAGAACATAGAAGTGAATAGATTAATAGAGACGAAATATAAAAAGTCAGGCCTTTTAGAAGTGCCCGGTTCTGAATCCAGACTAAAATCTGAGCTTTGTTCATCATTACTTTGATCTGATTTTTTTTTTTTTTACACCCTTTCTTGCCCAATCTGTATTAAAAAATAATGCTTGGGGGCAGACAGAGGCATCATGAGACATCATAGAAAAACAATATTTCGTCATGTAACATAAACCCAGATTAACATTAGTGCATGTAGTCATTAATAATATCCCCAACCAGATAACAGGTAACATTCCCACAACTTCAGCTGAAAATCGTTCTTGAAATAATGTCCATGGAATGTTCTCATAGTGTTATTATTAGTTATTATACGTTATTGTGACATAGTAGAAAAAAACACCTTAAAATAACGTTTTGACAACGTTAAACAAACTGGACATTTTCATGTGTTTGGAAATTTTCATGTTTTCAAAACCAAAATTGAACGTTTAAAAAAGATTATTAGAACATAGATTAGCTGGGTAGATAAAAAGACAGACAGAAATACAGAAAGATAGATAGATAGATAGATAGATAGATAGATAGACAGACAGACAGGCGGATAGAGACAGGACAGACAGACAGACAGACAGACGACAGACAGACAGATAGATAGATAGATAGACAGACAAACAGATAGGGAGATAGACAGGAAGACAAACAGACAGATAGATAGATAGACAGACAGACAGACATACAGACAGATAGATAGGAAGACAAACAGATAGACAGACAGATAAACAGACTGACAGACAGATAGATAGACAGACAGACAGACAAACAGACAGGAAGACAAACAAATAGATAGATAGGCAGACAGACAGATTCTACAGGTTAGATGTTTTAGGTGGTGTAACACTATCGAATCTCACATAACGCAGCCTACTTTCTTAATATATTTGTATGTATTGATAAAAATTGATATTATATCATCATTTCCTAGAAAAAAATCCAAAAAGTGTAACTTTTGCTGCCCATCACTGAATTTTGTCACGTGACATCGGGTTTTTGCATCTTAGCTAAACTCTATGTAAATTTAATTTGTAATCACTGATCTGTGCTGCACACAAACCACCGCTGCGGTCTGAGACTCTCATATCGGAACATCATAAACTAGGAAGTCTTTATTAATTCTTACAAAATATGAACTTTTTTATTATTTTTTTTAAAGAAATATATACAAAATATTTGTGCTACAAAAGAACAAAAAAAAAGAGCTCAGTGTGACAAAAAACCATCCGAAAGGGCTTAGAACCTGCTGTACAAAACGCCCCATGAAAAGGCCTCTGTCTTTTACGACAACATTTAGTGCTTGTAGATTTGCTTTATGCCATAATGGTCCTTCACAATAGCCAGTTAATTCTCTGCATCCAACAGCTGCTCTCCAATGTCAATGTGGCAGTGTGTGCCACGGCCTCCGTTTCCATTGAAAAACCACGGGAACACGCAGCCGAGTACGCAGAGTCCTTTTAGTGCCTTTAATGGGACGCTACAGCATTAAGAGTCTCATTCTCCCTGCCACTGAGAGGAACATCTATTGCACATGATACAGACATTCACAGTGACATAACCACAAAGAGGACACGGTCCCTTTTTCAAAAACAAACACACGCAAAAGCTCCTCGAGTGTATAAGTAGTACAGAGCGACTGACTGAAAAGTCGGTGGTTTATTACAGATCATAATGAAAATCTGAAAACAATCTGCCCCTGAAACACTGCAGTTTTTTAACATCTTGCATCAAATATACATAAACGTCGTGTCCTGTATTCGCGCAGTGACTTGTTTACCCTCAAACTTTAACGTAACCGAGTTGTCCTGCGAAAGTGTTGAGTGTTCGATTTTTTTGGGCCTCATACACATGTAGCAGGAGCGCCAGGCTGCTCGTACTTCTTTTTGTGTCCTTTCGGTGCAGGGTGAGGTTTCAGGTAAGGCCGGGTTCCTGTGAACACACACGCCGCCTTCCTCCTTGCCCTCTTCCTCAGCTTGCGGCTAAATACGTTCTGCCAGGACTGCAAAGTCTTGGATGTCCAAATCCACATGCCGCTGGTGATTCCCACTACAAGCAGCATAAATATTTTCACCATGAATATCTCAACAGCCGGAATGGAACTTTTCATAGTGCACTCGTCTCCGCTGCCGTTCACGCCCTCCATGCAGCGCTGCTCTCCTGCCAAAACTTTCCAATAGTCCATGTTTAGGCGCTCGTAAAAGTAACAAGCAATAACACAGGTTGCAGGAACAGTGTAGAGGACAGAGAACACCCCGATACGCACCATCAGCTTCTCCAGTTTGTCAGTGTTCTCCCCTTCTGTTTTCATAATCTTGCGAATGTGAAAAAGAGCGACAAAGCCAGAGAGCAAAAACGAGGTGCCTATGATGAGGTAGCATGACAGAGGGATTAGGACAAAACCAGTCATAGCTTTGACATCCATGCTGCCGACATAACAGATGCCTGTCAGTTCATCACCTGCCACCTTTCTCATGACCAGAATCAGAATAGTCTTTATGGCTGGGATAGCCCACGCAGCTAGGTGGAAGTAGCTGCTGTTGGCTTCGATAGCTTCGTGGCCCCACTTTTTTCCGGCTGCCAGGAACCAGGTAAGAGTCAGAATCACCCACCAGAGGGAGCTAGCCATGCCGAAGTAGTAGAGAATGAGGAAGACTATGGTGCAACCTGTGCTCTCCAGGCCTTCCTGGATAATGTACTGGACACCACTGTCACGGTCACAGGCCACGTTTTCAGCCCCAACAAACAGACGAATAAGGTAGCCTACTGAATAAACACAGTAGGACATAGAGAGGAAGATGATAGGGCGCTCAGGGTACTTAAACCGCTGTGGGTCAATAAGGAAGGTGAGGACGGTAAAAGCGCTGGAGACGAAGCAAAGGATAGACCAGATGGCTATCCAGACCAGGGAGAAGCGCTTGTCTTCCTGGCTCCAGTACACATCCACTTTGGGGTAACACTTTGGGGCACACGATTCACTCTTTTGCACATAGTGGAACTTTCCAGGGTTTCCACAAGTCTCCTTTCCCATCCTTTCCTTAACAGGTAGATCCTGATTGTTCCCATGCCGAGAAGGGCGTGAGTCTGGAGGCTGGGTGTGAGATCCTTTTGAAGAAGTTTCGTCGCTGCCGTTGTTGGGGGCTTCCATGCAGAGGAAGTTAGGGTCGTTCTTATTAGGCAGCCTGGAGCAGTCCAAAGAGTCGGGCCAGTGAAAATTAAACTGCTCCATAATGGGGGAACACTTCTGTCTTGCCTGCTCGCACATCACTCGGCAGGCTGGGATCGGCGTGGAGACCTGCTCCGTGCACATTGGGGCATAAAGAGAGCACAGGAAAAACTTGAGGTGGCTGTGGCAGCCGAACTCGATCAGCGGCACAAACTCATGAAGCTTTATAGAAGCCTCCAACTGATCCTCATGCCCCATTAAGTTAGGCATGACCGTCAAGTTGTACCCGATGTCCTTGCAGAGAGGGATTGTAATCTCCTGGCATCTGCCTTCTCCCGGTCGGTCCGGGTCTATAGAGCTGATTGCCGAGCACAAGCCAGCTGCAAAAAACA
Source organism: Bagarius yarrelli (assembly GCA_005784505.1). Lineage (NCBI taxonomy): Eukaryota > Metazoa > Chordata > Actinopteri > Siluriformes > Sisoridae > Bagarius > Bagarius yarrelli. The sequence goes on from VCAZ01000071.1 coordinate 772,742, forward strand.
GCAGCAAGGTGAGGAGACTCCATTCAAACGCGGAGTAAAACATTTTTTCTTCGCACTCGGCTATCACATGTAGTGCATGTAGTAATAAAACAGACGTTTGCCTTTCAAAACACCATCTATTTCGTTTGGCGACCGAATCAGCTGCCGGACAGGTTCGTTTAGTCAAAAATTTGACTCACTGAAAATCGAGAGATGGAACTTTTGGACGCTCTGCATAGGCTAGATCCTCAAGAAGTTAGGACGTAGGCGATGAACTCCATGTTTCGTAACATCTTTGATGAAAAACACACTTCCACAAAAAGGAGCACGGATAGAAAGACAGGGAAAATCCGTCCATTCCTACTGAATCTTTTCCACCAGTGACTGATTTAAATAAAATCCAGAGATTTACTGCTGCTATCGATGTTGACGTGCTTTTTAGTCCTGTGAGACAGTCAGAAGATTCTGTCCATCACTTAAGAAAGTGACTGAATTTAAAAAAAAAAAAAACGCGTCAGAATGGGATTCCCTTTTTAAAATAAAAAAAAAAAAGTTGAAAAAAAAACCTCCTTGGTGAAATCCGTAGTTCCTTAAAATATATTTAAAAAACCCCCACGTGAGACAAGTAAGTGCGAATGTAGCGCTCAGGACACTTCGCAGCTCCGTCTGAGAGCTTGACGGCGGCGGTGTGTGTCGGAGTGTGTGAGTCTAACCTGCTAAAAGATCCGCCTTCAAACACAACCTCTTTGCATAAGAAAGCCTAAACTGACACGGCGATTATATCACCCCTCCTAAACCCCCACGGAACAGCCTGTAGGAGGTTTTAAAGTCTAACTAACACTTTTTCTTTTTCTTTTACCCCCCCCCCTTTACACCCGGAGATCAGAAGTTCTCTCTCTCTCTCTCTCTTTGACACACACACACACACACACACACACACACACCATTTGTTGTTGGGTGGTAATTAAACTCGGCGGTCACAACTTTTATTTATTTATTTGATTTTTTTTAAATTTTATTTTGGCGGGAGATTTTGTCCCCCCAGACATCCGAGTGTCTTTTTCTTTCCCTCGATCGCGAGACAACAGGCGATTTTCACGGTTTGAACTATTGTGTGAAAGAAGAGGAAGAAAAGGAGGAGAGTGTTTTATGCCCTCGGATTCGCCTCACATTTTATTGTTTTGACGGAACCAAGCTGGTTTTGGGGTGGTAGTAGTGTGTGTGTGGTGTGTGTGTGTGTGTGTGTGTGTGTGTGTGTGTGTGTGTGTGTGTGTGTGTGTGAGGGGGGGTGTCTAGTTTTACTAGCACAATAACAGAAGAGCCAAGAGCTTCATAGGAATTCATACGATATGAAAGAGAGAGAAGGAGAGTAAGAAAGAGAGAGAGAGGACGTATTAATTTATTAATTGTTAAATAAATAATAATAGACAGAATATACAGTTTGAGAAAGTGAGGGAGGAAAAGAGCGAGAGAGAGAGACGGAGAGAAAAAGAACGAGAGAGAGAAAAGGGACGTATTAATTAAAGCAATTTATTAACTAGCAAATAAATAATAATAGACAGAATATACAGTTTGAGAAAGAGAAAAAGAGTGGGCAAGAGAGAAAAAAGGAAGAGAGAGTGGGTGTATTGATAAAAGCAATTCATTTAATGTTGAATAAATAATAATAGACAGAATATACAGGGAAAGAGAGAGAGAACGAGCCAGAGAGAGTGAGAGAGAGAGAAAGATGGAGGGAGGAAAGTGAGTGAGAGAGAGAGAGGACATATTAATAAAAGTACTAATATATAAGCGGAAGATTTAGACAAGTTGACATACAACTAATATACTTATTAAAAGTCTCTCTTTCTCACACACACACACACACATAAAGGGGGGATTAAAACGTGAATAAAAAGCAATGCATTAAATATGATGAGGAATATAAGATGTGAGTAGATTATTTAATTAATATACAGATGAGTAAGTTAGAGAGAGAGAGAGAGAGAGAGAGAGAGAGAGAGAGAGAGGGAGGAAAAGTACATAAGCAGGAAATGAATGTAGGCCAATTAATCTACAATACTAAAACTAACCAAAACTAATATAGTCATTAAAAGTTTGTCTCTCTCACTCACAGAAGGAGAGAAAGAAAGAGCGAGAGAGAGAAAGAGCGAGAGAACTTATCAAACAAAGAATGAACTGCGGTAAGACTGGGTTGGAATGCTGGGTATATGAGACGCAGGTAGGCTATTTTAACTTTTTATCTGTAACTAGTCATTAAAAGTTTGTCTCGCTCTCAAACACACAGAATGAGAGAAAGAGAGAGAGAGAGAGAAAGAAAGCAAGAAAAAGCAAGAACTTATAATTGAAAGCAAGGCGTTTAAATGCTGGGTATACGAGGCTATTTGATCCTATTGAGGAAGAGACAGAGAAAGAGAAGAAGAAGATAAAGAAGAAGAAGGAGGAATGTATGTGTATATAAGCAGAGGTGTAGGCGAAAAGTCAAACCGAAGGAGATAGAAAGAAAGTGTGTGTGTGTGTGTGTGTGAGAGAGAGAAAAACATATTATAAAAAGCAATGCATTAAATGCTGGGAATATGGGATGTAAGTAGTTTATTTCATTTAAGTGTGTGTGTGTGTGTGTGAGAGAGAGAGAGAGAGAGAGAGAGAGAGAATGAGAGAGAGAAGAATAAAAGTATATATAAACGTATATAAGCAGGAGATTGATGTACGCTAATTTACCTACAACTAAAATGGTCATTAAAAGCTTGTAATTAAAATCGTAATGCTTGGTTGATGAGACTATTTGAACTTATATGCAGTTCAATAACAGACGTAGAGAGAAGAAGAGAAAAAAAAGATAAAGAAGAAGAAGAAGTATATGTATATATAAGGGAGATGTAGGTGAAAAGTCACACTGAAAGAAAAAGACGGTGAGAGAGACAGAGAGGGCGAGAGAGAGAGACAGAGAGAGAAAAAGAGAGAGGGAGAGAAAGAAAGAAAATGCACATAATGATGGTTTCGAATACCGTTTAATAACTTAGGCTGTGATAGAGAGAATTTTTACCTTTTCAGGCCAACGTAATAAAAGAATAAAAACTTTTATTTGTCACATATACATTACAGCACAGTAAAAACTATATCTCAGCCTATAAAATTTGGGGTCAGAGCAAAGATGCATTACCCCATGGTAGCTCAAACAAGTTACCATTGTTGGGCCCCTGGGAAATGCCCTTGAATAAAAGAGGTAAATGTAGGTCGCTCTGGATAAGGGCGTCTGCGAAATGCTATGAGTAATATAAGTGTAAATGCCCCTGGAGCAGGGAGGGTTAAGGGCTTTTCCCACAGGCAGTGATAATGTTTGAACCATGAACAACCATATGAGCCACCACTGTCTTCTTCATCTTCTTCTTCTCCTCCTTTCGGCTGTTCCCTTTTAGGGGTCGCCACAGCGAATCATCTGTCTCCACCGAACCCTATTCCCTACATCCTCTTCACTCACACCCACTAACTTCATGTCCTCGTTTATCGCATCCATATACCTCCTCTTTGGTCTTTCTCTTTACCTTCTGCCTGGTAGCTTCATCTCTAACATCCTCCTACCAATATATTCACTGTCCCTCCTCTGGACATGTCCAAACCACCTCAATCTGGCTTTCCTGACTTTCTCCCCAAAACATCTAACATAAGCCGTCCCCCTGATGAACTTGTTCCTAATGAACTCGTTTCCTATCTAATGAGCCACCACTGTCTCGGAGGGTATATAAGGTGAAGAGAGAAAGAGAGAGAGAGAGAGAGAGAGAGAGAGAGAAAGACTATTTAAGGATCCACCATTCAATCACTGCTAAATAACCAATGAAAACCCGAATTTATTGTACATTTTAATTTAATTTAATGAATGACAGTAAAAATGTGCTCATACAAATTTACATAAAATAAGAAGCATTTTATTATCATGCTAACGTATCCCATCCTTATCTTTTTTTATGAATTCTTAAGTTACAAACTGAAAAGGCTACATTATTGGATGAAAATGTAAATGTGACTTTCTGTTATCTGGATTAGCATCTGTTAACAGTAGATGTTTGTGGCGTTCTAAATCACCGCCTTTGTGCTCAGCGACACATGAATTAGTAAAATCGTGGCCTTTTCCGTCATACGCCGCGCAGTTTTGTTGATGAGGCGCAGGCGTGTCTTTACATAGGAAACATTTTTAACCTATGGCGGTTTTTCTTCGTTCTTCTCCGTCTTCGCAAATTCTCACAGAAGGAAAACGCCTGCAGGAGGAGAGCGCTTAGACAAGGTCCTTTCAGTCTAGGCTAAGTTGCTAAGTTGATTGATCTACGATGTGTGCTAGTTTTGGGTGGGGGGTAACATGCCATTGCTTGATTTTTTCTCAGAGGGCATTTACCCTGGCTTGGGTTCCAGTACTGGCAATTTTTATTCAAAGTCAACTTATCGAATAATAAGGCGTGTGATGATTCTTGCTACCGAATATGGCGTAGTGTGTTGTGTTTGTTGTGCTGAAATATGAAATGTGGGTGTGTTTGCTGTGTTTTCAGCGTCATATAACCAGTTTCAGTCTTGCCTGTAATTACACCCTTCATTAACCCTCTATGGTATGACATCCTTCATAAATAAAATAATTATACCAGACGTTACCCTTCTAAGCTATGTCATTCTTTCTAAGTGACATAATGGCTTCCAACCCAGAGGAAGTGAAAATAATAAAAAGTTTATTTGATTGTGTCGGTGATGATGGGAGACGTTTGGCAACCGTATTAAAAAACACTGTGTGTCTTTGTGAAACAAATTTCTTTAAGTGGTTGCTGGTGTGTACTACATACCACCGGTTCCAAAAGCTACTAAACAAAACGAAAAGCCTTAACGTTATAAACGTTAGCGAAAATTTGACACAAAGGGAAAAAAAAAGAGCAGAAGTTCGGTCTTATAGGTCGTCCCTTTCGGACGCACTGAGAGGCAAAAACACCCCGTGATGGTAAACAAAGCGTCATGTGGAATTTCACACACGAAGTCTCTGGAGTGTTGTTTGATCGGAGAAGGCGCACTGTTTACACGAGGACCCCACCAGACAAACTTTCAGCCTTTGTCTAGCGTCTTTATAGAGTGCCGGCTCTTTATTAAAATACACATTGGTGTGTCTTTGCTTCAAAACTGGTGCAGTTTTATTTTATTGGTGCCATTTTAGTTTTCGGAGGTTAAACAGTTCTTGGTCCTGTTTTTTTTCCAGACGAATTAAAAAAAAAAAAAAAAATAGCTGTTGCAGCTGAGCAAATGGTCTGTGTGGTTGAGTAGCTTTAGTCTTATGATGAAAATTTGAGTAATTATGTTTATTCGTTAGTTTTTTTCCAAAGTTTACAACACAAACACAGATTTTTTAAAATCCTTTTACATTTACGCCATTTGGTAGACGTCCCTATCCAGAGTGACTTCCATTTGTCTTTTATACAACTTAGCAATTGGGGGTTTAGAGCCTTGCCCAGGGGCCCAAGAGTGGTAGCTTGGTGGTGGTAGGAATCAAACCCTGATCTTCAAGTTAGCAGTCCATCACCTTAGCCACCTTAGCAATACCACTTTCCCACGTCTTGGTTATAATGTATATAGTTATATATATATATAAAAACATTTCTTGTTTATAGTTCTAATTGTCTTTCATGCGATTGTGTACTAACGAAGGTGCGGAATATTAACTGCGATGTAAAGCGACAGGTTTTAATAGTTTCATTTGACGTTTCCAGAAGCTGAATGATGATTTCTGGTGTCTTCATTTGTAAAAAAAAAAACGGAAAACAAACGAAATGACAAAACAAATTTGCTTCATAGGAAAATGAACAAAAGTGATATGGCAAAAACTTTTATGTATCAGTATTTATTTATTTTTTTTACGGTTAACATTTTCCTTAAAAAAAACTTGACAACCTTAAAGCCGGTTACCAGTCACGTGATTCGATTTAAACCGAGAAGAAATAAACCTGTCCAATCAGGACTGTCCAATCTACAATATCAGTAATGATTAACTCCCGCCATTTTCTGTTAACGTTTCAGCACTTCCTGTTCTTGCCTCACTTTGCTTTTCTATCTCTATTTCTTACACACACACACACACTTGCGCGCTTTATGCTTTACCTCATCTCAGCTGGTGTTGGCTAGCCAGGGTCTGTCTTCAAGCAAATCAGAAAGTGTGGGATAATTCTGTAACTAATAAAGAAGAAGGGATCGAGGGGGAGCGCTTTGATGGATCAGGCTGAAAAGATATTTCATGTTTTTTGTGAGCGGTGTGTGATTCTATGAAGCCCGCGAGCTCCCCTGCTGCTCTTCTCGGCCCTCGGGCAGCCCCCCCTCTGGCTAACGATATGGAGAAAGGAAAGCAGTTTATAGCGACCTCTCTTTCTCTCTCTCTCTTTATCCTTTTCTCTCTCTGACTTGGTTTCCCTGTCGCACTCTTTCTCTGTCTCACTCTCTTTCTCTCTGTGACTTATCCCCCTCCGTCAGACCCCTTTCTTCTTTTGTTTCTCTTTAAAGAATGACTTTAGACATTGTATTTACATATTTATCCATGGATGAAAGAAAGGATGGGGTGAGAAGACCACAGCTTATCTGGCCCTTTTGGTAATATAGATAAGTTAAAATGAATCTATTATCAAAATCTTATTTGATTTTTTTAATGTCTAGAATGATATGACGGCGATGATCTCTTCTCTTCTCTTCTCTTCTCTCTTCTTTCTCTTCTCTTCTCTTCTCTTCTCTTCTCTTCTCTCTTCTCTTCTCTTCTCTCTCTCTTTCTCTTCATCTTCTCTTCTCTTCTCTTCTATTCTTCTCTTCAGTCTCTCTCTTCTCTTCTCTCCCCCTGTGGCAGCTTGGTGATCTTTGGAACTTAGGCAACAAACTTCTGAATAACAGTTTAACAAAATAATCGCTTTAAAATAGCTCTGTGTTTAAAGTGCTTGATCCCGTTGAGTTTAGGCTTGATCACGTTAAGTTTAGGCTTGATCCCAGTGAGTTTAGGCTTGATTCAGTTGAGTTTAGGCTTGGCCCTGTTAAGTTTAGGCTTGATCCTGTTGAGTTTAGGCTTGATTCCGTTGAGTTTAGGCTTGATCCTGTTGTTTTTTGGCTTGATTTCTTTGTCTTTTAGCTCAGGATGTGGTAACACAGTGGTTAGGCTGTTGGACTGATAAGTGGAAGATCAGGGTTTGATTCCCAGCACCACAAAGTTGCCACTGTTGGGCCCCTGAGCAAGGCCTTTAACCCCCAATTGCTCAATTGTATAAGAGATATAAATGTAAGTCACTCTGGATAAGGACGTCTGCCAAGTGCTGTAAATGTAAATACTTTATTGTGGTTCGTCTTGATTTTGTTGTGTTTTGGCTGAGTTCCATTGTGATTGTGGCTCGATTGTGAACTTCTATTTGCTTTTTAAACATCGTTGTGTTATGCACTAGTGGGCCACCGTACTAAAGTACAACTAACGAAAATAAACCAGCAAATTTTAGGCACCAAGCAAGTCTTGGCTGTGCGTATTTAATTCTGGGCCAAATTGTATCTATGAGAAATCGGAACCATCTCAAGGAAGGACGCACTAGCTAGTAAGTTCACAAAATGTTAAAATTAGGAAGTTTGCAAACACATCGCGTTGAACCAGATGGCAGAGGTTGCGTGGTTCTAGTGTGTAAAGATTACAGAGGTGACCAGAGGTTACAGGAGTGAATGGACCAGAAAGATCTCTTGTGTGTTCCTAACAGATAATAAAGTGATTGAAAACTACCCCGGGTCCTTGTAAGGGCACTTGAGTGTGAATCGCTAATCAGGAAGGAGTCTCTCTCTCTCTGTCTCTCTCTCTCTCTCTCTCTCTCTTACTTTTCTCTAATCCGTCTTTGAGTGCCAGGGCTGGATTCAGTGGTGTGTCTGAATCCAGGGAGGAAGGGGGGAATGAGGGATATATAAAACGAAGAGAGAAAGAAAGAAAGAAAGAGAGATTGGAAAAAAAAAAGAAGGGGGGATATGGGGACACCCTGCTGATTTTGGCTCCGGAGGATCCATTCATGCGGAGGGCCTTCACGTACCATTCCCACAGTTCACGCAGACGCACACACTCTCCAGCTAAATTAGATTAGACTCCTCTTCATTCTCCTCGGAGAGAACGCTTGCCTTTCTCTGCCAGAGATCCTTCGCTCTTCGCTCTTCTTTATGAATGCAACAAGCACTTAAGACAACCTCAGTCAATACACACTTATGTATGCACACACACACTCACACACACGCACGCAGAAAACCTAAGCTGGTATCTTATAGCCTCAAACCTAAAATAAATAGTGTATAAAACATATAGTAACATTTCTGTGTATTTATTTATTGTGGTATAAATGTGATAATTAGCAACGAGGAAATTGAAGCATTAATTATATTTTTAAAGATTATTTGAGTTGCAGCTGACGTGTTTACTGGGATGTGTGTCAGGTTTTCTCTACCCAATCAGATACACACACTTTACCTCACCGCAAATCCCAATCAGCTTTAACTGCTGATGGAAGAATAAGTTCTGTATTGAGGTGCTGAAAGTTTTGACACTATGTGCGCAGCTATTTACCCAACACACACACATGCAAACACACACACACACACACACACACACACTCTTAATAGACAAAACACTCCCATTTTTTCCTTTCTCTCTTTCTTAGTTTTCTTAATGTCTGTGCCTTTTTTCTCTTATTTCTCCCTGCTCTCTCTCTCTCTCTCTCTCTGTCCTTCAGTTTTCTAACTCATGCTTTTCACTCATTCTACCTTGCTCACTTTTTCTTTCTGTCTATCCCTTCCTTTTCCCATTTTCTTCTCTCTGCTCTTTCTTTCTTTTAGTTTTTAATCTGTTTGTATATTCCTTTTCCAATTTTTTCTCTTTCTTTCTTTCTTTCTGTCTGTCTGTCTGTCTGTGCAGTCTTTGTCCTTTTCCCTCTCTCTCTCTCTCTCTCTCTCTCTCTTTTCCTCCTTCTTTTGTCATTTCGTCTGTTCCTGCTCCTCTCTATCTCATTGCTTCTCTCTTTGTACCTACTTCTCTTGTTTATTTCTTATGTGTAGACTAGGCTTAGAGACAAGGCCATGGTACGCAATAAGGAGACAGACCAGACAATGTTGGGGGGTTAATCTGTGAGAACCTGACCAGCTGTGCTGTGCATCAATTTAAGAACTGGAGAGCCATGGAAAGAAGGGGGGATTCTATCAGTAGTGGATTTTTAAAATTAAGTTCACGGAATAATTTAATACATTTTCTTGGCATCCAGTGTCCAGTAATGCAGCTTAGCCACTGCAGCTAAATCAGTATTTGTTTATTAATGTATAATTATACAACGTGCATTCATTACCAAACAGGCAGGACGAGTGCATGGGAGCGTGTTTGTCCGGATGAGTCACGCAAGATGTGGCACACATGCTGGCAAAAGGTTGGAAGGTTCACAGGCCACAACTGTCATCCGTCTGCTGGAGGAAGAGAAGAATCATCAAACGTGACCCGGCTTTACTAAGTCAGAGACCACCCTTTTAATGCTTTCTTTGTACATGAAGTTTTCCTGCTTGGTGAACTTGTTTATTACAGTGTTTTTAGCGGACTCACGCGATGCGCTAGCAGATCAGAGAAACGCTGAACCCGTAGTGTTGATATAATATAACAAATAAAATGTGTGGAACTTTCCAGTATAAGTATTTCCAGGAAGTTTTAGTATAAATTTAGTTTAAAAAAAAAAAACACAGAGAAGATCCAGACTGATTCCCTTTTAGCTTCTGAATATGAAAGACAGTCTTCCACTGTCTGTGTTGAAACACTGAGTTTCTAGTACATAACAAATGATGTCCACTCCTAAAGTCGAGCTACAAAAGTATGTCAGAGTTTCAACAAATCTCCAGAACATCATCAACAGGGCAAAATGTAGAAAGGATTTTTGTTTATTGACCCTCTCACCCAGATGCCCATTCCAGCCTTGTGTAGGTCGAGAATCTTGTCCCTGACATCCTTGGACAGCTCTTTGGTCTCGAGAATTTGGAATCTAATTGATTGATTAATTGATGTCTTTTATACAGGTAACAAGCTAAGATTAGAATCACACCATTTAAGAGAGTCCCTTTAAACTGGGATTCTCCAGTCGGGACCCCTGTTTCGTGATTTTATTTCCTTTTTTATTGCATTTTAATTGCGATAGTTTGCTACACAATAAATCAACTGATTATTGGCAAAGTCCTGGTTGTCTTAAATGATTTATTCTAACCAATTAAATATTTCAACAAAATTATGAGCCGAGTAATATATCTCATTTGGTGGCAGACTGTGAAAAGATGAAAAGAAAGAGAGAGAGAGAGAGAGAGAGAGAGAGAGGATGACATTTTAGAGCTTGAGAAGATAAAAATCCAGTGGAAAACCTCTTCCTCTTTAGTCCTAGCTAAGAAGAGAAAAAGAGAGAGAGAGGTAGAAAGAAAGAGAGAGAGAGAGAGAGAGCGTTGTAGACAGCAGCGAATTGAGATCAAAGCCAAATTAAAGCTGATTCGTTCAAAAGCAGATAAAACTGTGAGAGCCTGCAGCCATATTTGCTCCATTTATTTCTCTCTCTCTCTCTCTCTCTCTCTTTCTTTCTAACTCGCTCTCTTTCTGCCTCTCTCTTCCTTTCCATCCTCCTCGGTCTCGGTTTTCCCTTTCATTTTTTTTAGATTCTGTCTTCCTTCTGAGAAACACAATAATCCTACAGTTACAGATGGAGATTTCGAATGAAGACATTATCGGATCTTCTGTAGCGGAATTATGACAGCTGAAACAAGATTTAGATGTTTGACATCATGAGACATTGTCAGAGACCCAGGAGAAAAGTTCTAGCTTTAGTTTAACCAGTACCTTTAGTACCAGTCCGCTGGCTCTCAAATCGGCTTAGAGGACAAAATACTTATTTTATCATTGATCCAAAATGAGTTCCCTCACAAAATGTCAGCTAACGCCTTTAAATTGTAGACGCTTAAGGACAAGAACCCGAGTGTTCTAGATAGCACAAATGTTTGATATTCTTACTTACTCAAAGAAAAACATTAGTTTGAGGCTAAATATTAGAGTCTAAACATAAAATAAATTATGATAATTCTACTTTATTAAAATTTTATTTTATTAATCACTAATGTGGAGTGAGACCTGACCCCCTCTTGCTAGCTGTGATGTCTAGCTAGCTAAACAGCAAACAGCTAGCATTGGGAAGTGGTGGCTTAGTGGTTAAGGTGTTGGATTGGTACCAGAAAGACCGGGGTTTGATTCCCAGCTCCACCGACACCACTGTTGGGCCCCTGAGCAAGGCCCTTAACCCTCAGTTGTATAAAAGTGATGAATGTAAGTCGCTGTGGATAAGGACATCTAGTAAATGCATTGCTAAATAAAATAATTAGCACGTTCTCTAGCTAGTAAAAATACTCGTTTATTTTGTATTCCACAGTTTTCAGAGCAGCTACAGTCGATCTACAGGATTTCTGGAGGAGTTCCCGCTTTAAAAGTTCCAAGACAGCAAACAAGTAAAGGCTAAGAGCAAAGTTTTCTGTAATTGCTTTTGCTTTGTGATATGACTGTTTTAACGTTAATGGAGCTTTGTGAACAAGCTGAATGCAGCCTGTAGCTGTAACACATTTCCGCCGCTTTAGCTGGCAGGCTTTTACCAGCATGTACAAAGAAATGAGTCAATCGCTATTGACTTTCCTGACAAAAGCTAGCGGAAACAATCTGTTTTAATGGATGTGCTGCAAAGCTTTTGTTTGTTGGGTTTGTTAAATAGCATATAATGGGCTCGGTTAGGATGTACAGCTGTACAGAAAACTCCACTTCAATCATCTCAGAAATAAAGACAAGCTCCGAAGCAGGAAGTTTAAAAAAAAACCCCAAAAAAACCCAGATGAATAGAATAATAGTCTGGAAAATAAAACTGAATGATGGACGTAAGGTTCCAGATGAGTTAGAACAGGATTTGTCACTTTTCTACAAATATTCCATCTTACAAAGTTGATTTAGAGGACAGGGTTAGCCCTGATGGGTGGACCTTAATTAAGGACCCAAGAGCAGCAGCTTGGAAGAGCTGGTGCTTGAACCCTGATCCTCTGGTCAACAATCCAGTGTCTTAATCAAATGAGGCTGGAAATGTACCTTCTGAGGTAAAAGAAACACCGAGATACCAATGAAAAGTGGAACCACTGACAGTGTTATAACATAGAACATGGAGTAAAAGTTTGACATTATCACCTACGTTCATCAGTTCCTGTCAGAAGGTTTTGTATTCACTGCAACAGCCCGTTATTATTATCATTATTATCGCAAAAAAAAAAAAGTTTTCAAGGCCCCAGAAAGTTAGAAGCAGCGCTGCATTCAAATTAAGATTCTTGAATAGAACCTGCGGTGAAGCTCAGCGTGTGTAATTTATGCATTATAGAGCGCCTTTTCTACCTTCACCCAAAAAAACAGTAAATATTCCGATAATGTGATTCAAAGCGTTAGCTAATCCTGCGGACGCCATAATTGACAGATTGTCTTTGGAAGCTGAAGAGTAGAGACAGGCGCTGCAGGCGTTTGCATAGACGCATGAACGTTTTTTTTTTTCTTTTTTCCGCATTTTCCTGAAGTTCGGCATGGGCCGAGACACGGGGAGGTGTTCTGTTTTTTTTTTTCCCTCCTTTTTTTCTTCTCAGATGTTGTCTCTTCACCCGAGGCTCGCTTCTTTCTTTCATGCAGCCACATGCGGAGAGCTTCTTCCTCTGAAGTTGTGTTTGGATTAAGCCGGAATAGAGGAGCGCCACTGAGGTAGCTCAGGCATATAGACACACATGTACACACACACACACACACACACACAATTTCACTGTCACTTAGTGTTTACCCGAAAACGAAACTGTCAGATAGAATAATGCTTCTAGGAAGAAAAATAACTCGGTGGAGGAGGAGGAGGAGGAGGAGGAGGAGGAGGGGGAAAAAAAGCGGAATCGAAATAATACGAGCGGGAAAAGTCAGACTCTCGGTCCACTTCACGTCATCTTCCGGAAAGAAACAAACAAAACATGTCAGAGTGTGCTTTGTAGAAGAACTGAGTGTGTACAAGAACAGAAATCTGCGGTTGAGAGTCAGTTTAGGACAACCAGATGTTACGATGATGATGATGATGATGATTATGATGATGATGATGATGATTGGCAAACATTGGGTAATCGTCCAGCACCAGCACAGATTTATTTTGCATCTGAACCCTGCGGTTTCCACGAGTCAGCGTGCCAAACCTCACCGAGATCCGACCTGCCACGTCGCTATGGTGTAGTGGTAAACATTGTGATTAACAATTGTGCAATTAACGTCTTTGATGTCGGTGTAAAAAACATCAGTGTGTGAAATAATCAGCTTTATCACACATCACACAAGTTATATTTAATATCGTAATACGAGTGTGTGTGCGGTGGGAAGAACTTTTTTCATTTTACCTACACAATAAAAAATCCTATAAAAAAAAATAAAAGTTGTAACAAACATCACAACATCTCATGATCCAAAAATCTTGAGGCAACAATCTATAAATACACACCTTAGACTTTACCTGTGTGTGTGTGTGTGTGTGATGAAAAAATAGCTTAACAAAAGGCAAACAAAGCTTCTTGGACTGACAAACCTACAACTAAACCTTTTCGGTTGTGGCGCACTGTGACACTGTGAACGACTAACAGGAAACCTTTCCACAACCTTCGTTAACAGTCAACGTTGTGTACATTTTGGAACAGTTTAACATTCCTAAAATAATGTTTATGGAACGTTTCTGATAATAATAATCAATAGTTAATATACAACGTTCTCGTAATGTTGAAAAAACGTACTTAAACATTCATTCATTTATTCATCTTTTATACCTGCTTATTCCCTAATCCCAGCCGTCCCTAGAGGGGTAAAAAGGCAGAAGGGGTAAATAATAAACCACATCATTAATTTGTTTTTAGTTATATGGTGTTTTATATTTAGAAATTCTTTGATATTTATCCCTGATGAAGAAAAAAATAAATAAATAAATAAAAAATAAAACTTCCTGAGATTATATAAAGAAAGAACATGTAAGAGGAACCAGACTCAAGGGAAGACCTATCCTTATTTTGGTGACACCGGAGTGTGTGTGTGTGTGTGTGTGTGTGTTTATAGATAATGTCCAATTCATTACACTATTTTTTTTATCCTGCTTAGTGTCCATTGATGGAAAACTGAGCACAAGATCAACCATTACAGGATCATCTTTAGAACAGTACATTTTACATTTATGGCATTAGGAGGATTCCCCTTATCCAGTGGCCGCTTGGTGATGCCGGGAATTGAACCTACAGATACCTTTTTGGAAATCATTATCTTCATGCTGCTGTTCGTTAAGATATTTTCTCTAGCATGAAGAAGATGAAGGTGTTCCAGTATGTAACGATTATAAAAAAAATTCGCTTTGTGGTTAGCACTGTTGATTCACAGCAAGAAGGTCTTGGGTTCAATTCCCGGGCAGTGGCTTTTCTTTGTGGAGTTTGCATGTTCTCCCTGTGGGTTTTTGTGTGGGTTTACTCCAGGGACTCTGGTTTCCTTCTACAGTCCAAAAACATGTTAGGTTGATTGGTGATTCTAAATTGCGTATAGGAGTGAGTGTGAGTGTGTGTGTGTGTGTGGCCCTGTGATGGACTGGTGACCTGTCCAGGGTGTCCCCCTCCTGCCTTTTGCTCTTTCAGAGACGGCTGGGATAGACTCCAGCACATCCCCATGACCCTGAATTAGAGAATAAGCGGGTATAGAAGATATATGAAAGATTTATATATTTTTTGATTTATATATTATATATTTTTAATAAGAGCCTTGCTCAGGGGCCCAACAGTGGCAACCTGGTGGTGCTGGAAACTGAATCCTGATTTAATCCTAATTAGCAACACCTTAACCACTGGTCCACCACGTCCCCTGGTATGGAAAGGGTCAGTTTCAGTCATTCCATACACACCTGACGTTGAAGGTCACTCCGAATCGTATCATTGTATAATCTTAATCAAGCACAAGTTTTTGCCCCTTCTTTTCCAGTGATACTTTGCCAAAGCAAATAAAAGCGTTTCCTTGCAAACCCCCTTTTCTTTTTTTTTTAACTGTTTAATCAGGAAGTAAACAGAAAGAGTAAACGTCCTGCTTTGTACTTTAATGAAAATGCCTTTCAAATCGCTGTAGATGTTTCACCGCATTGGCACAAAGAATCTTTCCAGAATCGAACAAACCAGAAAGTAAATTAATGTGTCAATTTTTTTGTACTCAGATAATTCGCCTGCAGTGCTTCGGAGAAACAACCTCACACACATCCACGATTTAACACCTGGCTATGTTGAAAAGAGCAGAGGAAAATGCCTTTTAATCTGTCTAAGGTACAGTTTCATAGCTGTGAGCGCTTACCTCATCACCCCCCACCACCACCACCACCACCTTTACACTCGCTCAGACACGCACACACATGTACACACACCTACACACACATATACACACACCTGTGTGCATTCCTTTGGCTCTCATATCAAAACACCCTCAAATCACCTTTAAGCGCGCACACACACACACTCGTTTACACACGGTAACACAGATCTAGCGGATCATTCTTGGGGTGAGAAATGGAACAGAGCCCTGTAGCCATGACATAATAAAAAGGATGAGATTTGTCCTATATGAGAGCCCGAAAAATGTCCGTTATGACAAGTTAAAAACGACATCACACACCTTACACAGTTTGGTGAGTTAGCTAGTTTTTAAGTTAGTATGTTTTTATCAGTGCTTTAATTAGGTGGGTTTCTAATTAACTGGTTGAGTCAGAGTAGTAGTGGCTCAGCGGTTAAGGTGTTGGACTGCTGAATAGAAGATTACACCACCAAGCTGCCACTGCTTGACCCCTTGAGCAAGACCCTGGTGGGCAGTTGTGGCTCAAATGGTTAGGGCACTAAGTTCTTGTTTGGATGACAAGGAAGACCAGGGTTCAATACCCGTAACCCGTCCTTCTCCTGGGGTGCTGTGACCCCAACCTTTTAAGATGGAATATGTGAAGAAAATATTTCACTGTGCTGTTTAGGTGATAAATCAGCCCCTTTACCCCCCTAATGGCTAAGGACAAGGTTGTCTGACATATTGAGTAAACCTGCTTACTGAATAAAACTTCCTCCTTTATTACGTCCTTATAATTTATATCGTAGACTGTTGGGAGTATTCATAGTGTAAGAATTTCATTGTATGGTGCAACAAACATTTCCGGTATATATTTAGATATAATAGAATGTTTCTGTTTTTAGAAATTAAGGTTATTTCCTTATGAACACAATGACACCACCATTATGCTTCACTGATGGTCTTCCCAGCATGAGTAGCAGTGAAAACAGGAAAAAATAAAGGCACTGCCTGCTTTGTATTGTATTGCAATATATTGTGATATATTGTATCGTGACCCATATATCGTGATATGTACCGTATCGTATTTTTAGTCTCAATATGGTTGGTAGCTCAGTGGTTAAGGTGATGGATTGTTGCTTCCTCTGGGCCCCTGAGCAAGGCCCTCAACTATCAACTGCTCAGTTGGACTGAAAAAAAAAGTTTACATTTACAGCGTCTGGTAGACGTTCTTATCCAGAACGACTTACATTTATCTCTTTATACAACTGAGCAATTGGGGGTTCAGGGGCCCAGTGGTGGTGGCTTGGTGGTGCCCCGGTCTTTCTGGTATCAGTCCAACTGCGACACCACTTCCCCTGTTGATAAATATAATTTATGCTGGATTAGAAATTCAGGCAAATGTAATCCAAACATTAAACCTGACTAAAAATAAGTTTCTCATTTTACTGGAACCCAAAAAAAATCACCATCTCAAGCTGAAAACAGTTTCAGTTTCATTCAGAGTGCAGGAGCTTAGGTCCTCGGAATGGGCGGAGTCATGCACTTTGATTGATTGATCCGTGTGACACAAATCGCAGAGACAAAGTCAACAAAAAACCCACAAAACAACAACAAACGGCTGTTATCTGTGCGGAGCTGCTGACAGCCGAGTGCCACATCAAACGGAACCAGGGATAACACGCTTTCACAGACGAACGAAGGATGATGCTTGTTTGTGTCAACGCTGAATGAGAAAAGAGAGAGAAAGAGAGAGAGAAGAGATAGAGAGAGAGAGAGAGAGAGAGAGAGAGAAAGAGAGAGAGAGAGAGAGAGAGAGAGAGAAAGAGAGACAGACATAGGGGGCGAGGGGGGGGGGGGGGCGACAGAGAGGGACAAGAGAAAGGAAAAAGAGGAGGGGGGGGGGGGGGAAAGGAAAAGAAAGAGGGTTGAGAATAGCGGGGCAGAGAACAAAAAAGAATAGAGAGAGACAGAGAGGAGGGGGGAGAAAGAATAGGGGGGAGGGGAAAAGACAGAGAGACCACGACTAGAGAAAGTGAAAAAAGGAGAGAGGAGAGAGGATAAGAGAGAAGAGAAAATTTAAAAAGAGAAGAGAGGGTAAAGACAGAGGGGGGAAGCGACAGAGAGAGAAAAGAGATAGAGAGAAGAGACAGAGAAGAGAAAAGACAGAGAGAAGAGAGATTGGAAAGCGAGAAAGAGGAGAGAGAATAGAGAGCGGGACCAAGAGAGAGAAAAGACAGAGAAGAGAGAGACAGAGAGCAAGGAGGCAAAGAGAGAGTAAAGAGAGGGGCGAGAAACAAGAGAACAGAAGGAGACAGACAGAGGAGAGGGAGAAAGTAAAGAAGGAGGGAGCTAGAAATGAGAGAAAGAGAGAGTAAGAGGAGTGGACAGAAAAGAGAGAGGGGAAAGACAGAGATAGAGAGAGAGACAGAGACAGATAAGAGAGCGGAAAGAGAGTAAGAGAGAGAGAGAAAGAGAGACAGATAAAAGAGAGACAGACAGAGACAGATAGAGAACGAAAGAGAGTGAGAAAGAGATAGAGAGAGATAGAGAGAGAGAGAGAGAGAGAGAGAGAGAGAGAGAGAGA
This sequence comes from Bagarius yarrelli, assembly GCA_005784505.1. Lineage (NCBI taxonomy): Eukaryota > Metazoa > Chordata > Actinopteri > Siluriformes > Sisoridae > Bagarius > Bagarius yarrelli. The sequence goes on from VCAZ01000071.1 coordinate 790,720, forward strand.
GAGAGAGCCGAGAGAGCGACAGAGAAAGAGAGAGACAGATAGAGAGAGAGAAAGAGATAGAGAGAGATAGAGAGCGAAAGAGAGTAAGAGAGAGAGAGAGAAAGAGAGACAGATAAAGAGAGACAGACAGAGACAGATAGAGAATGAAAGAGAGTGAGAAAGAGAGAGAGAGAGAGAAAGAAAGAGAGAGAAAGAGAGGGAAAAGGAGACAAAGAAAGAAAGCGAAAGAGATAGGAAAGAGAGAGAGTGAGAGAGTGAGAAAGATAAAGAGAAAGCGAGAGACAGAGAGAGATAAAGAGGGATTTCTAAGAAAGTGTTTCCGCTGACACCTTTGACTTCAGCGTCTTTGCCGAGTGTTACATTCTCTCTGATCTCTTAAGTGGTGTCTCTCTCTCACTCACACACACACACACACAGACACACACACACACACACACACACACACACAAAAGCCGTTAACCCTGTGGGCAAGTGTGTTTCTTGGAGCTAATTGCTCTGCTTGCAGGCCTTTGCTAGGTGTGTTTACCTGGCCTGAAAGACAAGCTGTAAAAAGCTGCAACTTTTTGGACAAAAAATTGAGTCTTATGCGTCTTATGTGACATTTACACATATAGAAAAACCCTTTTTACATTTTTTTATACTGAAACATGAAACATAGTCAGAGCTGAGTTTTTTTATTGCTAGCATAACAACACGAATAGGTTTCTCCAAGTCAAACTAACAGAAGAATCATTCAGTCTTTGATTACCGAGCGATCAATAAGGATAAATGATGCACACATCCGTCCCATCTGTGGCGTAGGCGTCAAAAGTACTCAGGAGGACGTGTGGAAAACATTGTGTACGTGTTCATTTCAAACTTTTCATCATGTTTACACTGAAAATCTGAAAAGCAGAAAATGATTTAGTTCCTCAGAATCTGGGCTCCCAAGAATCTACTAAAGGGCTAAAAGAGGAAGTATCAAATGTTACGCCCAAATAAGGACATATAGATAATATCTCTAAAACATAAGTAGACCTGTGTGTGGCGTTGTTTACAGGTCCGTCAGGAAACAAACCAAATATGCCTGATCAAAGAAGTTGCCTGTTTTGTATATATCGATGGCAATGGCCATTAATTTAGATCGAGTAAACTCTGCATTCTTTAAAGCATGCGAGGGTCCCGGTATAGGCTGTTTAAAAGAGTTTTTCTTGGGGCACTTAATGACGCCCCTAAACATGACCCGGCACAAAACAAAACGTCATTGATTGCTTTAGATGTCAGTCAAACGTCCATTCAGCCATTTAAATCGGTCAGTCCGAACGTCTGGCTACACGAGACTAGCGATTTCCCAACCGGCTGGTAGACAAAGGTCGGTAGACACCTCACCATCAGATCCATATGTAAACATCCCATCTTAGAAAGTTGGGGTCAGAGCGCAGGATCGGTTATGATACAGTGTCCCTGGAGCAGGAAGGGTTAGGGGTGTTGCTTGACTGGCTGATTGGTGGCGCTCTTCCTGGTCTTCCAATCAACAGCTTAGTGCCTTAACCATTTGAGCCACCTTTGCCCATGTTGCCAAAGGTTGGTGGACACCTCACCATCAGCAGTGGTAACTTTGTGGTGCTGGGAAATCAAACCCCGATCCTCCAATTAGCAGTCCAACACCTTGACCACTGTGCTACCATTTCCCCTGTGTATTTAAAGAAATTAACCTAAAAAATGTTGGTGATATCGAACCAGTTCCTGCTCTCTGAGATGCCCCATAAGTTCTTGTACTTGTCCATCTACAATGTTAAGACGTTACCTTCGACCCAAAATGTCAGATAAGTCGATTTTTAATTTACTGGCATTATAAAACACTATTTTACTAGTCAAAAGTTTAAGCAAAATACTACTTCAATCTAAACCATGCTGCAAATTCTTGACACGACTACATGAAAACACGACTGCATGTACACAATGTCATGTTTTTTTCCTTGTGAACAAATTATTCTGGAAACGAACATGTGTCTCTAATTTCAGTGTGGCTTTTTGTCCATATGTTTTGGAACCTCGAGGTCGACGTCTGCCGCTGTGGACCCAGATGCTGGGATTGGCTTTGATGATGCTTTAGAGGGGGCATCGTTTCGAATGACACATCTGACTTATTGGGACCGGTGATAATGATGCAGAGTTAACAAGGGCATACGGACAAAACGCACAAACACACACAAACACACACACACACCGAGTTCAAAAGAAGCAGGAAGGAAGCTTTCGGCTTTCTCTGGCTCTTTTATGTCTTTGCGGCTTTATTATTTGTTGTCATTAGAGATTTTATTGTCGCTATTTGCTCTGTTGTGTCTCTTGTTTATAAGCCGAAGCTATTTGGGGCTTGTTTTTCTCTTTTTTTTTTTTTTTTTTTTTCTTTATTACGATATGATCCCTGACTCTTTTCAATGTGCAGCTGTTTTGGATTTAAACTCTCCCGAGACTCTCTGATGTCTTTTTCTGTCGCTCTAAGGCCAATAAACGCTCTTCTGTTCCTCGCCAAATAGGGAATAAATACGCTCTGTTTGTTTTTCGGGTCGGAATCTCCTCAGGGGACGGCTGCCTTTTGAAAAAGTGACTCCACCCGGGGGAAAAAAAAATGAAGTTATAGTTTGCATAAGCTGGAGATGAATAGACATCGGCGAAGAACGTTCTGTCATCGTCCACACACATCCGTATGACTCTGTGAATTCAAATAAAACGTTTCTTTCAACAGCAAGGGAATCATGAAGACTCGGGATATTGTCAGGCTGGGCGTGGGATTATGCAATGTTGAATATCGGTATTAGGCGTGTACGGACAGCACGCACTCCCAATATTGCAATATTTAGCTGAAAATCTTGTAGGGTTTAAGATTTAATTACAGAAAAGATTGCGTTATATTACAATAAGTGACTTTTTAACCTGTTGCCCTACAGAACACTGAGCACCGAAACATCCAGACGTAAGAACTGGTAGTGGTAGTGCAGTGGTTAAGGTGGGACTGCTAATTAGATAGGGATTCAAGATACCACTGTGGGCCCCTGAACAAGGCCCTTAATCCCCAATTGCTCAGCTGTATAAAAAAGATAAATGTAAGGGGCGTCTGCCAAAATGCCCTAAATTTAATTGGAAGTCCATTATTTTTTCCATATTCAACCTAAACAACAAATACCACAGCTCAGGACTGTATATCTGTAAATACCTCCTCTATAAATAACACATATTCTCATCTGTCTTTTGATATTATTTATAATTTATGGTCTGTTCTATTAATTGCTGGTGTTTTATTACTTAAAATGTATGTCTTTGTACGTCTTTGTACTGGATGCTCCTGACACCCAGGCGAATTCCTGGCATGTGTAAACACACTCAGCAATAAAGTTTATTCCGATTCCGATTCTAAAAGCCACATCGATCCTAAAAATCTTGCTTGATATTTCATTCGGGTTTTTTTTATTCTAGCGGTTTCTTGGCACATGTCCAGTATCCCTAAATCTTCTCTTTTTTATTGATTGAGTTAGAATTTAGAAAAAAATCCACTAGGCTGAGTTAAGCATTAACTTGCCTTACAATACTCTCTATGCAGTGTGTAAGAGTGTGTCTGTAGGGGGGATGTGTGAGTGTGTGTGTACGTGCCATCATGCTCACACTTCCAATAATGTCGGCGAACACAAAAGAGACTTCTAGCAGTGTGTCATTCCCGAGCGAATACCAGGCCATAGCAACCTGCAGGAGAAAGAAACAGGGGATTCGGAGTTAGCTTAGCCGCGCCACAGTGATCGACCCCCGTGTGACCCTTCGGCGCTTCAACAATCGCTCTCACCCAGCTGGAGATGAGGCATATGTGTGTGTGACGGAGAGAGTTAGTGAGTGCAAAGGGGGGTTATGGGTAGGCCAGTGAATGAAACCCAATCAGCTCAAGTTCCTGCTCAGCGTGAGTCCCGGACACAGAGAGAAAGAGAGCTGCGAGGGACTGAGCTCAAACCCTGCCATGAAGAGACAAGGCGAGACGAGACGAGAGGCCCTCTCACATTCTCACTGTTGAACACACACTTTCTCTTGCGCTCTCACACACAACCCGACTGATTGAAACATTTTTACTTTATACCAAGTTTAGAAAATTAAAGGTTTGACCTGTTAGCTTAGCATTTTTAGTTTATGTCGCTAGCAATGGAATGGACTTAGCGCTCTGTGTAGTCTTGTGTTAATCAAACACTTCAAAACAAACCTTAAGACAGCGAATATTCCTTGTCCTGTAGTTATAACTTCACGCTGCAGATATCTCCGCTGGATGGGGTCTTAAAGCCGTGATAGCCGTCAAACTACATAGCAAACTACGTATGTCTTTGCAGTAGCGACCAAATGATGTCATTTGTTTGTGGCACATTTTCAGAGGCAAAACACAGCTGATTTTACATGCTATAGCACACATTTTTCGGCTAAAATGGTCAGGCCACGCCCACATGCCACACCCACACTCAATACCAGAAGCTATATATATATATATTATATATCTAATCCAGACTACTGACAAGCTTTTGCTTGTATGAATGCAACATCTAATAAACTCGCTGCTATGAAAGAGCGAAAGGAGAAAAAAAAAAAAAGAGATCAAGCAAGAGCGAGTAAAAGCGTAAAAATCCTGATTATATAATTAGTATTCAAGTCATAGTCAGAGTTACTTTACCGCCGATATGACATTTATAATGCATGCTCAGCTACAGATCCAAACTTTAAAGCTTTTCCTTTCTATACTTTTTGGCAAGATTGTACTTCATAAAGTTGATCGAGTAAAGTATTTCGAAATAAACTGCTATGAGAGAGAGAGAGCGAGCGAGAGAGAGAGAGAGAGAGAGAGAGAGAGAGGGTATATTAAAGCGGCCATGTGTGTGTATCAGGCTGTAATGCCCCGCTGATCTATTAGCATATCAGAATCGTCACGCAGCGTGGGGCTGCCACGCATGCAGACGCTGCTAGGTGGCACTTCTGAGAGAAGCTGCGCGTCCTTTGAAGGCATGAGCAAGAGTGTGTTCAGAAAGCCTTAGAACAGAGGAAAAAAGCCAGAAAAGTTCAAACTCAAAAGAGAGAGAGAGAGAGAGAGAGAAAGAGATGCATAAAAGTTTTTCTATTCTATTCTATTATTTTTCTGTGGGTTTTTCCACAACGAAGCAGAAAATTTCATCTTTCATCTTCAGCTCTATCGTTTTTTTGTGGGTTTTTTCATCCACAGATTTGAAAAAAGGTGAGGTTTAATTATTCTCTGTGATGCTGTTTGCCAGACTGTATCGACAGATCCTGAACGATTTCTGATTGTAACATGGCCGAAGATAATGGCCGGGGGAAGTGGTGGCTCATGGTTAAGGTGTTGGACTACTAACCTGAAGACTGTAGGTTTGATTCCCAGCCAAGGTGCCACTGCTGGGCCCCTGAGCAAGGCCCTTAACCCCTAATTGTATAAATAAGATAAAAGTCACTCTGGATAAGGGTGTCTGCCAAATGCTGATCTAAAGGTTCCGCTAATTATATTGGAAAAAAAATGAAGCGATCACAATTCAGGCGTTATTTATTTTTTAAAATTTTATTTCATATCGCACAAAGCGAAATTCCTTTCAAAGTCTGTTTATCGTAATTGGATGCGGCCATCAATGACAGTATAACTTGGGGTATTTTGTAGGCCACGCTCCTCAAACATATAATCACCTTTTTACTTAAGTGGCTAACAACAACACCTAGCATTTTAGTTACTTTTAAATAATTTAGGTCATTCGTTTTCATTTCATGCGGACCGGAATTTTTTCAAGATGGCTGCCTGAATTGTTAGTAACATGTCACGATGCACTACGAAATTATTGTCACAAAATTCTTCTACACAAATGCTACCATGCTGACACCTGACAAGATATAAACTTAAACTCAGGTTTACACTTAATAATAAAAAGTGTAAACTAATAACAGAAGGGTACGTTTGGGGAAGTAAACAAAATGTGTACCATTCGAGCTAAAACAATTATTTTATTTATATTTCTGGCATTTGACAGACGAAAATACCGGCCCGTCCAACAGGCAATACAGTGAGTCGCCTGGGTCCCCTCCCTCCATGAAGTGCCCTGTGGACGCCTCTTCAACTTATTATGTATATTTTCCACCGTCAGATGCGACCGCGCCCATAAGATGCACCCGTAACACACAGGCTCCATTAAACACGACACAATTTACAACGGCGGGAAAAAATTTAACTACCATATTTCAACAATAATTATAGCTCTAAATACATAAATAACGGTAAAAATAAAAGCTGAAAAAATTACAAACATACACACCAGCACCATACGCTAATTTGCGTAACACCTCCTGCGATATACTGTATTGGGAGAACCAGAGTACCGTAATGATCATAATATTCATATACAGTTTCCGCAGAGCCACATATCTCTCCAAATTACTCAGGTTTGATAGAAATATCCTATAAAAAGTCCCATTTTAGTGATGCCCTTACCATTTATTATTAAATAATTGCTTCAGTCTCCATGACAAAAAAGGCGCTGCTCCCAATATTCTAATCTCGACGGTAATAAATTGTTTAAATCTGTCCAAATATTAGTTACAGTATGTTGAATATGTTAGAATTAATACACTTTAAAAGGTGTTAGCGCAGTGGTCCAGGTGTTGGAATGCTAATTGAAAGATGAGGGTTCGATTCCCAGCACAACCAAGCTACCGCTGTTGGGCCCCTTGAGCAAGGCCCTTAACCTCTACATGCTTAGTTTATCTTTATAAAAGAAACAAATGTAAGTGGCTTTGGATAAGGGTGTCTGCCAAATACTGTAAATGTAAAATTGTTTGTTTTTTGTGTTTTCTCATCAATATGTTTACACAAGTGGGTCCAATTTGCATGATTTTGTCTAGGGCCCCAAAACCCTAACCAGAGAGACTTACATTTCTCTCATTTATACAACTTATCAGCTGATAAGTTAAGGGCCTGGTATAGAGACCCAGGAGTGGCAGATTGGTGATCCTGGGAATTAAACTCACAACCTTCTGATCAACAAAAAAGTTTTTTGTCTTTTTCACAGACAGAAACGTTCGATCTTGCTTTCATTTGTTTCATTTTACTTTCATGTAATTTTTTTTTCACAAATTGAGTAGATTAACAGCTTGGTGGAAAAATGTCACACCATCTCGCACTAACCAGGCTTACCGTCTAGATCTTTTTTATTATTTGATTAAAAAAAAAAAAAAAAAAAAAAAAAGGTTTCTGTCCTCTTTCTTTATTCAGCCTCTATTCCCCCCCCTTTCAGGGTTAGCCTTGAAGTTGGTCTCCCATCAGTCAGGAAGCGCGGCTCTATTGACGGACTCCGGGGTGGGTATTGACGGCTCCATAATTTGGGCAGGGGAGCACAAAAAAGCCGTGCCCCCTGCTGTGCCCAGCACGTCACCGTGGGCAGCGGGAGCCCTCGCATTTTATTAGCCTGGGAGTGCAGCAAATGAAGCACATTCAACCAGCCACTGATCTCTGTCACCGAAACAATACCGCCGTATCTCACGCCGCGCCCTCGCTCACTCATTCACACACTGAAAAAGAGAGAGAGAGAGAGACTCTTTTCTCAACTCTACTTTCACCCTTTTCTTTTTTTTCCCCGGGTTCATCTATCATGTGTACATAACTTCAAATATTAATCGTTCATCATCTTTTATCTCCCACATTTCTTCCCAACGTGTCCTGTAGTTTCTTCAAACCCTTTGGCTGGAGGTATAAACCGGCGCTTATGCTAAAACCTTGTCACCTGCTCCACCTTCTGTGTGTATTGTTAATGCAATAAAAACATATATTTAACCTTATATCATAAATTATCCTCGCAACTAGCTTTACCTAAATTAATAATAAATATAAAATTAAGTGTTCAAAGTTTGTTTCTTTACTTTTTGCTTTACTTTTTTGCTTTACTCCAAACTAGTAGTAGCTAGCAAGCAAACCAAATCTTGCTAGCTTTTTAGCAAGGCTAGCATTAAACTTTTGGCTAAAAAAAACCCAACTGTTAATGGAAATAAATTGATTTTTCCATTTTAGGGATCAACAAATGGTCCTAAAACAGTCAACGGTGCAACGGTACATTTTTTTTACGTCCAAAAAATTCATCACAACAGTTTACGCTAAAGAGAGGAAATAAGTTCAAGTAACTTAATCAGTCATTTTTCCGTGCACACACACTCACTGGAGTAAAGTTGCAGAGGTGAAGTGTGTCCCTTTAACTCTGGTGTCTCTGTGTCCATTAAAACTAAAGATCGAGACCCACAGACAGCAGGGCAATATTTCTAAAATATTATTGGGAAAAGGATCCTACCTATAACGCACTGTATGTCTGTGCATGTGTGTGAGCTTAGTCCCACTTCACACACCGAGACAACTGAGCAAACAGTGACATGAGACACCCCTGACGTGACCCAGTGGAATGAATGACGAACATGCTTATTTATTGGTCATGACTTATGAGCAGAGATGACACGCATTTTCTTAGTTTTGTATATATTGTGTAAATCAGGTGTGATTATTAGCACTTACATTTGCAGCAATTTTTGGAAGAGATGTTATTTTTATCTATATAGCAGTTAGAACACGTCCTTATCCAGAGCAACGTACATTTATCTCTCAGCAGTTGGGGGTTAAGGACCTTGCTCAGGAGACCAGCAGTGGCAACTTGGTTGTGCTGGGTATCGAACCCTGATTAGCAGGCCAACACTGTAACCAGTGCGCTACCAGTTCCCCACAGTCATTTTTATGAAGATGTACAATAATGCCTGCACTTTTAGTAAATAAAAGAGGTAAAGGAAGGAGTCTCCAGTGTCAGTAACGCCATATCTGCTTTCCAACCATTTAAGTTACAGAGTGTTTTAGTAATACAGCAAATAATATTAGTAATATTGACAGACGAAAATAGTAATATTGTGCTTCGGTGACCCAGGTTCGATTCCGGCTCGGGTCTCTTCCGGTCCCACCCTCCCCTCTCTTACAGGATTTGACAGACGCCCTTATCCAGAGCAACCTGGCTAATATGCTTTTATCAATGGTCTCACTTATTTCTTTTATACAACTAAGCAACTGGGGGTTAAGGGCCTTGCTAAAGGGCCCACATTGGTGGCTTGGTGGTGCTGGAAAATCAATCCCCGTTCTTCCAGGTAGCAGTTCATTACCTTAACCACTGAGCTACCACTTCCCCCTATATTCTATATTATTCTGTATTATTGTATATAATATTCTATATAATTATTTGTTATTATTATTATAGAATATCAAAAAGTATAAAATGTATATTCAATATCACAAATTATTAGCTAATAATAGAATAAGTATACAGAACCGATATTTATTCATTGTTTTAATTCATTTTCTGAGAAAATTTTAACAACAGTTCCGAACCGAATATTTTTATTTATAACACTGTCAATACAGTCATTTTACGCCCTCACAGCCTATCAGCTTCTTTTCAATTATAAAAAGAAAAGAAATAAAAAAATAAAAGGAAAGATAAAGTGCACTGTCATGGAGGTGTTTCTGTTAAATAAGCTTTAATCTGGTAAACAAACAGGTAACAAATTAAAAAAAAATTTTTTTTTAAAGTTCCAACAAAAAACTACTTGAATTAAAACAAAAAGAAAAATAAATGGTAGTTTTGCATGCAATTTCTCAAATCAGCCACCAGATGGCATCATATATCGGCGGAGACGATTTTACAACATCGATAAGAATAATAAAAAAAAGGCTTAAATATCAGTAAAAATATCTATAAAAACCAATTATCGGTTGATCTATATATGAAATAATGATTATTATTTTTATAATCTCTTTATTATAACATTTAAAATAAATTCTTGTGCTGTTTGAATAGGAATTGTACATACGGTCATTGACCCTGGCACAGATTCAGCTGTAAATAAAAAGTATGTCTAACGTTTAACATTAAATCGGTTACATTTGGACCGCAGCATAATTAACTTACAGTCAAAGCCAGAAATGATGCAAGAGTTGGAGCAAAGTTCAAAGGCAAAGCAGTGATTTTGCTGTAATTACGGCGCAGGAGTGCAGAGTAATTACAGCAACTGAATAATTAGCGTAAACAGATCATTTTCTCTATCGGCTATTAAACCTGTATAGTGAGTCGAGAGTTTAAGAGCTTTTCACAGACAATTAGAGAAAAGGCAGAAATAGATGTTATAATAAAAATGCTAATGATGGGGAAAGTAGATCATTTATCAAAACAGTCATTAACGATATTTATTCTTTTTTTAATCTAGGAATAAAACTGAAGAATAATTATTGTTGCCTTTTCCGCATTATTGGTGTATTTAGTATTTCTAAAACATTTTCTATCCATCCATCCATCCATCCATCCATGCATCCATCCATCTACCCATCCATCCTTAACTCATTAATAGTAAATGTAAGTTCTGTAAAATAATATTTAAAGCTAATATTCATCCATCTATCCATCCACCTATTTATCTATCCATCCATCCATCCATCCATCCATCCATCCATCCATCCATTTATCCATCCATCCATCCATCCATCCATCCATCCATCCATCCATCCATCCATCCATCCATCCATCTACCCATCCACCCTTAACTCATTAATAGTAAATGTAAGTTCTGTAAAATAATATTTATAGCTAATATCCATCCATCCATCCATCCATCCATCCATCCATCCATCCATTTATTCTCAGCTCAGGAAAAATCTTTCCGCTGATAAACACCCCATTACTCAGCTGGGCCTTTAGACTGATTTTAATATCTAGCAATGCTGGGACATGTTTTTTATATTTTATGTGGATTTTTTAAAATTGTCTATTTTGCTTTATTGGAAAGCACTTTGGTTCAGCCTGTGTGTTGTAAAGGGCTGCATGAATAAATGATTGATTGATTGATTAATTAATTTATTCATTCATTCATTTATTCATTTATTTATTTATTCATTCATTAACGGCTAATGCTAACGCAGACAAATAGACCAGAGTGGTTGAAATATGATTTCCATCATCATGATTGGCTAATATGCTTTTATTAATGGTAAGTAATAAAAACAATACAGTAATACTAAGACGACCTCTGGTATTTATTTTTTTACCTGTGTGCAGTTTTACTTACAATTAAACTTCTGGAAGCCACTGGAAACCTGAGCAACACTCTACTTTTTACAGAAGCAATATATTAATCGTGGCCTTATAATAAACTTCATGGGGAAGTTTAATCCTTGCAGGGATTTTGATTGGTTTCAACAAATATTAGTATTTTCCTAGTAGGAATTAAGATGCTATAGCAGCAACATTAACATGTGTTTTATTTGTCTTAAATGTTTTTATTTTATTTAGTAAACATTTAATTTTTTTATCATGTGGTTTTATTTTATTAATCAGACTTACTGTATTTTATTCCCAGCGCTGTATACCTGCATCTGATCATAGCGCACTAGATGTGGACATCTAGTGGACAAATAGTAGTACTGCAGCCGCCTCAGAAAAAAAAAAAAAAAGGGAACAAACGTAAATCCCGTTCACACTGATTTAATACTGGGATAATTAAATTAAATTAACAATACAAAGGAGAAAAAAAAATACACATTTTAAAACAGTTTAAAATCTGATCAACAAATCAGTCGGGTTAAATTTTAGAAATCAGTGAGACTGTGACTCTGTGAATCTTTATTGCCATCTAGTGTCCAAAGTCAACAATTACAAGACAATTAAACACTATATCCAATATACACCTGGTTTCTTGTGTTTTTAGAACTTGTTCTGTTTTTAGAACTTCTCATCTACACTAGCAAAATTTTCGCCCTATTGTTTATGATACAGGGCAGTACAGTGGGTTAGGGGTTAGCACTGTTTGTTTTTGTTGCATTTAATAATTAGGATAATAATTTAAAAAATTAATATATTTTGGATGTATCTTTATGAAATGAAAATAAGTAGTAACAAATCTAATTAAATAAATAAATAAATTACGTTATTATTGTTTGTCCTACAACAGAATTTTCTAAATAGTACTTACAGAGCACGTTATCAACTTTTTTACTTCCGGTGATGTAAAGACTTGATCCGGAATGTATGTTTGCCTGTTGCCAAGCAACCGTCCGTGTCGCTGTTTCCTGTCTGGGAAGCTGGTTTACTATGCTAAATAAAATAAAATAAAATGGGTTTATAGTTGGCATAAGCTTTTTAAAGTAAAAACAATACAAGAAACTATGTTAGACATAAAGGACTATATATATATATATATATTATATATATATATATATATATATATATATATATATATATATATATTGGTTTTATTATTATTATTATTATTATTATTATTATTATTATTATTATTATTATTATTAATTAATTTATTTTTTTTTAATATTTGGAAGTGGTGGCTCACGGTTAAGATGTTGGACTATCAATCCAAAGATTGTGGGTTAGGTTTTCCAGCTCCACCAAGCCATCACTGTTGGGCCCCTGAGCAAGGCCCTTAACCCCTAATTGCTCAGTTGTATAAAAGAGGTAAATGTAAGTCGCTCTGTAAAAGGACGTCTGCCAAATGCTGGAAATGTAAATGTAAATATTTAATTAAAATCTGATCTAACTGTTGTTTTGATATAAGGGATTTGTCCCAATCTGGCAACAGCAGATGCAGCGTCATGGCAGGGTGAAGCACCTGTAAGGCGGGGCGGCAGGTGACTCCCACTTGTTGTGATGCAGGTTTATCTCTCGGGAAAAAGTACAAGTCGCAACAATGCAGCTGAAAAACAGCGATACGAACCGGTAGCCTGTCTGTCTGTCTGTGAGTGAAGGAAAGTTTCATCTGAACGAGAAGCGGCTGTTAATGAAAAAAAGTGTACAATGAGTGCAAATGATGAGCGAAAGCGGCGAGAAGGAGGGATACGGAGATAACGGTAAGGGATGCTGTGATTCCGCCGCTGCTCTGGACCAGTCCATTCGAGATCTTTATCGTCTCTTTCAATTAAAACAAATTCACATTTGTAATTTATCATACAACAAGAAATAAATCTACAACACACTTTCTTTAGTTTATTATTAATTAACAGTTTATTCTGCAGTGAAGATGATAATGTGCATCTTATCTCTTGTATAATGTTTTTGGTGTCGGCCATTTTTTTAACAGGCCTTTTTGCCGACAAAGAGTTTCATAATTCTTTTATATTTAGTCTAATATTAGATTACTGTTAATATTAATATAGAATAGGAATGATAAAAATATTTGAATAATCCTGTTTTTCTGTTTATTATTTATTACACTTATTTATATATATTTCTATTATTATATTTTTTTTTTGCAAACCTGCTAGCACCACATGCTAACCTTTTCCTAAAAGTTATTTATTGTCATATTTATATATTTATTTATATATATTGTTATGTGCAAACTGGAATATATATATATACATATATATATACACATAACAATATATATATTTCAGAAAGTTAAATGCTAAGCGTGTCCTTTTATACATTTTTAATTTACAGCTGAATAATGTAGATTTTAAATTATAAGACATTATTCTGTCATAATAAATGGATTAATACTTTATAGCTGTGTAGTAATAACAATGCTGTTAAGTTACTGTCTTCAGTAAATATCTTGATTAAATCCACTGAATACAGAATGTGTTGCACCTGAAACAGAGAAAACACCGAACTGGAGCAGCTACAAACTGATTGTTGATCCAGTGTTGGAAAGTGGGAAGGAAAAGATCTACCGCTATGATGGGCTGCATTTCAGCGCACCGGTGAGTTTTAAATCGGGGGGTTTTTTTCATGGTAGATTGTTTTTGCCATCTTTCGGCTTTTAGCAAGACAAATGTGGATATTTTTTGAGCTTTGTGACCACCGGGGCTTTAAAAGGAAAAGCAGGGATTTACCTGAATGTCCCTGAGCCACCTGTGACATCTCTTAGGTGCTAACTCACTTTTTTACTCATCCATTTGGCCGAGGGTCATTGGAAAAGATATTCACATTTACATTTATTTGTTTGGCTGGCGGTGGGTTAGTAAATGACTTAGGCAAATCTAATTTAAACACAGCGTTGATAAACAGGTTGACTGCCATATGAGGGATTTCAACTAGCTGTCAAGTTAATTCTTTAAGTTTGTATTGTCAATTTTTTTGCCTAAAAATATAACAACCCTTAAAGTTTTTATTTTTTATTTTTACAGTCACTTGTTTAGTGTCTTATAATAATTTTTGCAGTAGCTTTAATTCATATTGTCGCAGCCGCCAGTGTCTTAATAGTGTCTAATTTTTCATAGATTAAACTTTTGGATGAGGTAGAACACCTTAATAAATACGATGATTTCAAAATATTATTAACCGCAGATTTTTTTCCTGTTTGGTTCATGTTTTTTGTCTCTTGTTTAAAGTTCCACATGTGATGGATGTGACATGTAAGTCATTGACTTGCAAAATATCTCACTACTTCGTCGAGCACATGAACTAATATTTCAAACTGAGCAATAAATCACAATGCCAAAAAGCTTTAAAATGTTTACCCTCGAATCGGGCAAAAGGTGTTGATTAATTGCAATGCAAATGACTGGTTACTTTTATGTGCTTGTTATAAGTTTGTCATGGTTTCTATAGTAACGGATCAATTACTGGAAGCTATAACACACGTTTAGTGTAAAAATAGATTGTTAGTGTAATAACCAGCTGTTTGAAAGCATAAAATAAGGAACAACGTTTGGATTTCTTAAGGTGATGTTTATTACACATTAATAACACAAGTCTCCCATGTCAATAAATCTGATCACTGAAACAAAATGGAATTGAACTATATATAATATAAAAATATATATATTTCTGTTTTAAAACTTGAAGTTATTCGTTATTTATAGTTATTCGTGAACAATAGCGGTAATCTTAATAAAATATTATTTCCAACAGAATCCTGGAATACACCAACCAGAAGTCAAAGACCCCCGAATCGCCCGCTTTTGGACAAAATTTAAAGAGACGAATTTGCCAGTTCCCAAATTTAAGGTTATAACAGTCAATTTGTTACTGTTTATTACTGTTTTATTATTTGTTTATGCTAATACAATGCATTGTAACGATCAAATTAAAAATATTTTTTTTATAGATTGATGAAAATTACGTTGGTCCACCGAAGGAGGTGACATTCGCCAGGCTAAACGACAACATCAAGGCCGGGTTTTTAATGGACATGTGCCGAAAATTTGGAGAAATCCAAGAAGCAGAGGTTTTGTACAATCCGAAGAATAAAAAGCATTTAGGAATAGCCAAAGTCATTTTCGAAACTGCCCGAGGGGCCAATGACGCGGTGCAAAAACTTCACAGTACCTCAGTCATGGGAAACCGCATTCATGTGGAGCTGGACCCGAAAGGTAAGGAACACTTTTGGAACCTAAAATGGCTTTTGACACTATCCATAGTATATGGCCAAATGTATGTGCACCCCTAATCACTATGGTATGTCCTAGCTCTTTGCTATTATAGTAAGCTCCACTCATTTAAACAAGACCTTTCCACCAGTTTATGAAGTGCATCTGTGAGTATTTGCCCATTTAGCGAGCTGGAGCATTAGTGGGGTACATTTAGTGCTCCAGGTTGTCCCAAATGTGTATAATGGGACAGTCCTTGCCCACAGTTGCTTTGTGCACAGATGTATTGCCATGCTTAAACCGGTTTCGTATAAGTGATAAGAAATGATTATGCTACAAAGTCCAAAGACTCCAAAGTAGATTTTGTTTTTCACAATAAAAACAATTTTAAAATTAATCATGGTTATTTTATTACTCAAGAATATTGTAAGAATGCTCCGATCAATCAACCGAAGATCGGTATTGGTCGATAATGAAATGTTATGACTCAATCAGTACTTACAAAACTTTGCTGATCTCACAAACTAATCACAATTTGCCATCACAGTCATGTCATTGCCAGTGGGAAACTTCTATGATGTTTTGAAAAACAATGACAAATTCGCTATTTGTATAAACGTAATGAGCTAATATAACAAAGGCAACATCAAAATGTACTTTTTCTTTAAAAAATGTTAACAGTGACCAGTGAACAGTGAGTTGTTATTGTAATAGTACAGTTCTTCTGTAATTCCAGGTGAGAAGCGGATGCAGTATTTCCAGCTGCTCGTCAGTGGGCTGTATACTCCCTTTACTCTTCCTTTAGGGGAAGAGGCCTGGGGACCACAGTCACCCACCAACAGCTCTGATTCCCACAACGTAAGTATTAAGTATTAAGTAAGTATTTAATCATTAAGAAGTCAGAATTGAGGGATATGTAACATCATAAATTACTGATCCTAATTGGAGAAATAGCTATTGGTCACAGGCCAAAATAGGAGAAAATCAGCTCACACTGTTTTTAATAGTCTTTTACGATTGTTGCTTGTCAGATTGTGGGAACATGATTAAAAATTAAGGAAAATATTTTCGGTTTGTCTCAGACAACCAAATTATGTGTGTGCTGGCCATTAGTCCCGCTGCTCATTCTCATTAGCAGTAAAAACTACATTTGCACCTTATTTACAGAAACTCAAACCGTCCACTACTTTATTACATCACTCGGCCCAACACACATGGCAGGTTTAAGGAATTTGTGCTTTCTGTTTACCCCTGGAGCATTTTGATTTAAATTTCTTACTGTATTCTATGCAGGAATATGACACAGTGAAGCACCTGTCTCATGGCTTGCTGTCGTCATCTTCTTCGGTCTTCGGCTCCAGCTCATTTGACTGCTCCACTCCTATGTCCATGGACACTGCCTATTCCAGCATGCATCAGGACACTCCATGTAGTTTCTGGCAGGACACGCCACACGGCTCGCCCACATCTCACAGTAACCCAGGAACCCCACCTCGCAGCGAGGGCCTTGTAAACCCAACTGACACACAGTCTGAAACACAATTTTACAAAAACCACACTCAATCAACTCCATTAAACACTTCTGAATCCCAACACACCTGTCACAATCCTTATTTGGTCCAGTTAATGCCACAAACACCAAATACAGGGCAAAGGTCTTCAATTAGCCTTATTCAAAGTTCATGGACCTCTAAAGGGCACATTGTGTCAGGAGGCCAGTCCAGAAAATGCAGGGCTCCTCAAGGTGGGCACAAGGATCGTGTGTGGGGCACTAAATACCAAAACGCGTATAACCGTAGGCCAGAGCATCGCTACATTCACAGACCTGGATTCAACAGATCTCACTATCGGTCTGGATGCACCACTAATCTAGTGCCTTTAGTTACATTTCAAGGAACTGCTAAGCCACAGCCAAATGGGTCTCTTATCCACTGTAGTAGTAGCACAAAAAAACCTTCTGGACAAACACTTATAGAAACACGTACAGGCAGCATGGACAAGCAAGCAGTTATGCCAGTATCCCAGAGGGGCAACTTGTGTCAAATACAAACATTGTGCTCACAGCCATTGGGAAAATCTTTGGTTGTTCCACAAACAACAATCAGTAACTGCTTTAACTCTTCTCCTCATGTTCCTTTTGTACAACAGCAGGACACAAATGTGATACAAGCTCCAGAACTGTGCATCCCCCCTGCGACAAAGAGAAGTCCCTCAACGGAACAGGAACCAAGTAGTTTGGACTCTCGTATCAAGATGCTTCTGGGCACTCAAAGTCTAGATTCAGGAGAAAATGAGGAGACTTTAAATTCAGAAGACTTGGTTTCCCCAAACATTCCCCAGGTGTTATCCAAATCTGGGCCTTACTCTCCTCAATCCCCTGATGCTTCACCAACCGTGAATTTTTCCACAGCTTCAGGTCCCTGTAGTTCCACACAGCAAACTGCAGTTAAAATAAGTTTCAAGGACGTGAATTCTTTCCAAATTTCTGTCTCTGCAAATAAGGAAGAGGAAACTCAACCAAGTAATAAGCCTTTGTCCAAGATACCCGTCATTTCAACAACGCAACCAGCTCAGGAACCTCACCTGGCAGCTATGGTAATAAAAAATCATAGGCTAATAATTTATAGCTTTATTCCATCTGTACTAGTTACCTGTTTTTGTTTTTTACAAATGTTTTACAGGCATATATCTTTATGTCTCTTATAGAATATGCTGTCCTTAAGACCAGAACCTTCAGAGCAACACAGTCAACCTGGGACCGGCTTGTCAACTGCTTCTTCTGTATTTCCATGTCCTCCTCCTCCTCCTGTACTCCTACCTCCAGCAGGCTTTCCTACTGTACCACCTCCAGTTTTGCCTCCTATGTGTGGAACTTCCTGTCCTGCACTACCCCCCGTACCAGTTCGAATCGCTTATCCTCCTCCTAACTTCTCTGTATCTCCATTGCCTCTCAGCCTGCCACCGAAGATCCCTATGGGACAAATAAACAGGCCCCCAAGATGGACTAATCCTCCTCCTTCTGCTTGTCTTCCTATCCCGACCAGAATAACCCAGGGAAAATCCCACACTGTTTTTCCATCTCCTTTTTCCATTCCTCCTCCCCTAACACCTTTTACATGTGTGGATGAAATCAGACAGGCACCATGTCCAGGTTTTAATTCGGCTGCCGTCCCTGTCTATAGAGCACCGTGGCCACCAACACAACTGCCTGCGTTTGACCCTTTGGTGCCGCCTCCAGGCTACTTACCCATGACTGGGTCACTGCACAAGGCCACAGTGGATGGAGTGATAGTTGCTGTAGCTGCAGAACTTAGAGTTATAGTGAAAAAAGACATTTACCGCAGGATGATTGAAAGTGTTGCCTTTGCAGCATTTGATCAATGGTGGGATGAGAGGGAAAATTCTGCTAAGGTAAAATATGTGTTACTAATATTCAGACCTACATTTATATGCTATATTGGTTACTAGTTATTTATATGTATACTTGAATCTGAGATGTTTGTCAGAAAAATACTTTAATACCCACAGATATCAGTGGTTTCTGTGAAATCTGGAGAAAGAAAAGAGAAGGAGATTGTACCCCTCAGAGTTTTAGAGCCATGTCAGACCGCAGAGGGTACGGGGTCAGGGAGCACAATACCGGGCACGGGACTGGGGTTGGGCCTCCGCTCTATCCTAAAACTGCCTTCATTTAAGGTACCACAAATCATAAACGATATTTTTTCCAATAATAATGTATAGGTATACAGAAATAAATCGCTTTTTGTAGTGGTAGTATGTGTGTGTCTAGATGCTTTGAGAATTAGTTTGAAATTATCTCTATTTTTCTTGCTTTTCTTTTTATGCTCAGGTGAAACGGAAGGATCCATCTGGTGAGGACCCCGGGGAGACCAAAAAGTCATGTCCGTCCTCTTCATCTGGTCAGACGCTTTTATTTCAGGAAGCAGGTCAGTTCAGTGGTCTTGATCTTCAATAATTCAGCATCTTGCCTTATCCAGAGTCGTTGTATGCAATACAAAACTACTGATTTCTTTTTTTTTACCCAGAAGTTCTTCAGCATTTTATCTAATCAACTTCTATTAAGTGTGAATTATTGACGTGTTCACAAGCAGGACAGGAGACACACATGCAGGATGAAGAAGCTGACAAGCCCCAGAAGGAACAAGGAGTTTCTGCAGTAAAGCGACGGCACGCCAGACCATTGGAGCTGGACAGTGATGATGAAGAGGAGCAAGACGAGAAACAAACGGAGGAGAACGAGGAGGAAGACTCTGGGAATAAAGAAAAGTTTGGTTTGGAACAAGAGGAGTGCAGGAATACAAATATTGCAAATACCGACCAGGTACAATACACCTTGCACAGGTAAATGTTTTGTTTTATCAGATAATAGCACTTTAAGTATTTTTTTGTCCTGGCAGGAGGAAGATGATGAGGAAGAAGGAGAAGGTGGCGGAGAAGAGGGGAAGTGTTTATTTGTGAAAGTGGATGAAACTTTTATAGACAAAGGTAATAAAATAGTTATTACACTAGTGTTTTTATGGGTTTTGCTGATCTCTTATATATTTTAACCTCCTTTGCTGCATTTAAAGTGAATTTATTTTGCTGTCCCCCAGAGGTGATTAGCATAGCGTCATCAGACTCCTCCATTAACGCCGATTATGAATCTACACTCTCGTCAAGATCTGACACAAGGTCCTCCAATGACAGCCGTTACTCGTCTGACCGTGAGGAGTCTGACGGGGACGACGTAGAAAGTCCATCGTCTGAAGCTCCTGAAGAGGAGAGAGCAGTGGAGGAGATTTGGATTTCATCTGATGATGATGATGGTGATGATGTTGAAGAATATGTATCTCACACACCGGCAAGTTCTTCTGCAAACTTCTGGGGGGACGAGCTGGAGCTGCCTCTGACTCCGTCTGCTCCACTTTCTAACGATGGTGACCCAGACGACAACCTGCTAGGTAAAACAGTACAGTCTGATAAGTAACAATCACTAAATACAGCGTAAACCAAGCTTAGGCAATAGCAATAAAGTTATTATTGTATTGAGTCCTGACAGGTCTCAGGTCAGACATTAAGCCAGTGTGTGATTATTTATCTTTCTTGCAGCCTCTGATGGACAGCAGGAGCTCCGAGTGCAGGTTTTTCTTCACAGCTACGGGTGCCAGGATCCAGTCTCGCAGCACTTATCTAACAAACTTGAGCTGTCTGATCCGGCTACGCTTCCCTCAGCCTACGAGTCGCCAGAGCTACAGTGCCCGCCGTCGCCAACATTTAGACAGTTCTCCTCTGGTACACTAAGATAATTGACACTAAGATGTATGTGACAGGTATTTAAAAAATAACTCGAGTGTAGTTGGTTTATTTCTTTAAATATATTTACAGATGAGGGGTTGGAGACAGACATGATTGATTTACTGGAGGAATCTGCGACCCTAAGACCCCCCACGCCAACCGGCTCTCAGACGGACAGCGAGCCAGAGCTCGAGCTCAGGATGTCACCCACTGCTGCTGATGAAGTTGAACTACCCTGTACTCCTGGAGGAAGTGAAACAGAGCCCGAAACACTGCCTTTATCACCGACTCCCTCTCCTTGTCTTCCTCCTCCGCCTTCTCCCACAGGCTTCCATCTTTTCCCATCTCCTCCACTGTACCTGTCCTCTCCTCCTCTCTTCTCCTCCTATCCTGCCTACGATGAAACACCTAAAACACCAGGAAGGACTAACAGAGAGGAGCAGATACGTCATACAGCAGAGATTACGATGCAAAGGATGGCGATGCACAGCCCGTTCCCTTCTTCTTTTCTGTCAGTATCACCCCACACAGGAAGCGGAGTTCCAAGAACTCCGGGACGGGACATCACTCCGTCCTCGCCTCTTTCTGAAGAAAGTGAGGTCCTTTTTCAGCAGAGAGAGCACTGGCGCAGTCAGAGTCCACGCTATTCGCAACAAATTCATATCCGTAGCACCAGCTCATCCCCGTACTCATCTGATTCCTCAAGCTCAGGGACACAAGATTTAAGATTCTCTACAAATCAGTTGGCACATTTTAATGATCTCAGAAGGAGAAGGGAAAGGATGCAGCGTAAAAGGAGAATGATTCTCTTGCAGGGAAACAAGCGAAACAAGGACAATTATCAACATGTGTCTTTGCAAGGTTCAGTCGCTAAATCGTCATCATGTGTGGCGGCTTCGTATCTGAGCAAGGAACTGGCAGCTGATGCCAAAAAGCCTCTGCAGGGACTGGAAAACCGGTTAGAAAACAGGCTTCAACAGAGGCCACTGGGGAACCAGAGACTCCCCGAACCACTGTACCCGTGGAGAAAGAGAAAGTCATGTCTGCACAGCTTTGTGTTCGCCCCTCGGTCCAAACGGAGAGAAAGGTTGCTGATCAATGCCGTCTGGACTAAAGGAGTGAACTCGGAGGAGATCGGACACCTGAAGGCCTCATACGAAAGGATGCTTCTGCAAAGCAACACCTTCGACTGGCTTAGAAGCACACACTGGGTTCCTCATCCTCATATCCTTACCTAGACCATTACTGTTCACAACATAAGAGTGTGTGACTGCGCAGTCAGATTACTTACTTTTAAATGTTTTAGTACAATTAATAAAGACAATATAGTCAAATTAATCAAGAGGAGTCAAATTAAGCAATTTTAGGCTTAAACTGGAAGACTCTAATTGGTAGCTCAGGGTTGAAAGGTCAAGACTCAATTCCCAGTTTTTTAATTCTCGTCTTTCTTTTATCTAATTGTATACTTAATTTGGGCGAAGCTAGGGCATGATGTTAACTTAGATTGATCAGCCTGGAGATTTTCAGTTAACTGAGTTTTCCGCACGGCTGCTCTCACTGTGCACACTGTCGCCCTCTGCTGGCTGTAGGCGCTGAAGCGCAGCATCTTACATTACAAAACAAATTTCACGCGCAACTGTTTATTTTAAATAGGATCATTATAAATTATTATTTGTTTTTCTGTTTCCTGGACATTTTATTTGAGGAAATAACGATAGAAATTATGTCATAGTTTGTATCTAGCCTATATAGTGATTAAAATGAAGCGGTTTGGAAATTAAAAAATAAAATGTAACTTTAAAAATATTTTCAATGCATTTTCTTACCGTGAATGAAATTATTTTAAAAAAGCAGTATTAGTAAGCTATTTGACAGTTCTAGCATGTGTTCCTTGACTTCTCCTTACCAAGCAGCGTTCCTCTGGAATGGCCGCCTAAGTTGCCATGTGGCGCTCGCTATCACATGACTGGGTCCGCTCGCACTGAGGGATTTTACGTCATCAGCAAGAGGGACAAGCTGCGCTACCTCCGACACACACACACCGCCTCGGGAGAACTGACTGCAGACACACAGGTGTGGATCATGAGTGAAGTGCAGAGTAAAAATAGTTCTGGAAAAAAAAAGATCCTATTTACTATAATATTATCTACTAACCCTCAATAATGCAGCAAAATGTAATTGTTGGTAAAACTGCTGTAATGAATATAAATAAGATGAAAATGATATTAAATAATTTATTCTGTACATCTTTAGAGAAAATATTACATGAATTTTTATTGTATCCATGTAGTATACAAACGCTCCAGCCGCGCTTCCCTCATCGTCCCGTTCCGGATCAGATTTCCGAGCTGAACAACGACGCCTGCTCTCCTCCTTTAGCTGTGACAGCGACCTGCTCAAGTTCAACCAACTGAAGGTAGGAACGTCTGAAACCTTTTCCACAAATATTACCGTAAATATATTAATTGGGGGAAGTGGTGGCTTATGGTTAAGGCACTACCAACCCGAAGATTGTGGGTTCGATTCCCAGATCCACCAAGCCACCACTGCTGGGTCCTTGAGCAAGACCCTTAACCCCCAATTGCTCAGTTGTATAAATAAGATAAATGTAAGTCGCTCTGGGTAAGGACATAAACGTCCTTTAAACCTTAAACTGGACTGGTTTTTCCAGGATGGATTTTACAGTGGACACATTTTTAAATCCTTTTTTTTTTTTTTTTAAATGATCATTATTTTTAACGTACATCTGCTGTGTAATCGAATTCAGTTCCGTAAGAAGAGGCTACGCTTCAGCAGGAGTCGCATCCACGACTGGGGGTTGTTTGCAGAGGAGCCCATTGCTGCTGATGAGATGGTGATCGAGTATGTGGGTCAGAGCGTCCGCCAGGTCAGTCGCTATTTTTTTCTCATTACTGAGACAATCAAAAAACATACTAAAAAAATTGAGGAAAAAATGCGGAAAGCTCATTTTATAGGGTTAGACGGGTGTTTTTCTGCCTCTGGGAAAATGTAATAGTCTCAAGCTACGTTCTTGACAACTTTGTGCCTTTTCCTAAAAGAAAACTACTGACTGAAAAGAAAAGGTTCTCCAGCACTGACAGATAATTTAGAAGATTTAGAAGGACATCCTGGTCATTGCAAAAATAATTGTCTACCATTTTTTGGCAAATTAGGATAAACTGTCAAATTACACTAGTGCAGCGGTGGGCAATCTCTGTCCTGGAGAACTGGTGTCCTGCAGAGTTTAGCTCCAATCCTAATCAAACACAGCTGAACTAACTAATCAAGATCTTGCTGGGTAAACTTAAAACTTACAGGTAAATGTGTTGGGGCAAGTTGGAGCTGAACTCTGCAGGACACCAGCCCTCCAGGACTGAGATTACCCACCTCGACCCAGAGTGTTCATATGAATAAAATGTGATAGTGCAGTGGTTGAGGTGTTGGCCTTTTAATTGGAAGATTGGGGTTCGATTCCCAGAACCATTAAGTTATCACTGTTGGGCCCCTAAGCAAGGCCCTCATCCCCCCAATTGCTCAGATGTATAAAGACAGATAAATGTTAAATTAAGTCTTGTTTGAATGAAAGTGGCCTTGTTTTAGAGCTGCTTCGGTTTGGACTCTGTCTTTAGGTGATAGCGGACATGCGCGAAAGACGCTACGAGCAGGAAGGAATCGGCAGCAGCTACCTGTTCCGAGTTGATCAGGACACCATTATCGACGCAACCAAATGTGGCAACCTGGCCAGATTTATTAACCACAGCTGTAATGTGAGTAGTGATTAGTACTTATTTAAGAATAAAGGTTAGCTTCTTTGAAGGTTTTACTTACTGCTGTAGATTTTTACTTTAAATTCTTTAAATGATTCTTTAAAACAAACTTTAAAAAAGAGTAATTGATCTACAGTCCTTGTTGGTGATTGGGGTGGGGGGGGGGGGGGTTGGGTTGGCAGATTATTCCAAAACACTTTTACAGTCATATCATCTAAATTACCTTTTTTTTCAAATCCTCTTTTTCACTTTCCACTTTTTTTTTTAATGTTCAGCCAAACTGCTACGCGAAAGTCATCACTGTCGAGACCAAAAAGAAAATAGTCATCTATTCTCGCCAGCCGATCAGCGTTAACGAAGAGGTCACCTACGATTACAAATTTCCCATCGAGGATGAGAAGATCCCCTGCCTGTGTGGAGCCGAGAACTGCAGAGGAACCCTTAACTAAACCCTCAATCACATACCGTACAACATCATTTATTATCATGTGACTTTCTCCAGCATGGGACAGTAATTGTTGAGGACAATGATAAAGACATTGCGATGCTGTTTAATCACCACATGTGATGTACGTCCTTTAGTTACAGTAAATGAGGGACTTGTAAAGACATCGTTACTTATTTTGAGTAGATCATTGGAATAATCAACGACACAGTGTGAGTCGTATTTTTTTAAAGGCAAAAATCCTGACCAACATTTAATTAGAACTCATAACATCCTGGTATCTCCGGGGGGGATTTTAAATCTAGATATCAGGTTAACTATTTATTGTACAATGATTGTACAATTTTTTTTTCTGTAACACATTTGAATTCCGAACAGCAGGTCAGAATGCAGGGCAAATAAAGTATATTTTCTTGCAAGAAGTAAGTTAGAAGGTTAAATATAGAAGGTAAGAGGAAACCATAGAACCAAGAAACTGATACAGGAAGAAGAACATGTAAAATCCCACAAAGAGAGTAGTGAGGAGCTACTTACAGTAAATGTATTCAAGTTAATGGTAATTCAGAGGAATAAATAAATAAAATAAAGCATCTGGGGTTTGTTTCAGGGGGGTAAAAACCGAAAGTGGAGAATGCGGGCATCGATCCCGCTACCTCTCGCATGCTAAGCGAGCGCTCTACCATTTGAGCTAATTCCCCGGATGGGCCCGGATTGCTTTTTACAACTGATAGTGTTTAAGGAAACAGTTAACATAAAAAAACATTGTATAAAACATTTTTACAGCCGTGTGTATTATTCTACAAAATGTTCTAAAATACTTTGAGTTACACAAATTCGTCTTAGCGTTTATAAACTCACTTATTCACAGTTCGTTTACACATTCATTTAATATGTAGACTAATAACATTAAAATACTTGTTAGGTTTTTTATATGGATTAATATGAAGTTGGAAAAAAAAAAAAAAAAGATAAGTGGAGAATGCGGGCATCGATCCCGCTACCTCTCGCATGCTAAGCGAGCGCTCTACCATTTGAGCTAATTCCCCATACAAACAGTAAGAAGTTCGATATTTCTTATGACTGTAGCATCTAATGTACCAACAGAAAAAAATATTAAGTAATTTCTAAGACTATTAAATCAGTTATAAGTGTCCAGGTAATAAGGTTGTGATGTTATTTTCTTATTGATTAATAATTTAATATTTATTATTACATACGGTATTATGGCTGCTTCGGTAGCATGCTAAGTCAGTGTTCTAATTACTCTTCTGAACGCTAGAGGGCAGTACATTACACTGGGCTATTAAGTTATCCAGTATACAATGAACTGTAATATTTTGTGACTAAACTTTTATGCAACTGAGCAAATGGAGGTTAAGGGCCTTGTTCATGGGGCCCATCAGTTTTTTAAATAACTGATGATCCTGCCTGAGGCTGATGTGCTCTGGACTGGTGACTTTTACGGGG
Source organism: Bagarius yarrelli (assembly GCA_005784505.1). Taxonomy (NCBI): domain Eukaryota; kingdom Metazoa; phylum Chordata; class Actinopteri; order Siluriformes; family Sisoridae; genus Bagarius; species Bagarius yarrelli. The sequence goes on from VCAZ01000071.1 coordinate 817,091, forward strand.
TGTCCCCCCTCCTGCCTTTTGCCCTTTGAGAGACAGCTGGGATAGACTCCAGCAGATCCCTCTGACCCCGAATCAGGGAATAAGCGGTTATAGAAGATGAATAAATCAGTAAGTTTGCTTGTTTAAGGTGAATATAAAAGTGTTTTTATTTTATTAAGTACATACACAGGCTTAAGAAAAAACAGTCAGGTATCTGGGTTGCTAAACAGACAGACACAACTGTCATCTTCTCCTTTCGGCTGTTTCCTTTTTAGGGGACTCCACAGCGAATCATTTGCCTCCACCTAGCCCTATTCTCTACATCCTCTGCACTCACACCCACTAACTTCATGTCCTCGTTTATCGCATCCCTATACCTCCTCTTTGGTCTTCTTCTTTGCCTCCTGCCAGGTAGCTTCATTTCTAACATCCTCCTACCAATATATTCACTATCCCTCCTCTGGACATGTCCAAACCACCTCAATCTGGACTCCCTGACTTTCTCCCCAAAACATCTAACATGAGGCCCCCCCCCCAAATGAACTTGTTCCTAATCCTGGCCAACCTCGTCACTCCAGAAGAAAACATCTCAACATCTTACTCAGACAGAGACAACAAGTGTCAAACATCCCTTAAATCAAATAACATGTGCTGCTAATAAGACACAAATGAAAACTTTATTAGTTTTTCCACACCAAGCAAAAGGTGTGAAAGTTATCACAGTTGTTAAACAGTTGTTAAAAAAAATCTGTGTTTTCATATATAAAAAGATGAAAAGTGGATGAATTGATAAATAAAGCAGATTAAAGATCAGATTTCTTGGGATGTCCCATTGGGCATGAGGACAGTGAGGTTCCCTCTGGCGTGCTGGTCTGCCTCAATAGCTTCAAATAGAGACTTGAAGTTTCCTGCACCAAAGCCCTGTAACATCAGAGTGAGATGTTTTAGAAGTTCTCTCTGTCTCCCCCTGCTGTCTCTCTCTCTCTCTTTCTCTTCTAATCTTTTAGAAAGGACTCAACTATTCATTTCTGAATAATGTACGTATATCTCAGTCAGTTGGGACTGCACAGACCTGATGGTTGTTCCTCTGGATAACCTCCAGGAACAGAGTGGGTCGATCCTGTACTGGTTTGGTGAAGATCTGGAGCAGGTAACCGTTATCGTCGTAGTCCACCAAAATGTGCAGCTTCTAGAAGAACCACACGACAGATTTGTTGGTTTGCTGCATTGGGAATGGGTTAAATGGGGTTTTTTAAGAAAAAAAAGGAAAGAATCTGACCTCTAAAGTGCTGAGATCCTCATTAATTTTAACCTTCGAGTCTTTTAGTTTCTCGCGGAGCTGCTCGTAGTAGGTGTTCGGCACAGTCATGAACTCCATGCCTCGCTCCTTTAGATTACGGATCTACAAACACACACACACACAGACACATAAACATACACACAGACACTTACACCATTGGAAAGACCATATTTATGTATTTATTTGTATTTATTCATTTATTTAATTATTCAATTATTCATCCATTCATCCATTCATTTATTCATCTACTCCATCCATCCAACCAACCAACCATCCATCCATCCATCCATCCATCCATTTCATCTATCCATTCATCTAGCCATCTACTGAACCATCCTTCCATCCATCCTTCCATCCATCCATCCATCCATCCTTCCATCCATCCATCCATCCATCCATCCATCCATCCATTCATCCATTCATTTATTCATCTATCTATCTATCTATCTATCTATCTATCTATCTATCTATCTATCTATCTATCCCCCCTGTACACCCCCACACTGTAGAAAAAAAACTGTAGAATGGGGACAAATTAAAGGAAAAAAACAGCGCTAGTCCTTTATTTGTCCACCAGAAGACAGAGTGATGCTTTTTACTCACAGCTGTGATAATGTTTGAGGTGTTCATGGCAATGTGCTGGACTCCTGCGCCACCGTAATAATCTACATACTCCTACAAACACACACACAGAGAGAACAAATTACTTTCGAACGGTTTTAGTGTACGTGAGATGATGGTATTGCAGGAAAATCATTACATTCATGGTATTTGCTCTAACAGCACACGCATTAGTGTCTTGTTCCTCACGTATGAAGATATTAGAGCAAAAAGAGGGAAATACATTTAAGACGATAATAAATATAAAAGGGATAAACTTAACACTATGTCCACCCCTAGTGCATATGGCTGTATGTGTGTGTGTATGTGGCTGCTTGCCTGGATCTGGGACTTGCGTTTACCAATAGCAGGTTCATTGATCGGCATCTTTACTGTCTCCTCATAGTTTGCCACCACGATGGAGCGCAAAGCACTGAACTCAGTCTGCAGCTGTTTATCATCTACAGACCAGAATCGGTGGAACAGGAGGTTCTTCCGGTACCTGTGTATATACACACACACTATTATGATTAGCTCAGAAGAAAGTAAGGAGAGTTTTTTGTAAGCTTTATCAATTGTTAACCAAACCAACCCCCTTATATCCCTCTCTATTCATCCACTTTCTCTCTCTCTCTCTCTCTCTCTCTCTCTCTCTCCCTTTCTGTTAGAAAGAGTTTGTTTGCATAATAACTGGTGTACGCTGGAACCGGCCCCACAGCTTTCTCTCAGTCCTCACCACTCTAACTGCTTCCAGATGCGCACACACACACTGAGACCCCCGGAGTTTCACTAAGTCAGAGCTTGAAGACCCCCTTTTTTGGAACCCCCAGAAGCAGCCACAAGAACCCAACCATCTCTCTTTCTCAATCTTTCCATTAATTATCACCATGTATCATTCACCACAACTGATTCTGTCTAACATCCTAATGCGTAAGTCAAAATCACATTCTGTTCAAACATGTACCTCCTGACCTGAAAAAAAATACGTTCTTATAGTATGATTACAAGTAGCATGAATGAAATTTGTGTGTACTGCGTCCGCCATGTTGATATTGACATGTGAGATACGTGACATCACAGCAGCACGAAATTTTAAGTTGGATAATGTTTAACTTGAATGATGTTAAACAAATCAAGAGGAAATAACAAATTAATTTTCTCACCATTCCACCACAGACACCATCTGATCATCTGGCTGGTTTCCCACCACATGATCAATGAAATCTAGATGTCCAGATGGTCTGTAAGAAAGGAAACCAGAATGTTACTGGAAATATTTGACATAGAAATGACTTATGTTACAACATTAGATAAACTTTACACCAATTGATTTATTAAATTATGTTATGGTGCTTCCTCACTTACAGCTGTGCTAGGAGCGGATCACGGTATAGCGGTGTGTGAAATCCTGGGAGAAAAAGTCCTGTGTATCCATTTCTCTCCACCAATGTGTGAGTGGTGTCTCCGTACTGAAAAAGATGAAGGACAGAAAGTGGGACTTTTATTTGTCAAATGTTAAGACTGGTAGAACATCATTGCTGGGGAAAAAAAGGGTAATAAAACTGTCTGCTAAGACATGGAGCTATACGTACTGTCTGCAGCACAGCCAATTTCACGCTGCCAAACTCGTCCTCCAGTACGTAAGGCTCCCTGACGATGGTGGCTCCTTGCTCTCTGGCTTTCTATGCACACACACACAAAAATGCCAAAGAGTGCAAAAGGTCTGATTTCCAGCTTTTTTCAGTGAATCGATTGGTTCTGCTCAGCTCACCGATGAATCGACTCCCAAACGAATCGACTCATTTACTTTTTTTTGGTTCTTAGCAAAAAAATGTCTTTCTCTTACTACAGCTCGTCCTAAATAATTTTACTGACACACAAAGCTCAAATTTCAATAATAAAAGTCATAAAAGATTCGCATGGCTTTTGGTGAAGAAAGCTGACCCGATAAATTTGGAGTCAAGTCGACTCCCACTGCTCAAATATACAGTGGACTCAAATGGTTGATGTGTTTAACTAAACAAGTGAGGAAGAAAAGTAAACATTACCTTCACAATGAAATCACAGTCTTCTACGGTGAAGGCAACATCTTTAACTCCATCTCCATGTTTTACCAAGTGCTCCCCCATTTCTGATTGGATAAAACTGGAGTTTTTTTAGTGTTTTAAGATAAAGATAAATTTATACTAAAATTAAACATTTATACTTTTTTTCAGAAATAAGAACCCAAAATCTACTACATCTATCCTCACATAACAACATAAAGCTTTATCTCCACACACACACACAAACACTCACACATATCATATTACATTATGTTCTATTTATACTTTATTCAATTCCTTTATTCAATCATGAGGACTAAAATTAAATATATTCTTACTATAGAAAACATTTTTAATCTACTATTATACTTTTCTGTCTATTTTTTTTTATCTATTTTTCTTTTAAACCTTAATTTAAAAAAATATTTAACTACATCGTGCATATTTAATAACTATGTTACAAATAAAGAGCCTTAAATATGCAAATTATTTAAATAAAGTATTCATTAACCGTTATTTATAGCTGCTGTTTAATTGAAACAATAAAAAAAACATATTATAAAGATATTAAAGACTTTTGTAAGTTTTTTCGGTTGATTATTATTTTTTTATATTAGCATTCCTGTTGATGCTTTATTTCTCACGTGCAGAGTTCACACTAACCTTTGTTACCGGGATTCAGCGCAGAGGAGAAGACGTAAATAATCTGCAGTGAAAGAAAAAAAAAAGTTAATTAACATCCAACTATCCATCTTCTATACCTGCTTATTCTATCCCAGCCGTCCCTGAAAGGGCAAAAGCGCCACACACACACACACACACTCAGTACTTTGGGCAATTTAAAATCACCAAACAATTTAACATACATGTTTTTGGACTGTGGGAGGAAACCGGAGAACCCGCAGTAAACCCATGCAAGAACCCACAGGGAGAACATGCACACTCTACACAAAAGGACCCCCGTCCAGGAATCGAACACAGGTCATTCTTGCTGTGAGGCAACAGTGCTGACCACTGAGCCACCATGCTGCCCCTGTGCGTTCTTGCCTCAAATTAATTAACAATGAAACCATTTTCCAGATTTAGTAATAAGAGAATCTGGATATTAGCTGCCTTGTGCATGGCAGGGTGGTTGGTATGCCGTTTATTTCACTATGAAAAACTATGATAGACTTCATATAGACTTAAAAAAAAAATTAGGAGACATTCTTTTGAAAATGACATAAATTTAAAGACTAAACACAATTTTCTGACATAAGTTCTGGCTATCTTAAGTTATGTTTAGTTGTTATAGTGTTGTACTACTGATAGGAAGGTTGAGAGTTCAAATCCCAGGGTCAGCTATCTTCATTGCTGGGCCCCCGTGTAAGGCCCCTGTGTTAGTAGTATATGTAGGAGAAATGTTAGTGGCTTTGCTAAGGCATTTGGCAAATGCTGTAGATTTATCGTAAATGCAAATATATCTAAAATTCAATATCATTAACAGACATTTTATATAAAATCCTTCTTCCTTTTTTTCGTTTTCAAATCTTCATAATGCTCACCTTTCCCTGCTTTACCACATGAGAAACAACATCACGGCTCCCTGTCTCCAGACCGCAGTATGCCAGAGGCTCAAATCCCAGCTTGTTGCAGTAAAAGGAGGCGGCCTGGGACGAAGAAAACACACCAAATTAAAATTTATTCTGATTAACTATTTGGTCAGAAAGAGTGTGTGTGAGGGAGAAAGAGTGTGTGTGTGAGGGAGAAGTGGTAGCTTAGTCGTTAAGCTAAATTCCCACAAGCTGACACGACCGTGCCCTAACTTTCAACTGATAAAATCAAGTGGATAAAAAAATATATATATTAGCAATACTAAAAATGTAAAATGTGTGTGTGTGTGTGTGTGTGAATGATGCCTTGTTATGTATCTTTTTTTCATAAACATGATCCGAGATTTCAAGCTGATTTTAACCCTCGTGGGGTCAAAGAGGCACCGGATAGAAATAAAAAACTCCCAGCATGGATCAAATTAGCCAGAGGATGGAATTTTAACTTTGACGTCCCTCCCCTCTAAGGAGCCAATGACGTTCTTCAGTGCAGAAACTCCTCTAAGGTTCGATAAGTTTAAAGAACAATAAAGTAAAAACAAAACCACAATTTTTATAATAAAATAAGTGAAATTACCTGCTTGGCATTTCCGACCCAGAAAGTGAGGTGGTCGAAGCTGATAAACTTGCCCTGCTGGGGCTGATGATGCAGCATGAAAGAATCAGAGGTAATTAATGAAATAGGCTAACAAATGATGTAGGAATGAATATTACATTTTTAACACAAATTCGAAATATATAAAATATAAAATAGCTGATTGTTAGCGCAGCTACCTTTTCACCTTTATCCGTGTAGGAAGTCTAGAAAAAAAAGGAGGGATAATTCTTTTCAGCATCATTTCTTCATATCCCGGTTCAACCTTTCTACCTTTGTATAGTCGTACATAACATTTTAAAATGTCAAGGAATAAATAAATAAAAAATCAGCTTACCATTTTGGTCTGTTGCAGCTTCTGAGATTCGAGGTGGAATTTTGGTTCTGGTCCCAGATATAAGAAGAGGGAGGGTCTCGTAGCTCTGCCTCGGAGAAGGTGGGTCAGAGGCAGAAATTAAACAACGACTTAAAAGTTAAAGCTGGAGAAAAAACATTTATTTATATATATATATATTTTGTTATTACAATAAGAATGGAAATTATAACCACAACTGATTTTTTTTTTATTCTTATTGTTAATATGTTTTATAATTTATATAGATGATTTTACAAATAAAGAGACACTTTAGAAGCTTAAGTCTTATTTTATTAATTTATTAATTTATGTTTAAAGTTTTATAATTTTTTATAATTTTGTTATTTCATAGTCGCAAAATCGTCTATATGATCCTAACACACAGTATAAAATAGTACAAACAAGCACTAATTAATATAAAAATAATTATTTACATACAGCAACAGTATCTTTTTTTTAACCCAAGAAATCACTGCATGCTGATGTTTAAAAGCCAGGGGTTTTGTTTTGCTATTAAATAGTAATAGCAGAATACAGTAAAATGTTAAAACTTTATCTTAACTTTTTCAATGATCTAAAATAAATACTTTTTATCCTACGAATAGGAGAAAGTGATGGGGTTTTTATATGTATCATGTAAAAGCTGTGCATCAGAAGACATTTTTTAACATGGCTTTTTATAATCATCCAGCTGTTTGCACCACATGGAGCACAGCAAGAAGAGGAGGTGCCGCTGCTCTGGTTCCTTATTGGCTGGATGGGTTTTTTTTCTCTCTAGTTCTCAGTGCCAAACAAAGCACATGTGATGCCGGACTATGTTAGTTATTACATGTAAGAGTTATCCTTTATGAAATAAATTCTGAGCTGAAGATGGATAAACTGCTACGTTATATGTGTTTGTTCTTCACGCATAAATGATATTAATAAATCTTTGCTAATAAATACTAAAAAAAAAAAAAAAGATTTAAAGGACCATGAATAATCCATTTTAAAAAGTACAGTGTCATCCTAACATTCGATCTCCACTTCATATGTATTTACAGTTGTTTTTCAGAAATTCTATCCAGTCTAATTGTCTTCATTCTCATGGCATAATGCTTCACCTGGGCTTCTCTTCTCTTCTTATTCCTCAGTGCTGTTATTCCCAGACACGTTTGCACCTTTGTGCGTCATGGGACTTCATTATACGCAGTTAAACGCACTTAGTCCAACATGGTGTAACAGTGGTTGACTTCTGCATCATGTGTTCACTTAATGGCCGAGCATCAGTCTGGTGGTAGCGTCATTTCTTTCTAATACTGACGCCTGGGTATAAAAGCTAGCGTAGATGTTCACAGACAAGTCACTGACAACACTGTGTACAGAGAATAGGAGTGGTGTATTATGCAATTATTAGGGTTCAAGTTTACAGACGTGTGGACTAAAAGCTGGAAGACTGGAGTCTGGAGGTCAAATGTGCATTTTCTTGGCCAGGGAACAAGCCTTCAAATGGCATGTATATTATGGTGTATGTTCCCGGAGGAGTTTCTCAGAAGGGTGTTGGTTAGGTGGAAGGTCTGTGGGGATTAAGTCCCTGTTAGGTAACTCGATCGTTTTAAGCTATCATAAAGACACTCTGGAAGAAAGACGGGATCATCGAACAGCTCGACCTTAAGCGAAAAAAAGAATCAAGAACAGCTCATCATGGGTGAAAAAGCGTCTGAAACGGTGGTGTCAACTGTTCCTGATCAGCTGGAAGGACAGGAAGAGGAAAAGAGCAGAAGTGAAGGTGAAGGCAAGGAAACGGTGCAAGGTGGGGAAGAGGAAAATGACATGGACGACCACATGAAGAACAACAAACAGGAAAGACCTGTTTCCAAGAACAAACCAGGAAGAGTACAGTCCGTTTTTACTCTAGTAAAAAATCAGATTCGAGGGCAGCCACGTCATGAGGTGAGCAGGGTGGGAATGGTGCAACTGGTGCAACAAGTCACCAGGCAGCTGGACAGGACCTACATGGAGCAAGAGGTGTTTGAGGACACTTCACCTAGGAAGGAAGACCAAGAAACTGTGGAAGTCCAAGAAACTGTGGAAATCCAGGAAACTCTGGAAGTACAAGAAACTGTGGAAATCCAGGAAACTCTGAAAGTACAAGAAACTGTGGAAGTCCAAGAAGAGACAGTAGATTTGGAGAATGATCAGACAAAGGAACAGAGCAAAAAAGATGAGTGTGTGGATCTTCTCCGGCAGCTACTAAAACGCGTTGAGGGTCTAAGTAAGGAACTGGCCGAGGAGTTTAATCTTCTCAGACAAGAATCTCGGAGCAACACAGATAAGTTGCTGCAAGAACTAGTCAACCTGAACACAAACGCGTCTGATTCTGTCCCTCCGCCTCCAGGAGCACCCAAGAGACGCCTTCTGAGACGTACCTTGACCAGCATGGCTCCAAAGAACTCCACGGCACAAACATTTCGACCTCGCTGCATGTCCGAACCTGTGGGGGGCCGAAATGCAGAAATCAGAAGCACTGGCAACGGCAACGGCACTTTTCCCATGTCCAGTGTGCTTCCATCTCTTGTTGTTACTCAGCATGCTAAGAAGTCTGTACACAAACCACGCGTGAACATACCTCAGTCTTAACGAGACAGAACAGAAGATCCTGCTGAGAATGAAACAAACCTGCTACATGCTCGGAAAGGATAAAGCCTAGCAAGCAAAACAGGAATTTTTTGTGGAGGTGGACGGTTGGACGGTAAAAAGCTACTAACCCTTTCTAAATGTTGCTCATCTGTACCTTTATTAGCGTTTAACATATAGCTTGATGTGTTTGTGATCATTTACGTGTTTGCATACTGTTGAGCGTCTCTTAGCGCTAATTGTTTACCCGAGCATGATGCAATGTGTGCTGACAGAGCCGTGTGTTTTTTCAGTAGAGCCGTAGCATAAAAGCAACAAAGCATTTACTATCGCTATAAGGAACAGCTAAAGTAAATATATACCATTTTTATTTGTGCTTTAATATTTATCAGTGTGATTATTTAATTAGCTTGAGAAATGCTTTTTTTGACTTGAGATTGATTAGAAATGTCTAAAAAGCTAGGCTTAACAAATGTGATTTTTTTACTAGTAGTAGCTAATAGTGTCCCTCGAAGACAGCAACAAAAATAGATAAGTATTTGTTTTAGAAACGCTGTGAAATATTTTAAAAAAGTAGGCACCAGGTAGGCTTTTATTTTTAATAAAACATCGCCTAGCCACATGAGTGTCTATAACCAGCTTAAAAAAAAAAAATGGTTTTTTTTTTTAATTATATCTATGGTTAAATATATATATTGGGGTTTTTTTTTTTTTTATACAGACTGATTAGAAACTTGTGTCTGTTGGTAATCTGTCTCTATCTGAAATAGAAAGATGCAGTAAAGGCTGTTTAATTTATCGCTGTAATGGTATAACAACACATACATTGTTTTATTATATCGGCATTATTATTCATTCATCTTATTATACCCGCTTATTCCCTAATTCGGGGTCACAGGGATCTGCTGGAGTCTATCCCAGAAAGGGATCTCTGAAAGGGCAAAAGGCAGAAGGGGGACACCCTGGACAGGTCACCAGTTCATCACAGGGCCACACACACACACTCCTATGGGCAATTTAGAATCACCAATCAATCTAACATACATGTTTTTGGACTGTGGGAGGAAACTGGAAAACCCAGAGTAATAAAACCAATAATTAGTGTTGCCAGATATCTGTCTGTCTGTTTAGATAGATAGATAGACAGACAGATATCTGCCAACACTGATTATTTTCCAACCAGAAGCAGAGATTAACGGGGTCGGGCGGGCAGTCTGTCTGTCCGTCTGTTTATCTGTCTAGACGGATGGACAGACAGATATCTGGCAACAATGATTGTTTGCCAACTAGAAGCAGTGAGTAATGGGTTAAAGCATGCACAGTCACACACACTAAAAACATACTTAAGTATGTACTACGTTTAAGTAATTATGTACTTCCTGTCTGTTAATAGAATGTTTTATAATAAAATGTATTCTATTTCGTGTCTATTTTAATAATTTTGTTTGTAGATAATTATTCAACAAAACATTGTCGCTTGGCAGTTAACGCACAGTCCACACACACACACACACACACACACATTCTGTACAACTTCAGCCATTCATGTACAGAAACGCACAAATAAAACTGTAATTTGGTTGCTTTTTTTATTTTGCAGGTTTCACAAAAAAAATGTTTACAACTATATTATTTGTACATAAAAATTAGTCATTTCAAACGACTCTTAACCTGAACCTAAGGTTTTATTGCTAAACTTTTATCACAAATTACAGAACAGTGTTTAATGTAATTTAACCAGTCAGACAAACGCATAAGCGCATAACTACAACATAAAATCAATTTTAGTTTTAGCAGACAAATTTACTATTTCTGCATGCTTTACTTAGCTTGTGCTTTCTCTTGAGCAAAGTTTTAAATTGCCCTTGGGGAACAAATTACACAAATAATTACACAAATTATTGCTTTTGCATACAATTGCTGGTCAGTTGAAACCCCATCAACACCATGTCTGAATAAAAACAAAAGCTCCAAAATAAAAGCATAAAAAGTAAAAAGTTTTATGTATTAATATAATGCAATATTAAGGAATGAAATCTATGTGTGTGAGGTAGGGAAAAAATGAAACAGAATAGAAACATCAACCTAAAGTGATCTGAACACTTTTTTTTTTTTTTAAATCTGTAAGTCGTAGCAGCTACGAAAACGTAAATACAGCACCAAACTGAACTAAAACCTTTTTTTACAGATGACTTGTAACAAAACCCGAACAGCTTTTACGCGTCCTGTAGGATGACATTCTAAAGCTCGTTAATTATCTTTGGTAAAGAGCAGTGAAAGCATTCATTCTGACATATGGTGTGCTATAAGCATAAGACATCTGATTATGCTTCATTATTGCTGCCTGATACCGAATACATTCTCGTCAGAAGAAGTTATTTCTCGTAGCGTGGATATTATGATACCTGCTACTTGTTTAAGGTGTGGTTAGACACACCCTGCTGGTGAGGATGAGGAGTGGGATAAGCAGTGTGTGCTGGTTTAGAGCGGTCCCGCCTGCTGAGCTAATCTTCACGGAGGAAGACACACGGATTTGACGGTTCAATCTGGGATGGATGATACGATAGTTTTCCACCAGCAACTTCTTCGTGGTGTCGTTTCTATCCGAGTAATACAGACCTGTGACGAACGGCAAATACTGAAACAGATATAAAAGGTGTATGTGTTTTTACGGTCATGCTTTTAAAAAAACAAACTAACTAACTAACATCTATCTGTCCATCCATCCATCCATCCATCCACCCACCCATCCATTATAAAGAAAACTCCAACCATGTATCTAAAACTATCTATCTATCTATCTATCTATCTATCTATCTATCTATCTGTTCATCCATCCATCCATCCATCCATCCATCCAACCCTTATAAAGGAAACTCCAACCATGTATCTAAACTATCTATCTATCTATCCATCCATCCATCCATCCATTCATCCATACCTTATAAAGAAAACTCCAACCATGTATCTAAAACTATCTATGCATCGCTCTATATATATAGTCCATCTATCTATCTATCCATCCATCCATCCATCCATTATAAACAAAAACAATTTGCTCCTTCTGCACGTGAACTTTTTGGGACCATGTAGAGAACGATCCAATTTCCATTGCTTTGTTTACACCTTTTTCTGCCTTTTGTTGTATTATTTGTTTTATTACTATGTATTAGGGAAAAGTCCACGACAAAATCGGCCGATAAAATTGTCTTTAGAAATAATACCGTTGATGTGCCTGATAACCGGTATGCAGAACCGATATTTATTGTTTTAGTTTTGCTGAACTGAACAATCATATTTATTTATGTTAGTGTTATTTTATAACACTGTGCCAAAGTTTCAGCATTAATCGAGTTACACTGGTTAACTTAAATATAAACAGGATTCGGGTCTGTAAGGTTCTTGTTTCTTAGCTTGTCTTGTCTTTTGTTTTGTTTTGTTAGCTTAGTGGCTAGGTTAGCCAGCTAAGCTAGCTTCTGTCATGTTTTGTTTACTTCCTGGTTTTTGTCATGTGATCCCTTTGTCTCTGTGTCCTGTTATCATTGGGTTGTGTCATGTGGTGTGGATTGTCTCAGGTGTGTCTTGTTTAGTTAATTAGTTCTTGTGTATTTATTGCCCCTCTGCCGCCGTGCCCCAGCCAAGCGCCACGATAGCTGCCGCGCCCTCCTTAAGCGCCACGATGGCTGCCGCGCCCTCCTTAAGCTCCACGATATGGCCGCCGCGCTCCAGCCAAGCTCCCCGCGCCCCACGATGGCCGCGCCCCCCGGCCAAGGCTCCACGATGCCGCCGCGCCCCCTTAAGCTCAAGCTCCACGATGGCCGCCGCGCCCCTCCGCCAAGCTCCACGATGGCCGCGCCCTCCACGATGGCCGCCGCGCCCCAGCCCAAGCTACCTCCTTAATCTCCACGTGGCCGCCGCGACCCACAAGCTCCACGATGGCCGCCGCGCCCCAGTCAAGCTCCACGATGGCTGCCGCGCCCCACCAAGCCGCCGCGCCCCCAGCCAAGCTCCACGATGGCCCCGCGCCCCAGCCAGCCAGCCACAGCTCCACGATGGCCGCCGCGCCCCCCCAGCTTCACGATGGCCGTCGCTCTGCAGCCAAGACTGGTGTCCTATGTGGCGGATCCTCAGATGGGAACTATGAGGGCAGCTGGACTATCCAGGGCCGCAGTTCTGGCCCTGAAAGAAGTGGTGCCCATCTCGGAGGCTCTCCCTGTCATGGGAGTTGCCATCCTCTGCGTTTGGGCCACTTACTGATCTGTTCACATTCCTAAACCTGCCCGAAAGATGGACCAGGAACCAGCGCCAGACCCCGAGCCTGTTGCCATGCCTGAGGGATCTCCTGCCATGTCTGATCCCTCGCCTGAGGGGTCTCATGCCTCGACATAGGAGTCTCCATCCGTGCCTGATTGCCATGCCTGAGGGATCTCCAGCCACGTCTGCTCCTACGCCGGAGGGTCTCCTGCGGTGCCTGAATCCCTCGCCTGAGGGTCTCCTGCCACTTCCCGATGCCAGGCCTGAGAGCTGTGCCCGATGCCTCGACTGAGGAGTCTCCAGCCATGCCTGATGCACCTAAGGAAGTCTCCAGCTGTGCCCTGTCATGTCAGAGACTCATAGTGTTTGGGGGGGCTGTCCCGGCAACTGAACTGGATCGTGGGCCATCCCCCACAACAGCACCACGATCTCGTTTACCATCCAGGCCATGAAGGGTTCCACGGCCTCCCTGTGGTCCAAGGATTGGGGTTTCTGCGGGCTTCATGGACCTGGCCTGCCATCCCACCCCCTAGACCACCTCCGTTCCTCCGCCCTCCTTTGTTATGTAAGAGTCTTGTCTTGTCTTTTGTTTTGTTCTGTTAGCTAGCTTCTGTCATGTTTTGTTTACTTCCTGGTTTTTGTCATGCGATCCCCTCTGTTTCTGTGTCCTGTTATCATTGGTTTGTGTCATGTGGTCTGGATTGTCTCAGGTGTGTCTTGTTTAGTTAATTAGTTCTTGTGTATTTATTGCCCCTCTGTCTGTCTTGTCTTGGTGTTTTGTTACCTGTTACCACTGTGGTGAGCTCATGTTCTTGCTATGTCCTTGCTATAGTATTCTGTAAATAGTTACACTGTTAATAAACTGCACTTGGGTTCTTAATACGTCTTGTCTCAGAGTCTGTCAATAGCTGGAATATCCTTTCTAAAGTTTTTACTGATCAGGTTGTCATATTTACCAAAGTCATGTCATATAATCATATATCGGTAGATCTGATATTACTCAACCGATATTCTGGTAATGAAATGCTAAAATATCAGGGGAAATATAAGTCAAATTAAGTCAGTCGATCTCTACCATATATTCATTTGTATAACATTTATCAGGTAAGGAAACACCCATTTTACAGGGATCGTCCAATTATTTGTCTGCCTCTTACCTGCTCACTGGAGATTAGGATGGGCTTCTCAAACACAATCCAAATCACGGTCTGAAGGCAGGGCGGGGTTGTCTGACTTCCATGATACTGATAGAAGTTATAATTATCAGGAAGCAGCTGGGACAATGCTGGAGGAGTCACGTTTAGAGAATCGCCTAGATAGCAAAAACAGGAAGTGGGTGGAGTCTATAGAGTTAAGGATGTACACTGATGAGTGCTTTATATACAGTGTTGTTAGTCACCTGGGTATGGCACGTTGGACACAGCATGAGCTATGGCTCTAAATGCTTTATTGTTAGCAGAGGTGATCTAAAAAAACAGACAAAACAGAATTTGTGCTGCTGTGACTTCGTATGTCACATGACAATATCAACATGGCGGCTGTAGTACGCACAAATTTCAGTCATACTACCTGTAACCAAACTATATAGAACAGACTTTTTATAATTAAAAAGAAAGGACGTAATAACTTTAAATGTACATTCTTAGGTAATACTGTCTGTCTGTCCATCTGTTTACCTATCTAACTGTCTATCTATCTGTGTGTCTGTGCCAATTTTTTATTTAGCCTCTATCAACTTATCTATCTATCTATCTATCTATCTCTTTACCTATCTACCTATCTATCTATCTATCTATCTATCTCTTTACCTATCTACCTGTCTGTCTATCTATTTGTCTGTCTATCTAAACACGTTCAGTCACTCTCTTTCAGTAAAGTGGGCGGGGCTAATGTATGATTAGTATAACCTTTAATAAGGTTGATGCTGCTAGTCTGTCTGCTTCTATGTACCTGTTTTTCTCTACCTGTCTCTCTGACAGTCGGTGTGTCTGTATGGGCTTGGGTAAATATTAAGCCACACCCACATACACTTCGAATCAGGAAGTCCAGTCTGTGTTTTAAACTTGTTTTGGATGTTTAGTATAGATGTACTACTATTATCTGCAATATTTTTACATCACCCTCTCAGTAGCTTTAACCAGCATGCCTTAACAGTGTGTTTGCATTTTTTTTTTTTGCTATTTCGTATGAAAGAAAATTGTTTCTTTTCAACTTTGTAGTAAATAGTAAAAGATCATGTTACATCGATGAAGACGGCCATTATAAGCAGGCCTGACTGAACAACGGAAGCAGCTTCCACATCAGCGTATCCATGAGCGACACCCACAATCTGCATCTAATAACACACACACACACACAAGTTAATACATAAATGGTTATTTAAAAAGTAAACTATTCTGCATTCCGGTGGATGAGAAGAGATTGTGTATGTGTGTGTGCGTGTGTGTGTGTATACACCTCCATAGGAAACCTGCGACCATTAAGTTGATGCTCTGATCCGTTGGTGGTATTTGTTCCCCAGTGAAATCTCATCTCTACAAGCCGGTAATTATTTTTTACACCACCACCTTTTACAGTCATGCCTGTTTGAAACTTTACAGCAACTAATTAACACACACACACACACACAATTAAATCTGTAGCATTTTGTTTGAAAAGAAATATTCTATGCGTCTAAAATCATGTGTTATAGGTTTGTTTTGATCTATCCATCAACCTGTCTGTGTGTCTATCTATCTATCTATCTACCTCCCTACTGCCATATCTCTCTATCTATCTATCTATCTATCTATCTATCTATCTATCTATCTATAGACAGACACAGACAGTCAGATATATAATGGATAGATATATAGACAGGCAGGCAGGCAGACAGACATGCAGAAAATAAATAATGTATCATGTATCTACCTTTATAACCCTGCTTAAGTTTATGTTCTAATGTCACTGTTACTATCGGTGGTGTGTACCGGTGTCCCGAACATTCATTAGGGTCCAGGATTTCTGAGGCACAGTGAAGCCCAGAAGCTCCAGCGGCTCAATGAGATTGCTGTTAACAGCAACATGTTCCAGGTTGATGGGAGAGTGCAGAGCAGTTTCTTCAGCGATGCAGGAAGGAAAAGTTTTAACCCATTGATACGGATCTGTCGTATAAAAAAACCCAGTCATTTCGATATTATTTGCATTAACTGATGATTGTGAAAGATGAAGAAAGCAACATAACGTGACCAACATGAACACAGACAACTTAGAATATTCATTTTAATTAGAAAATAATACAGAAGAAGGAAAGACTTTATTATTACTGATATGGTATATTAGTTAATATTGTAGTGGTTAAACGGTGAGTTAAATGAACCGTTATTTTTGCTTTAAATGAACTTGACTGCCACCATTGACGCCATTTAACATATCCAGATGCAAATAACAACAGTGTTTTTACTTTACAAAAAAGGTTCACAGATAAAGCCTAATGCTGTTGTTATTATTGTAAGTACAGTAAATGATCATGTGACTTATTTTTTTTGCCTACATTCCGACTAAAACGCCAAAATTATTCAAATAAGGAACGATGCCGGTACTTACTACAGGTATCTTCTGTGTAGCAGTAATTAAGCTTCGGAACTGGGACATAAATAGGACAGACAGGGTTAGCAAACCAAACAGGTTGTTAAACAAGATTTAAGATTAAGACATGATACACAGGTTGGAGAGATAGAAGAAGGGAAATTGCATTAAAAAAAGGTACTGTGAAATAATACAGTTTTAACATGACAAATGAGTAAAATGAAGTGTACAAACCTTCGAGGGATGAGGTCCTGAGTGCACTTAGTGTTAGGACAGATAGTAGAGTGAAAATCCAGGACTGCATACTTCACTTATACCTGGACAAAAATACTACTTTTAAGTATGTTAATGCAATAAAATATGTACTGCTTAATCACATGTACAGAACAAACATACTGGAACCTGTCCATCTTTTAAATTACCCTATTGTCCTCCTATAATAACCTCCCGAGTTTTGAATTAGATTGTGGCCGTGGCTGGAAATATTCATTCATTCGTTTACAATAGTATTGGTGAGATCAGACACTAATGTTGAGGTAAGGGTGCAGTCGGGGTTCCAGTTCATCCCAAAGGTGTTCATTTTAAAGGGGTTGGGTCAGAAACAGGACTCAGAATCAGTTCTTCTACTCCAAGACATCCAGAAAATGTCATGTCTTTATGGAGATCAGGGGCATTTGTGCACAGGGGCATTATTGTGATGGAACAGTCTCTTAGTGAAAGAAAAAATGGACACATGTATGAGACATGAACTCAGACTTGGTGATAAGTTTGTTGTGGATTATTCCCATGATTTAGCTGCCGTAGCATCCAGTTTATTTGTTGAAATATATTACACCAACCTCCTAATTTGTGCTATTGTATAAAATATTTCTGTGTAGATGTTTTAATAGTCTCCCCATGTACAGCGAGGAAAAAACTAAATTAACCACTGCTAATTTTCTATGTTTGCCCACCGACAAACAAATGATCGGTCTATAATTTTATTAGTCGTTTAAGTTTATTCTAACACTAAGAGCAAAACAAAAACATCCAGAAAAAACACATTTCAAAGTTATAAATTGATTTGCATTTTGATGAGTGAAATAAGTATTTGGTCTTCCCATCCAATCAGCAAGATTTCTGTCTCCCAGGTGTCTTTTGTACACAGGTAACGAGCTGGGATTAGAAACCCTCCTAAAGGGACTCAATCACAATATAGTCGAATAATTCGGTATGTTGAACTAAATAGATTTCGAAGAAGCAAACCTTACCACTAGCCTAACAGCTAACTAGCTCACATAAAATTGTGCATTCCAGTTAAAAGTTACTTTTACTAAAATTGGACTTTTTTTCCCCATCTTCATCTATTAATCTGTCATATTACAAGACAAAAGTTAAACTGTTAGCATAATCCTGCCTCGAAACACGAGATCAGCTCTAAACCCACTGCCCGTTTGACTAGAATAAAGCCATTACTGAAGATAAATGAAGGAATATACCACTTTGTCCCAGGGCAGCGCACTACCATAAAAGCGTCCTCCATCTTTAATTCATGAAAGACTTTACCATCGCAAAAGATCAAAGTTTTAACATAGTTTTATAGATGAAACTGCATCTAAACGGAGCATCAAATGAATTTAAAAAAATATATTAAAAATGACCATCTATCAATAACGGTAATTTTTAGTTACCTACTTACCAGAAAGTATTTACTAGTTTTCTCTTAGTTACCAAAGTTATTATAATGTTAGTTTCTTTCACTATAACGGCTTTTCTTAGTTACCTAATTGCTCTAATTCTGATTATCGGTCCGTACAGAGTACCGATATATTTATTCCGGTACTACGTTAGTGTAAACAAAGCTGCGCCAGGCTATCGCTGACGTCACGCAGTCACGTGGTTTTCCAGAACCCTCCACACATTTTTTAATTATTTATTTATATGTTTGCAGCAGTTTTTAGTAAATATCAACGCGTCGTGGAAAATATTAACGTTTTAATGTAATTTAACCTTTTTCTAATATCAATAACTAAATAATAGGGTAGGTTTAGCAGCAGGTAATATATATATATATATATATATATATATATATATATATATATTATTTTTTTATTATATTTATATTTTATTTTATTTTTTTGTATGATAACGTTTTATAGTTTAACCATATAGATTTGTTGTTGTAGTTCCGAATGGGTCCAGAAGGTGGTGCTATTGTATTACGATACCCCAACTGGTGATTCTTGCTGGATTTTCCCTCAAGTTCCCTCATCATGAGGCAACAATTGTGGAGATTATTATGCCCCCAGAACATAAATGGGACCCATGGGATTTTATCCAGTTGAGCAATTGAGGGTTAAGGGTCTTGCTTATGGACCCGGTGATGCTGAGAATTGAACACACCATTTTCCACCTAGTAGTCCAACATCTTAACCACTGAGCCACCGTAGCATCCAGTTTATTTGTTGAAATATATTACACCAACCTCCTAATTTGTGCTATTATATAAAATATTGTTGGCACAATTTCTGTGTAAATGTCTAAACAGAGCATCAAATGAATTTTAAAAAATATTAAAAATGACCATCTATCAATAACGGTAATTTTTAGTTACCTACTTATTATTTACTAGTTTTCTATTAGTTACCAAAGTTTTGGGTCTTGGGTCTTGGGTTTCTGAGTATTTTTTATGAATACAAATATGAGTACATGAGCTTAGTATCGGGACCGATACCAATACTAGTATCGATACTAGTATTGGTATCAGTGCATCCCTAATATTTACTAAAACAGTTGCTTGGTTACCCTGTTCTTAATGCTATTTCTTAAGCATGTTTACATTCACATCCTTATCCGGAGAGACTTACATTTAGTTCATTTATACAACTGAGCATTTAAGGGTTAAGGGCCCTTGCTAGTATTTAATAACTAGTACTTTATTCTACAGTGTGTTTGTGTGTGTGCCGGTGGACACCACGCCTGAGATTCCGGATTGACGTTAGATCGGATTCAGATTCATGAAAATGTTCAACCGTTGGTGGAAAGGTGTGTTTAAGTAAAAAAAATGATGAGAGACAGCTCTATTTCATCATTACCATATTGGTATGCTGCACTGGTACTCTAGAATCTTTCTCTCTCTCTCTTCTCTCTCTCTCTCTCTCTCTCACACACACACACACACACACACACACAACTTCCCCTTATTTTGTAGCTTTGATGAAGTGCCAGCCATCTCTCACACTGGAGGTCTTTTCATAGAGGCACCTGTCAGGAAGAGAGAAGGAAGGGGTTGTTGTTACAGGCAGAGGATTCACAGATGAGACAGGTGTGTGTGTGTGGGGTGGGTGTTTGTGTGTGTGTTGCAGAATGACTTAATAAGAAACAGAACGAGCTATCCTTACACAAAGCTTTGAGCAGTGGTGGACAGAGTCTTGATCATTTCTACCGAAGTGCAAGTATTGCTACATAAGAAATAATATGACTCGGGTTAGAGTCGATAAGTATTTTGTTAAAAATCTACTCAAGGGCCGGTGCCGTGGTGGTGTAGTGGGTAAAGGCGCAGTTACGATCCCTGCAACAATTCTGGCTCGGGTCCTTTCCGGTTCCACCCCTTTCCATCTCTGTCTCCCCCATTTCATCTCTGTCTCTCCTATCAATAAAGGCAAAATGTCTACTCAAGTAACTGGATTACAAAGAACCTCAGTGTGTAAATGTAAAAACAAATCAGGTGCGAGATGAATTCAATTCAAGAATTATGGGTTGTTATCGGTGTAAAACATGCAGCGAGCTACAGAACCTCTAATAGTGGTCAAATTCTGAATTGATTTGTCTCTCATGCTTGAACAGATCATATATATATATTCAAAATCGTCCAAATCTCGATATAAATGACCTGCGCCGTGGTGCAGTGGGTTAAGGCACCAACACCCATGCACAGCTGTGCTCCGGCAACCCAATGTGGATTTCGGCTTCCACCTCTCTCAATATTTTTCCCATTTCATCCCTCTGTCCTATCAATAAGGGGAAAAAAAAAAAATGGCCAAACAAATATATAATATATAGATATATATATTTTTAGTCCCCTGTTTAGTTTAGTCAGTCTAAAGTGTAACATTATAAATGCACTAATTTTTTATTTCTTATTTTATTCATATTCACATTCATTTTTTTGGTACAACTTTAGGCTAATATTCCTTACAAAAGTGTTTCGTCGGCTGCAACAGTATAAATGGTTAATATCTAAAGGGTTTTTTTTGATCATTTAAATCAAAACTTCATTAAGAATCGTTAAGAATTGTAATCAATAAAAAGAAACAGAATTACTACCTTTCAATACAGTTTATTAATACTCAACCTAAAGTGTCAAACAGTAAAAAAAATATATATATATAAAAACCCCAAATAAATGCGTTACATCTTTAAAACTGTATATAGCAATAGCAAAATCAATGTACTGCAATATTGGAAAAAGATGATGCCTTATTGCCATCATTATTATCATCATCATCAAGTGTTTAAAATCTTGTATATGAGTAAAAAGAGTAATTAAGATGCAATAAAACTGCTGTTTATGTGTGTGTGTGTGTGTGTTTGTCGGTGCCCGTGCCCGTGCCCGTGCCCGTGATGACCACCGGATCTGGATGGAGAAGGGACCCATCCTTCTCCACAGGGACCACAAAGAGTCAGTTGATGCTGCGCTGAGAAACCAGCATTATAAGCATTACAAGGGCTAAATAAGTCTCCTGTCCATGTCTCAAACCCACTGCCAGTCCAGCTGCACACACACACACACACACACACAGAGGAACGCACATCCTCCCGCCAAAACCACCGTTGGATGCGAGCACATCACAGGCCGACAGAGTGGGTTGTGTGAATATAAGTGCGGGGTGATAGAGTGAGGAGGGATAGAGGGATGCAGGAAGAGAGAAGAATCCTCCTGCAGACATTAGCATATGCACTGACTAGTCTTTTTGTGTCAGATTCGTAAATACGGTTGAAGGTCGACAGACTATTAAATACACAGACGTGTCTGTGTGTGAACTTAACGGCTTCTAGCTTCAGGTTCTAATCAATGCGATGGACTTGCCTTGTACAGGTGACGGGTTTGGGATTAAATTACATTTGATGATCTTATCTAACTTTGGCTAAATTGCTTGCTAACCTCTGAAAAACTACTGAGATGTAACCTTAAAATAGGCTGGCTAATGCTAGACCTAAATTTAGGTATCTCGCTAACCCAGCGAACATCACTAAATTGTCTTATTAGACAAATTCATTGTTTGTCCCAGGATTCATGTTTTGTCCCAGTAAGTGGGTTCAAGATTGGAATAATTACCATTTTTTTTAAAACTCCGTCCACAGGATCTACAAAAGCCTGTAGAGCAGGGGTGTCAAAAGCAGTTCCTAGAGGGCCGAAACCCTGCAGAATTTAGTTTCAGCCTTATTTCAAACCACAAAACATTAATTTTTTAAAACGAGCCCAAAAGACGTGATTAGCTGGATTAGGTGTAACTAATTAGGGTTAAAGCTAAACTCAGAGAGGTGGCCCTCCAGGAACTGTTGTGCTGTAGAATGTCTAAGACCCTCATGATGGACAGGAGATGTGTCCAAACACAGGTATTCCGGATCGTAATTTGGTTTACACATGAGTTTCTTGTGACTTAATGCAATCATATGTAATCCATCACAAAAGTATCAAAAAAATCCTGGTGCTATGTGTTGCGAAGTGGTTAAATTGTTGGATGCTAATTGTAAGATCTGGGCTGATTCCAAGCACCAACGAAGGCCCTTAATCCCCAATTGCTTAGTCATAAAAAAAGAGAAAAATGTTCTGTAGATAAGGACTTCTACCGAATGACGTAAATGTAACCTAATAAATGAGTGTGTCCATAAACATCGCGCTGGTGTGTGTGTGTATGTATGTGTATGTGTGTGTGTGTGTTACCTGTCCAGTACAAATGCCTGAGTTCATTTAGCCTCCAGGAAACTGCATGTCTAATCCATTAAGCAGCACAATGAGAGAGGAAGACCTGAACGTTCTCAGGGCAAAACGAGAGAGACCTCTTCCCATCTTAACTTACACACACACACACACACACTGTGGGTGCCTTTGGCAACATTTTTTTCTCTTTTGTAAACCACATTTGGCTGTGCTGGTGATTAGAACAATGAAATATTCCATATCTGCAGCAGAAGTGAAAAACAATGTACTGCAATAGTCCTGCAGAACCTTTGCACAGCATTATTTGTTGCTTTGTTAGTTTGGAGACAGTGGTGAGACCAGCTATGATGTATGGTTTAGAGACAGTGGTGGGAGCAGCAATGATGTATGGTTTAGAGACAGTGGTGAGTCCAGCTATGATGTATGGTTTAGAGACAGTGGTGAGACAGTGGTGAGACAGCTATGAGTGGTGATGGTTTAGAGACAGTGGTGAGACAGAATGTATGTAGGTTTAGAGACAGTGGTTTTAGAGACAGTGAGACAGTGGTAGAACAGCTTTGATCTATGGTTTATAGAGAGGTGTGGACATTTAGAGCAGTGGTGAAGTTGGGTATGGTAGACCTTGATGGTGGTATGGTTCTAGATACAGTGGTGGGAGACAGCTATGGTGAGAGACATGGGGGTGGGACGCCAGCTATAGGTTTAGAGACAGTGGTGAACAGCTATTATGTAGGCATTAGAGACAGTGGTGCCAGGAGGGGGGGTGGTAGGGGGGGGGGGTATGGTTGTTTAGAGACCCGGGGTGCAGTCGAGCTATGATGTATGGTGAGACAGCTATATGATGTTTAGAGACAGTGGTGAGACAGCATGAGTATGGTGGAGAGACAGTGGTAGAACAGCTATGATGTATGGTTTAGAGACAGCTATGAGGGTGAGACAGTGGTGAGACAGCTATGATGTATGGTTTAGAGACAGTGGTGAGAACAGCTTTGATGTATGGTTTAGAGACAGTGGTGAGACCAGCTATGAGTATGGTTTAGAGACAGTGGTGAGACCAGCTATGATGTATGGTTTAGAGACAGTGGTGGGAGCAGCAATGATGTATGGTTTAGAGACAGTGGTGAGACCAGCTATGATGTATGGTTTAGAGAGACAGTGGTGAGACAGCTATGATGGGTTTATATGGTTTAGAGACAGTGGTAAGACCAGCTTGAGTATGGTTTAGAGACAGTGGTGGGAGCAGATGTTTGGTTTAGAGACAGTGGTGAGACAGCTATGATGTATGGTTTAGAGACAGTATGGTGAGAGACAGTGGTTAAGACCAGCTATGACCAGCTTATGTATGGTTTAGAGACAGTGGTGAGACCAGCTATGATGTATGGTTTAGAGACAGTGGTGAGTCCAGCTATGATGTATGGTTTAGAGACAGTGGTGAGACCAGCTATGATGTATGGTTTAGAGACAGTGGTGAGTCCAGCTATGATGTATGCTTTAGAGACAGTGCCGAGACCAGCTATGATGTATGCTTCAGAGACAGTGGTGCTGAGAAAGAGACAGGTGGCAGAGCTGGAAGTAGCAGAGCTGAAGATGTTGAGGTTTTCTTTATGAGTGACGAGTTTGGACAACATTAGAACTGAGTTCATTGGGGCGACGGCTCAAGTTAGATGTTTTGGGGAGAAAGTCAGGGAAGACAGATTGAGGTGGTTTGGACATGTACAGAGGAGGGATAGTAAATATATTGGTAGGAGAATGTTAGAAATAAAGCTCCCAGGCAGAAGGCAAAGAGAAAGACTGAGGAGTGGGTATATGAATGTGATAAACGAGGACATGAAGTTAGTGGATGTGAGTGAAGAGGATGTAGAGAATAGGGTTAGGTTGAGAGACAGATGATTCGCTGTAGCCACCCCTAAAAGGGAACAGCTAAAAGGAGGAGAAGAAGAAGATCCATTTATATGTTATATTTACTCAAACCTGCTACTTTTCTCAAACATTTACTCAATATGCACTTTCCCCTGTTTAACAAGTTTTGGAACATTCCAGAAGTCACCTGATCCAAATTTCACAGAGATTTCTGGAAGAATCAAACGTTTCATTGATATTATTATTATTATTCAAATGATTAGTTTTAATTATTTATTCACTTTATCTTAGACAAGATAAAGTACCCAGATATGTAGGTACAAATATCACTGATGATTCGCTGAAACTGTCAGTCAGACAAATCAGGGCTTTTGGTTTAAACTCCCCCATTCGAGGCCCTCAGGTAGTTTAGAACCCTGATCGGACAAGTCGGATATGACAAGGCTGTAAAATCCCCCAAATTCACGATGACTTTGAGAAGCTGTGCTTTAACACGGCTCTCCTGCTGCGTGTGCCCCTGAGCAGGACACTTGACCCTTGCAACCCTACAGTCTGCAGCAACATGTTTCCTCTGCTCTTTTTAACAGGGAAGGATGGACGCTCGTATATTTGACCGGTTTGACAGTTTGAGGTGCAGCAAGAATGATAAAGATCTATCCTGGAGCCAGAATGGTCTGATCATCAGAGGCACTGAATAGAACTATTGCTACTCTACTCTACACCATGTAGGATTTTCTTACAGAGCTTTTACAGGATGTAGAGGTTCCATGGGTGAATTCCTGAGCCTGGGCAGGAGCCTGAGATTCCTATCTGACAGCAGTTTTAAAGCCTGAGTATTGTTCTGCTGTAGTTTCCTCAGGTTATGCATTCTGAGAAGCGTTCCTACTCGGCACGGTTGTAAAGATTGGATTTGGTATATGGTGTCGGGCTTTGCGTTCAAGATGTCATTGAGTTGTTCATTCAAATGTCATTGAGTTGTTCATTCAAATGATTTGTTCAAGCGGCTGATTCATCAGATTGTTTATGTATGAGGCTGATGAAACTTTAAACAGACTTTATACCGACAATATATATCGATATATATATATATATATATATATAAAGCTATATCCGCTATTCACTATTTACTTTACATGTAATAAAATCACAATAATACCTAAGTTTTGGCTATTGATATTTTAATAAGGTTAATTATCTGCATTAATGAAGTGTTAATCTTGAGTCTAGGTGTCCCAATATGGAGTCCCAATTTCAACTCTTTGTTTTTTCGCATAAATGTACGTTCTACATTTACATTCACTGCATTTGGCTGACGCGCTCATCCAGAGCGATAAACTGTTATTTTTTTATACAACTAACAAACTGTGGGTTGAGAGCCTTGATCAGGGACCCAGTGGTGGCAACTTGGTTGTGCTGGGAATCAAACCCCTATCTTCCAATTAGCAGTCCAACACTTTACCACTGTGCTACCACTTCCTCATGTATTCCCCATTTAATAAAACTTATATTTATGGCGGGGTTTTGTTTTTTGCACAATTTTATGTAACTCCCAGAGAATTTGGTAACTAGAAGCCCTTTTGGTAACTAGAAACTGTACAAAGTCATTGAGATCAGATATTTCCCCATACTGATGTGTGACCTGAAAGTGAAAAGAAGTTGTTCACGCTTTTCTTACACGGGAACCAACTGACGACAAAGGCATTCAGTCTTTCACACCTGAGATACAGTAGAAGAGCCAGTGCCTGGAGTGGTTATCCATTCGACTGTTTTGTCGCTACTTAACCTGGATTAATGGATATATTGCTATCGATGTGTGTATTGGCTCTGAGTGGTTTCTTTTGTCATGGAAGTGCACAGGATAACAGATCAGCAAGCTTTGTTTTACCCTAATGGCCTATTTAAGGGCGAGTCCAACTGAGAATGAGAAAGGAATGAGGCAGATTTCGGGGCAGGTGTGACCCCCTCCAGCTCATCGTACAGGCCTGAACCCAGATTCGGAACGGAAAGGTTAATTTACGAGCGACTTTAAGGGAAAGATAGCGTGTCACACTCATTTTCATGGACCAGGCGTACACACACACACACAGTGATGGTATCAATGGACCATTTCACAATTCTTCTGGTTGATCCGCAGGTGCCCCTGTAACGGCCAAATCGAATCATTCTCAAGGTATACGCCATGAAATTGTTGGAAAGTGGCTCAGTTTCAGACTCCTAAATCTTCAGCAGGACTCACAGAGCATTGAGATCCACACAGCAAAACCAAGGTCACTTTGCCTTCTCTTTTTTGTGGCTCGCAGCGCTGTTTGTAGCTAGATTAGCGGTCTGGAAGCTCATTAGGGCGTAAATGGAGGAGGTGGAGAGCTGTCATGAAACATCAAAAGAGAGCCTAACCACAGGGGAGAGAAAATAATGTGGGGTTAGGAGATGAAGGTATAGGAAATAAAGATTGATGTTTTACTAAGAATACCAGAAGATTGAACCAAACATCACCTCTTTAGGCTAGTTTTTCTACACTTCCAAAATTAAAGCTGTAACCTGTAGGAGGCAGATGCTCTCTAATAAACCGGCAACACTGGCCCCTATGGGAAGGCTTCACCAATTGCCCATAATCCTTTGCTTTGTTGCTGTTTTGTATTTAAGTACCTGTGGTAAGTTCTTACACAGGTAGCAGGTCCTGATCAATGACCCTTTGATTAGGGGCTCAGGAGTGGCAGCTTGGTGGTCTTACTGTTAGCAGTCACCAATGAGCTACCACGTTAGAAGCCTATGCTAAGTAGTTTATGTACAACAAAAATCCTTCTGTTTTTTTTTTGACCAAGATATCTGAGGAAAATGTTCCTGACGTTCTTAAGCCTTTCGTAAACGGACAAGTTTACTTTACAGTATATAGTGTTAGCAGTTATAAAGCGCAGGGCAGTATTTCTAACTATCTGAACCAATAGAGTGTGTGTTGAGTATGAGCGTAGATTGTTATCGCTAACAGCTTGTCACTGAAAACACTAAACGTGAGATAGATGACTTCAGATGAGACACCGCTCTAATATAACTTGACTAGACAGTTGTGTTATACGCACTCTCTGTATTTTTTTTCTGAACCTGTTATTCTTTCTATATGCTTTCAGAGTGTGTGTGTGTGTGTGTGTGTGTGTGTGTGTTTGTGTGTCCTGAAAAAACTCAAGCTACAGCATGGCATTTTTATGTTTTGATATATATGGGGCGAGTCTACTCTATTGTCTTTTAGGCTCTGGGCACATTGACACATACATACGCACACATGCACACACACACACACACACACACACACACAGTTATGGACGTTTCATAACTTATGACTCTTGGAGCGTGTGAGCGTGTAAAATGGAGCCTGATGTCTGGATGCCTTTAAAAGCTGCTCTTCGAAGTACTATCTCTCCTTTTTAATTAAGTCTCTCTCTCCCTCTCTCTCCCTCTCTCTCTCTCTCTTTCTCTCTCTTTCTTTCTCTCTGTCTCCACCCCCAAGTGAGAACAAATTGCTGCAGTGATGTGGTGTGCGTATCAGATGACAGCTTGCCACTCTTTGATGTGCAGAAGGTCTGGGTTCTTTAAACATACACACACTGTCTGAAGTTTAGTACTCTGGAACGACAAATCTTTCTCATGTCAAGTTCTTCAGTGACATCATACACACCTACTGATACATGTAACATGTAGCTGAACAAGGTAAAATGGTAGCTCAGTGGTTAAGGTGTTGGACTGGCAAGTCGTAGGTTCGATTCCCAGCTCCACCAAGCTGCCACTGCCTGGCCCCTATGCAAAGGCCCTTAACCATTAATTGCTTAGTTGAATAAAAAAAAAACAAATAACTGTAAGTTGCTTTGTCTACCAAATGCCAGAACTGTAGATGTCATGGGGGGCCATCTTGGACATCCAGCTATATGTCTTTGCCCTTGAGTTTCACTATAAGTCTCCTAAAGCTTAATTGAGACTATTAATTGTGTATAAAGTGTTTTGTAGAAAAAGCTTTGGCTGCGAAATTTTTTTTTCAAATGAACTAGTTCAGCGTTAAAGATGTCTTGAGTGTCTAAATATTTTCTTAACTAATCGTAATATATGCATTTATACGGTAAAAAAAACTTTAAAAATTAATTGCTTTAACTTAGTGTGCGTAGTGATGAAAAAGGATACATGCTTTCGGTCATCCTTATGAGGGTTTGCAGCTGTGCTACACACACACACACACACACACACACACACAGATTATGCATTCACTCTCTGACATGGTAATTGGTCTGTAATGAACCATGAAGACATGAAAACACACCTAACCTACCAAGTTGAGTAGGTTCAGAATACAGGAGTTACTTGTTTTTAAAGACCCCTTTGTCCTTTTTGTGTGTGTTTGTGTCTGTTTAGATTTCTGCTGCATACCGTCTCCTTCCTTTTTTATCAAATGCACAGATAACCTAGCAGAAAGAGTCATTTTTTTTCCTGTACACACATGACACTAGTGCACACTCACGCATGTTCAGACACTAGTAAGATAACACATTCCACCCGAGTCCTAGTTCTATAGGACGGTTATACGATATAAATGTCCAACCAAGTGTTTGTGCTATAAGGTTTTGCATGCTAGTTATTCTCAATAGTTCATCTCTGCAAACTGAGACTGATGCTGGTATAAAATGACTTTGGACTACAATGTATGGCTAAAGATTTTGTGGACACCTTGCCAGAACACCCATCTAAACTGTTGCCACAAAATTTAAAACACACAGTTGTCCAGCATTCCATTGTTACTTCACCAGAACTACGAGACCAGCATGGCAATGTCGTAGAGTATCAAATAATCTGGAGGTTTGTCTGGTCAGAAGAGAACTGGCCACCCGACCGAACCTGGTTTCTCCCAAGGTTTTTTTTTTGGTTCCTTGCCGCTGTCGCCTTTGGCTTGCTTAGTTGGGGACTCCATCAATCCATTTTCTATACCCACTTATTCCCTAATTCGGGGTCACGGAGATCTGTCCCAGCCGTCTCTGAAAGGGCAAAAGACAGGAGGGGTACACCCTGGACAGGGTTTCGCGAGTCCATCACAGGGCCACACACACTCACTCACACTCACTCCTATGGGCAATTAAGAATCACCAATCAATCTAACATACATGTTTTTGGACTGTGGGAGGAAATCGGAGAACCCGGAGTAAACCCACGCAAGAACCCACAGAACATGCAAACTCCACACAGAAAGACACATCGAACCCGGGCCTTCTTGCTGTGTGCTTCTTGTTTTTAGTGAGTGTTTGTTGTATTGTCTTATTTGATTTCATTCTGTCAAGTTGCACTGCCAGAATGACTATTGTTAAAAAGCGCTATAGAAATAAATGGGACTTGACTTGGGGTTGTAGAAAAATGATGTGTGTGTAGTTTAGGAGAACAAATAACCTAAAAATAAAATGGTATTTTTTTGCTATTGGTATTTTGAGATCTAAAAGTCTATCTACACGCTCTAATACACTACCTTATAATCACTGAGAAACATTCCTCAATCACTGAACTATCAAGGCATCAGCCAGTGATGCCAGTTGCTCGGTGTGAAAGTTAGTGGATTAACCCCACACTGAGCTCAGTATTAGGGCTTGTTTTCTCAGATGACATCACTGACCACATTTTATCAACTCATCAAATTACCTTGTTACATCTTTGTCTCCCAGATCGTGTGTGCTTATGTGTGTTCCCCAGACAAATGGGCCAAAAAAACAATCCAGGGATTAATGCTTCTCACCATGGCCAAGTTTGGTGACGCATCTGTAAAGTATTTCAATACAAAGTATTTTCATTACTTTGATCTAGATTTGATGGCAGGTTCTGCTTTAGTGTAGAGAGACGAGCTTGTCGGGTTTGCCTTTAGCGTGTATGTGTGTGTGTGGTTATTTATATCTTACAACTTATGCTAACGTTTTTTAAAAGTTGTCTAAATAACATTTTTAAAATAATGTTCTTGGAATGTATTCGACTCTTACGTTAATCAATATAGGTTCTAAAAGAAACGCTTTTAGAACAATGTTCTTGGAACATCTTGATGACGTTATTTGTGCTTGATAAATGTTCTCAAAATGTTTAGTTTTTTAGCACAAAACTATTAAATAATTGTAAAAAAAAATTGTGCTAACGTTTACCAAACAGTACATTTGGAACATTTTAAATCACGTTCCCAAAATCAAAACATAACATGTAGCTTAGTTAGCCGTACTGTACCAGAAGTCAAAAATAGCTAATAAAATCATCAAGTATGTAATGATGTACCAAAAAAGTTATTTTTTTCTTGTTTCTGGTTAAATTGAGTTCCATTCAGTTAGCTAGCAAGATAACCAACTAGCAAACCCTCTTGTCTGTAATAAAATTGGCTAGTTATTGAAGTCATGTGGACAAATAAGCTAGCTAATAATAAAGACTTGTGGTTAAGCTAGCTAGTAATGACCTCCTTGATGATGAGGTCATGAGTAATGAACACCTGCTTAAAATTACCTGGTAATAAAATCAAATTTACTCAGTATTACTTAGCTACAATCTCATGTTGTAGATTTAGCCAGCTGGTGAAAATTCTCTTCCAGCAAATCTAGCTAGTAGCAACTTCTTTGTTATAAAATTAGCTTGCTAGTAATAGGCTACTTTAGACATTTGAGCTTCTGTGGTTCGATTCTCTAGATATAAACTCATGTTGTAGTATTTGCTAGCACGGAATGGCTTTTTGTGGTGAACTAGCAATAATAATCTTCCCCTGGTCAAGTAGTAATAAGTTCATGTGGTAAAATTAGCTATAAATAATCTAGAATTATGAAGCTAGCATTGACTTCCTATGACAAAACTTTTACAATAGCTTTGTTTGATAAAGCTAGTTAGTAAAAACCGCCCTGTGCTTAACTAACACAGCTAACACAAGGTTCAATCCCGGCTCATTTCTTTGGAGGCCTCACCTGGGTTTAATGAATTACTATCTTCTTGACCACATGCTGTGTGTTAAAGAGGGAATAAGATAAAGGGAGATTGATAAAGAGAGAAAGAGAGACAGTCTCTGTCTGCTTTCCTGATAGACCTGCTCTTGAACTGGCGTCTCGGGAGAAGCAGGACTGCTCCACCCGTCAGGTTTCGTCTCTGTCGTATATGGGAACGGGATTGTTTTTTTTTTCCGCTACGCTGGAACACACACACACATCAGTCAAATTCTAATCAGAGCTTTTCGAAAGCAACGGCAGAAAACTGAGGCGCCTGTTAAAACAGTAAAGTATGTGATAGTGATGGAAACACTTTCTACTGACTCAGTAAACATTGGCAATTCAGTCAGTTGGTACACTATATTGGCAAAAGTTTGTGGACACCTGACTATCACAAATATAAATATTTCTACATCTTATTTCAGATTTACAACCTATTTTTTACAATTTGGAGCTTGAATGTAAGATAGTTTTATTCAGCTACAATAGTATTAGTGAGATCAGACACTAACGTCAGGTAAGTAGGTCTGGGGTGCAGACGGTGTTCCAGTTTATCCCAAAGGTGTTCAGTGGTGTTAACGTCTGTGTAGGAGCTTTCACTCTAATCAGAACACCGCATGTCTTAAGGAACTTAGGTGTTTTGTGCACAAGGGCTTTGTAATGCTGGAACTGTGTTTGAGTCTCTTAGTTCCAGTAAAGGTAATGTGCAACACACCGAAATGTTCCAGACAACTGCACAATTCCAAATTTGTAGCAACATTTTGGAGAGGAATCACATATGGAGCTAATGGTGAGGTGTCCACAAACTTTTGGCAATATAGTGTTTGCATTTGCTCCAATTCTATTTAAAAATAGACTTATAGACAGAACATCCGTAATCACACACTCTGGTGTCAGGGGTTCCCTCTGGTTCCTGTAAAGGTTTCTTCCTAACAACATCTCATTGATATTTCGATGGGGATAATAATTATTTTCATTTGTAAGTTTTATTAATAGATAATTAAATAAAATAATTTAAAAAATTAATAATTTACATATTAATAGAAAAGTATTTTTGCAAGTGGCAGTGAGACAATCCTGTTGTTGAGACAAATCTATTGTTAATAAAAAATGAGAATTATGAGAAGTTTGAAATAACCTTCTTTGAGAAATATAAATTTCGTACCTCTTAATATAAGTGATAGATAACATCTGCACACATCTGCAGTTTTAAATGTCTGTAGTACGGGGAAAAAAACATACAGAATAAATACTAAAAGATTTAATTTATACTGCAATTATCAAATATTATTCATTATTTTTTTTTATTTCCTAAAATGAAATAATGAATACATAATTAATTGTTAGATTAATTGTCACTATCTGTTCTATGATTTATCTATAGAAGAAATTGTGCTGATAAAAAATGGTCAACACATAAGAAAATATAAAAAAAATATAAATTTTCTTATGATTATAACAGGATCCAACATAAAAAAATGAAAAGAGATGTAGTTATTTATTTTGATTGCATAATATTTTAAATGTCATTTTTTTATGTAAAATTTCTTATTACACACTAACAATAACGAATAAATGTCTGATAAATATTTTTAAATAAATATTTAATATATAAAATTTTGTTTGTTCGAATTATTTTTTTCCGGGGGGGTGGGGGGGTGGGGCTTTGTGTGTGTGAAAGTTTTGCACTGACATTCGTTAAACCAGCTTTGATTATTAAGTTAAAATATAGATTGGTACCTAATTAATTATTGATAAATGATTTTATTAATTATTTAATCATTTACACTAAGAAAAATTCCAATAAAATAAAAAGACTTGTCTGATTTAGAAAAAGCCTATTTAAAAAAAAAATACCTTTACATTTTATTATTAAACTCTAAATGCACCAAAAAGGTTTTTTCTTAATTTCTCATGCGGAATTGCTTTGTTAAGAGAGCAGATACTCAGAGTGACGTCTCAGCACTTTTAAAGAATGCATATGTTTGCAGCACTCAGTTTGAGGGGGGTGATGCGAAAAGCACGGTTAAAACAAATGACGAAAACCATCCCCCCCCCCACCCCCCCACCCCGGTAAAACCTCTGAAAATTCTTTCCTAAAATCGTTTTTAATATAAAAACAAATATTCTTAATAAGCAAACTATAAAACAAACACAGACGCCATTTATAGACGTTTTAATGGCACGTGATATTCAGTTATAAATTCAGCGATTATGCATATTTATAACACATTAATTAAACTGATTTAGGTGGTTTTTTTTAATGACTGCCAGGAAACATTAGACGTTAGCCACTTGATTATATGCTAACCAAACCTTTTCCTTAGTTTTTTTCCGATTTTTTTTACAATTCAACCACAATTGCTTGTGGTTTCTAAATGTTCTCATATGTGTGTGTGTTTTTAAAAAAATAACCTTTTCAACCAAATCATTATCCGGTGATTCCACAAACACACACACACACACACACACAGGACATGTCAATGTCTTTTATACATAAAATCACAAGACGCAAAGATTTGCTTTGCTTCATAATATCTTTAATGCAGTAGTTAGTTACAGAAAGATCAGCGAAAATCAAACATTTCATGAGCCCGACTTTATCTGGAAAGAGCCGCCAGCCCGACCCCCTCCTCCCTTCCTCACCTCTCTCCCTTTCCAAGAGACATTTGTCAGCTGCCATCTGTCTGTCTGCACCGTCTCCTCCTCCTGTGTCTCTATAAACCATCTAATTAAGCTGCAACACCTTTACTTTAGCTACTTGCCCCCCCAAAACACACACACACACGCTTTGAAGCTTTCATCAGCAAACACACAAGCACGGCCAGGAAGAAGGGCTCGTTATGCAAACTTATACGTTTATATCATTATTTTACACAAGTGCTACAGAGGCTAAATATGATTTTTTTTTTTTGAAGTAGGAAAATACTGTACAATTTGTAGTCATACACACACATACACACACATACATTCATGTACAAGCTGTAGATTTCTTTGTTTTTACAATTAAAGTAGGATCATAGTTTTTCCTTACATTTCTATTCTTTACACACACACACACACACACACGCATACCCTCTCATACAGCATTATTCATACAGTGGGGCACACAACCCTGGGAGTATTATATACAAGCTGTACATATAATGAACCATTTCTTTACAGGGACACAGAGAGAGACTCAGAAGTCCAAAAGTCAAAACAATGTTTATGTTTGAGGCTCAGCCTGGACGAGTTAAGCCACCAGAATGGACCAGCCGTCTGGTCGCTCCTCACTTCCTCTCTCACCTTCGTTTTCTATCCTCCCGACGATCTCGTTCTGCTCTCCTCCTTACACTTTGGTGGCAAGTGAATGCAACTCTGATTTCTGGGTCTGCGCGCTGAGAGTGGACGAAGCCGAGCTGACGTGACCGTGCACAACCTTCTTCAGGCTGAGCAGGCAGAGGCAGCGCGAGCGGAAACGCAGGTCGAAGAAGGCATAGAGGAACGGGTTGAGGCAGCTGTTGATGTATGCCAGGCAGGTGGCATACGGGTGCGCCAGCAGCAGGAAGTGCAGGAAACCACAAGAGGTTGGAGCCAGCCCCAGGTATGACAGCGCATCCATGCTTTTCAGCACATGGAAAGGCGTCCAGCAGAGGGCGAATACGACCACCAGAGTGGTGATGATCTTCAGGAGGCGCCGCTTCTTTTGGTCCTCCTTACGCAGGTGGCCAAAGTGGCGCGCCACCGTGCAGCCGATCAAGCAGTAGCACACAGTCATTGCCATAAAGGGAAGCAAGAAACCAAGAGCTGAGGAAGACAAGCTTAAACCTGCGATCCAAAGTGACTCGTGGCGCTGATTCAGGGTCACCAAGCTGAAATCCATGGCGCAGGTGGTGCGGTTGCTGATGGCATCATCCACTGTGGTACGAAAGAGCAACGTAGGTGCCGCAAGAGTCCCAGACAGCAACCAAATCGCGCCGAGCGATACCATCACGGTTCCTCTGGATCGAAGATGATTGCTGCTCAGTGAGTGCACAATGGCCAGGTAGCGATCAAAGCTTAAGCAGGTGAGGCAAAAAACACTGGCATACATGTTCACCAGCACTACGTAGCTGCTGATCTTGCAAAGCGCCACGCCAAAAGGCCAGTGGTACCCGAGTGCCGTGTACGCAGCCCAAAGTGGCAGGGTCACCACAAAGGTCAGGTCAGCCAAAGCCAGGTTGCCGATGTAGACGTCTGCTGCACGGCGCTTGGACTTGGCCGAACGCCACATGGTGAAGATGACCATCCCATTCCCGGACAGACCAAGGATGAAGATGAGCATGTAGAGGACAGGGATGAGCGAGTAGGACGGCTCCCACTCTGAGTAGTCGCACGCAGTCTCGTTGTCTTCATAATAATCATAGCTGTCGGGGTATTCCGTGGGATCCATTGAATAAAGGTGATGGTATCTGGGTTCCACGAAGTATTAAGTCCTGTTTAAAGAAGTCTACCTTTAGTCCGGCTGTGCTATAAAAACTGCAAATCTAAAAACTTCTGGAAACTTGTTGGCTTTCCTTTCCTGAAGAGAAGTCCCTCTGTAAACTTCTGCACCATGCACACATAAGCAGCAGGACAGACAGAGAAAGAGTTTGTGTTCAAGTGAAGGGGGAGAGCCACCCAGCCTATTTAACCTCCGTTCCCTCCTCAACCCTCCATCTCCGCCTCTCAGATCCCCCCTGTTTTTCTAAAGCACAGCCCCCTATATCTCGCTGACCCACCCCCGAGCCTCTGAACCTCACCCAGCGTGGAGTGGGTCAACACAGCAGGAATTAACTTTTGTTTTTCTTCTTAATGAAAAAGTAATGGTCCGTGTTTTTTTCGAGTCAGGCTTGAATGAGGGCTGACCAAAGATCCCTGGGACCCTTAAATTTATGCTGATTGCATTCTAACTATTTTAGGTGTCAGTAAGGATTGGATTAAGGCATCAAGATGCTCAGGGGAGAGTGTTTTTATTCATTTGGGTCATTAAAGAAATGCAAATTTGGGACTTGATTAATAAATGAATGTGTTTTGTGCATAAATTAAAGAATAATGAATCAGTTGCCTTAAAAATTAATATACTGCATCTAGCTGTAACTCCGAGCCTCTAATTTCTATAATAAAAATGACTTCATTTAAATGTGGTTATTGCTTATTTCCTATAATAGCAATTAGGTTTTACTTTGAGATTTAAGACTAATTTAATTGAGGTTTTGGGACCAGAAAAAAAGAATAAAAAAAAAGAAAAAGAACATTTTATATAATTGTTAATTATTCCATATCACTCACTTTTGACCTTTGATAAATAGTACTTTTTTAAGAAATATCAACCGTTTTCACATGATACCTACATTTACCTAACCTGTCTTACATACTTAACCATTGATGAATCACTGGCTGTCTTCAGAAGGCATTTAAAGACCAAGATCTTTCTTTAAATACCTAAACTAGCACTTAATATCAAAACTAATACACATGATTCAACAAACCTGTACTGATCTGGTTAAATTCATCTGCCAAATACTGTAAATATACCTTTCCTAGCTTACTGGTTTAGTTTAGTAGAATAGTAAACACGTTTTAGGACACAAGGACACGTTGACTTGGTTTTCTCTTATTTTTTGTTGTAATTTTAAAAAGGAGGGGAAAAAGCTGGTCAAAGTTTAGGCCTGGATGTTAGCATAGTGTGTGAATGCTATAAGAGGGATTAATTAGCATTAGAAAGTGAGACACAAACTTAGTCACCTCTGAGTCCAACTAAAGGAAACGACACATCGGAGTTACACAGAGTCGTTAGCGGAATGTTGTTCACGCACCACACCCGAAGAGAGAAAACAAGAGAAGCGGAATATGCAGAAACCAATCAGATGTGTATATTAAAGGCTTTCGGTGAGTTGATCCAACTATCTATCTATCTATCTATCTATCTATCTATCTATCTATCTAGGGTGAGATAGATAGACTCACTCCATGTACGTCAAAATCATCTTTATATCACCGAAACCTGATCCTAATCCTATCCTGATCCTCTTTACTTTCAGGACTCGAAGCTCCTCTTCTAACGGCATCGTCACAGGAAGCGCATCGTTTTAATAAAACATCATGACTTGACCAATTAGCTCAGTTACAATAAACATGATGTTAGCTAACTAAATTAATCCCAAAAAATAAATAACATAGTTAAATGACATCAATTTTCGACATTAAGTCTAACAGCGTGAGGGAAATCCATCCGCCAGCATTTTCTGTGAGGAAAATAGCAAAAAACTGCAACCCACCATTTAGCTCTATGCTACTAACTGAGAGATAAACTTAGATTATCTTAGTTACACATGGATCAGCTTCATGTTTCCAGCAAAAGATAGTTTGTGATTTTTGTGATATCATGGGACAGACGTTTACTGTGCCTGACGGTGTAAATAAAACAGATTCGAAAATATAGCCTTATTACCACATAGATTAGTACCAGGATCTCATATTGAGGATCTGATCTACAGGATACCATGAAAGGATCTCGTATAGGGGAAATGGTAGCTCAGTGGTTAACCTGCTCATCAAAAATAGCGAGTTAAAATCCTATCACCACTAACCTGCCACTACTGGGCCCCTAAGCAAGGCCCTTAACCCTTAACAATAAAGGCGTCTGTCAGAATGTAGATGATTTTATGTAGAGGATCATTCAGGATCTAAAAGGATCCAATACAAAGGATTTTAAAACAGGTCAGAGGCTTCGTGATGCTGCCTCAGTGTGAACAGTGATGTCGGAAATCATTTTTGATAGACGTGCACAGTGTTGATATATAATTCATTTGGTGCTACCGACTCCTGAGTCCTGCTCCGCATCCACACACACCTTCATACTAAAGTGGCAGCCAGTGATCATTAATGTAATTTAACCCAGAATCAGATCTGAATTAAGCACGAAGGCTCACAGTGTGAACGCATCCTAATTTTGATTATATAAAGAGGATCTCATATAATGGATCTTATATAAATGATCATTTCTGTCCTATCTGGAACATTATTACACAGACTTTTGTAAAATTTTAATAACAGGTCATAATCTTGTCACTACTCGACCAGGAAACTCCGCCGTTACATGTTGATTCTTGTATTTATCTTACGTGTTTGTGATGTAAATCCGGATCAGCTGAATTCATGTATTCTTTATGTTCTTTATGTGATTTCCCTTTCAGAATCAATGCCGTATCCGCCCAGGTCACTTCTTTTTTCTTTTTCAAGCATGAATTACGGGTCGGTCTTGTTTATGTCCGGCTCTCCAGCGACCCAGTTCCGCTCGGATTCAGATTCAAACGATGCTCTATTGTGATTAAACTGCTCAGGTGGGTGGATTCATGAGCAGGTTGTACGTGTTAACGACGCTCGTGCACGGGTGTGTATCTGAATGGTGTAGAATACAAAATGAGGTGTATTGTTATAAATTAAAAAAAAAACTTAGCCTGAACTTGTTCCTAAGCCGGGTTTAAGGTTTACACTGATTTTCACAAATTTTGAAATCCTAGATGATTCTTAAGATCCTACGCTAAATGTTGTTGTCTTTGATTGTTAGTTCGATGCCTTCAACGACAGATAATGAACAGCGGTTGCGTTCATTATTTTTCTTCAATAAAATTCGACATTTAGACACTTTCCTGCAGTGTGACGTCTCCTACGATGATCGTCAAACCGAGAACCGATAAAAGCACCGAAACCGATGACGCAATTAGTGTGACAACTTCAAACCGCCTCAGGAAAATGTTAAAAGGAGAAACTTATTTGGTTATGAAGGGGAAATGGAGTGTTTGTATGATGTGTCATCGCTGCTGCTAGCTGTTTGATTGTTTGATGCTAACAATTTGTTTGATGCTAGCTACAGTTTAGCGAGAAACCGCGGGTTACCGAACGTGCACGTAAAATTCCAGATGCGCCCGTGTTTGGTCATATAGTCTGACATCATGGCAACTGAGATCCTACAGTGTCACATGGGGATCATGTACGATCTGGCAAACAACAATCGCAAAATATTCGCACAGTGTAGCCTGGCTTTAGAGTTTTATTTCCCCTATGATTAAAACAGGACACACAGGGTATCAAAAATTTAACACAATTAATAAGCTTGAACACTTAATTGTGGACACTAACTTCTTGACACTTTAATTGGTCAACCTTAAACAATAGCAGTGCTCGCTAATTGTAGGTTCTAAATCACCTTAGTCCCTCTTGTGTATAGTTTGTGCAGTGCGAAAGCCGGCAGTTTACACCCAGTGACCCTGTTATCATTTACCCCGGCCCTTTGTGCAACCCCCTTTCCCATGCGCGTTGTATTTGTTGGCTCTTGGTACTCTGTATCGGGAGAAAATAAAAAAAACACAGACAGACACAAAGCAGACAGCTTGGCAAAAACAACACAATGCTTCCGGCTCCAGTGGGTTGGCAGAATGCCAGGATAGAGAACTCCCTCTAGTGGTCGGATATGTTAATAATAACGCACACACACGTGCACATACAAACACACAGAAGTTTATACATACATTGTCACATGGTCACGTATATGTAAGTCCAAGAACTCACTTTTTGGAGTCTTGCTCTTTAAAAACACTCTTTCTCTCTCTCTCTCTCTCTGTCTCTCTCTCACACACACACACACACACACATGTTGGTGGCTTCTGGTGCTATCTAACTCCCCACAGTGTGAAAAGGACGCCTGCTGATCACAGGGATCCTTTGGGCAAATAAATAAATTTGCAAATTTAAAAAAATAAAAGGGGGAAACTGATAAGAAACAGATGGTCAGATTAGCCAGACGACTCACTACCACACACACACACATACACACACCTCTGCCAGATTAAGCAGATGAATTGAAAAATCTTGAAAAAGAGGCCACTTGTTATTTCATGCAATATACACTATATAATATATAAACTAAGCGTAACACACCACAGAAGTGATAGCATAACATACTTCAATATGGCCGCTCAAGAGCTAAAGATGGCATAAATGGCGCTAAAATTTACACAACAGAGCAAGCAAATGCAAAAAAACACCCCAAAAATCGTTTCGGTGTGTGTCAACTTTTCGAGGTGAGGTTGATTTTAGAAATAAGCTAAAAAAAATGAATAGTAAATAAAAAGCGATGAAGCTAGTGCTATAATAAAGAAACATTTTTAATGCTAAAAAACCTTCTTGAAATTATAAAAACAACTTTTAATTATAAATAAAATAAACGTTATATTTTAGCCTATGTGACATTATGACCTGTATGTAGAGAATCAAATGTGTGTGTTGTGTTTTACAGGAATAATAAACAGCAGTCTAATGAGCAACTCTTCCCAACAAAAGTGTTTTTAAAAGTGTTTATTCGATTTTATACCACAATATTCGACAAATAACGCTCCAAATGCAATAATTATGTTTCTCTGTTTATATTTGCATGTAATATCGGGGGTTAGTATCTATACTTTCATCTTCTTTTTTTTAATTTAAGAAAATGACACTAACTAAAATTAATTTTAAGAAATGTAAAAAAAAAAAAAAATAAATAAATAATAATAATAATAATAATAATTAATAAAAGGAAAAATAATGACTGCCTAGTAAAAATGTGTAAAAAGTTATAATTAACTGCAATAAATTCAGAAAGAAAATTACGTTTATTAAAAGTAGTAAATGTTTAATGAAATCATTAAAAAGTGTCTAAAAAAATCTATTAACTAAAAATGCAATTAATTATTTGATTGATTAATTGATTAATTAATCAATTCAGTTATTTTTTAAACAGTTGATTATGTCATGCAGTTGCTTGTTGAATTGTTAGTGAAAATTAAAAATGCTTAAAACTGTATTACCTTTATGCATGTAAATTTACACACACACACACACACACCACACACACCACACATACACACACACACATGTAATGAATTTTTTTCTCAGAAACACGAGACCGAGGTTTCTGTGTCTCTATTTGTTTTGTCTACTCTTTTTAAACTCCATTTTCTCCTGATGAAGTGGAGTTTCCCCACAAAATGTGTGTGTCTATGTGTGTGTGTGTGTGTTTCAATGTCCTTGCCATCCTAAATGGGGCTAATGGTGTTTTTTCCCCCTGCATCACTTACGAGCCTCTATATTAAGAGTGAGACCAAACAAATGAGAGAAACTGAAGCATGTGTGTGTGTGTGTGTCTAAACGTGTCTGATAGTGTGTGTGTAAGAGAAACAGAGAGCACGAAAGTGTGTATGAGTGTGTGGGAGTTTTTTTTTGGGGGGGGGGGGGTGGGTGTGCTGGTAGCAACTGTTTGTTATACACTTCAGAGCGATCAAAGAACGTCTACATGCTACAAGACAGAATCGAAGTGTAATCAGTGTGTTATTTAGTTTGAGTTCGAGTTGCAGCATCAGGACACTGGAACCGAAACACACACAGATACACACACACATGGGGTCCGGTTTCAGAGTGAAATAAACCGTATGAGTTGAGACACGCTAGCTTGAATAGGGATTAAGTGACCTGTAGCTCTGAGGCTACTCCAAACGTAAAGCTGTCAGGCGAAGATGATCAGCCATCAGTGCTTGATTTGTGAGGTCCTAAAGAAGTGTGTGTGTGTGTGTGTGTGTGTGTATGTGTGTGTGTGTTTGGCCAGGTAACACCTGAGTAGGCCTGGGGTGGGGTGAGACTCAGGGCAGTCACCTGATGGATCTTGGGGTTAAAAAGATGCTTGACTGACGGAGAACTTCGAGCACTAGTGTGTGTGAGTCTGTGTGTGTGTGTTTGGAAGATTAGGGTTGTTTGTGGTCACCAGCATGAATGTAAACTGAAAAATTCTAAAACGTATCAATTATGTTTTTTATCCTGTAATTGTTTCTTTAAAAACAAGCGTGTATAACATACGATGACACACTGAGTATATCAGGACACTTACGACATTCTAGAATAGATAATTATGATTCTTAATTATTGCCCCTGATATTGTATACTCTGCTAAAAAGGTAACCATAGCAACGATCGTGATTTACGGTCGAAGCTACGTAATAACTACGCAATAACAGATCGAGCGCAAACCACCGTGTTGTTTTATACGACAGCAATTTCTAATAAAAATATATAAGGAAGTACCGACAGTTAGCATTTAAAAGGAACTAAGGGGTTGTTAGGATTAAGATCCTCAGCTGATGGAGGTATTTTAGCAAAGCTATAAGTTTGGGATGTTCTAGAAACATTTATGCTTCGAATATCGCTAAAGGAGTTAAAGATCGCATTCAGTAAATGCAGCTCAAACGCAAAAAAAAACACTGTGACGTACTTTATCTGTCTAAAAACCAGCCAACAAAGTTAGCAAAAGGCTAAATTTATTAGTATGCTAATAATTTTTTTTTACGCCAAGCAGGTTAACAGGCAATTAAGCTAGTTCTATAAAAATAAGCTTTTTAATGCTAACAATGCTTATTTTTAATTTTAGGATTAAAGATATTTGGCAATATCGGTGTTTAAAAGTTCTTTGCAACATTTGAACTTAGAATGGAGAATAAAACACGACAGTTTTACCTCAGAAAGATGTTTAGCTACATCGCTAGCTGTTTTTTTTTTTTCAGAACAAAACCGGAAAATTCTTTGTCTTTGACTTTTAGAGTAAACCATTCGTTATGTTCTTTCATAAAAATACTTAACCTTTGTCAA
The DNA here is from genome assembly GCA_005784505.1 of Bagarius yarrelli. Taxonomy (NCBI): domain Eukaryota; kingdom Metazoa; phylum Chordata; class Actinopteri; order Siluriformes; family Sisoridae; genus Bagarius; species Bagarius yarrelli. The sequence continues at coordinate 860,421 of VCAZ01000071.1, forward strand.
ACCCTGGTCATGCCCAGCTATGAGTATTGTTTTAGCTATATAACTTCGTAATAGCTAGCTAACTTTAACATTAGCTGGATGCACATTTAAAATAGCGACTCTTGCTGTTGACTCTCACAGAGTTTTTAGTGGTGTGTGTGTGGTGGTGGTGGTGTTATCAGACCGTACGATGAGAATGCTAACTAACAGGGCCGGTCTTTCTAGATACAATCACACCCATGTGCTTCTCCACAACCTCCCACCCTTCACACACACACACACACACACACACACGACTTACCCTCTGATTGTTAGCTTATGCGAGTAGTCTAATTCCCTGAGATCTAAAAGGCAGTGATTTGAGCTTTATGGCAATCTGGCTCCAGCTTAGCATTAGCAAACTGATAACGGCTCTTTGATGTCGTCGATCCAGAGTAATTGGTTTTCTAAATATTCACCTAAAACTAAAAAAAAAATGATTTAACATTCAGAGATCTGTAATTCGAGGTAATGACTTAGCTGCTGCTCACAAACAGGAACCATTTTTTTTAGTGTGAATGAACATCCGCCATGTTGATATTGACATGTGACATACGATGTCACAGCAGCGCGAATGTAAAGTTGGATAATGTTTAACTTAAACGAGTCCTGGAAAAACTGCCGCATCGCCGCTTTTCGCCATTTCCTTATATGGCAAGTCGTCTGTCCTGCGGGATTATGGGATAGTTAAGTCTTTAAGTATGCATACCTTGATTCCGGGTGGGAGAAGCAGAGCCTTCGGGAACAATTCACAGACTAAGGGTTCGGACGTACTACTCGCTCCACATACTCGTTTCGCTTACTATATAGTACTATACTAAGTATGCGATTTTAGACGTGAATGATTTTTAGGGCACAACAAAGTAATTTTTTTTTTCTATCACACACGTTGCTTTGTGAAAAAAACCCAAAAGATTTAATTAAAAAAAAAACAACTTTTTTTAGCATAAAATAAGTTTTACTGTAATTACACAACTCAAAAATCACTAAAAATAAAACACTGGTAGACCCAGAGTCACACAGTGGCTACACACTACTGTAAATACACACCATGCACATGTTTTTTTTCACTGAGTGTGTGTGTGTGTGTGTGTGTGTCCTGGGTATTTCATGCCTAATCAGCATGAACAATAGCAAAGTGTCTAACACAACCCAAACATCACGTATCCAGGACTGGTGTTTCTGTTACTAAGACATACACTCAAGTGTTTACGTCTTATCTGTCTTCCTTACAGGATGGACATGAAGACAATGCCATACTCAGACTTTTGGCTTAATCACAATTTCTCTGAATCACAGGGCCACATACACTTACTCCTATTGACAATTTAGAATCTCTAATCAATCTAAAATACATGTTTTTGGATTGTGGGAGAAAACCGGGGAACCCGGAGTAAACCCACACGGAAAACATGCAAACTCCAAAGACCCCTGCAGGGGAATTGAACCTGGGAATTTCTAGCTAAGCTACCGTGCTGCCCTCGCTCATCTGTCCTCGGTATAAAAAGGTTAAAAAGGTTATAAAGGTTAAAAATCAAATAACTATAGGATGTAAAGGATTTTGCTAAAGACTAAGCGGTTCAGCTGCTGAATGCAATTTTTTACGTGATTAATGTACTTTTATACATCCTTTTTAAAAAAATGAATAATTCATTCTTAATTTCATCGTGTATCAATGTAAAAATTGATTGGTTTAACTTTATAGGAGTAACATCTACATCTACAGGTACGTTTCAGTTTATTATGTAAAAGCAAACTGTTATTCGCTGTTTTGGTCCAAATCTGTCCGAATAATGTATTATATTAAAATTTTTAATATTAAAAATAATTATAGCAATAAAAACTATTTTTTTTATTGTGTATATTCCCTGTCATGTGCAGAAAACTGCTGGGCAAAGCAGTAATTCTTGTTTTCCTCGCTCTCAGTCTCTGTCTCCCTCATCAGTAGTAGAGTTCCTTCCTGTAGTAGCGCATTGTGCGTGACCATGTGTTTGTGTTTTTCTAAGCAAGCGTGTGTGTGTGTTTGACAATTCAGGAAGAACACAAGGTGTTTTCCCGCTCAGGACGAGGATCCACAGACCTTTGAACTCTTGGTTTTCTCTGCTCTGACCTCACCGCCCTTTAAATGCTCTAAGCAGCAGGATGAAGCCTCAGGACTGGACACACTTTCTGAGACATGCTGGATAGAGTATTATTTTTGCTTTGCTTACTTACATAATATACATATATATATATATGTGATCATTATTAAGTTATAATATCCCTTAATGAGAAGTCATATTTTAATATTTGGCAAAATTACATCACACTAGTAAAAAATACTCATTGTTTTAGTGTACTCATTTAAAGGCTCATACAAGGGGATATTAAAAAGTTTTAAGACACACCAAGAGATGGCAGCACAAGTCACAAAAATCACAGCCTTCTCTGACTTTTAATAACATTTGGTAGCTTGTGCTTTGGAGGCGTATATGTCGTTTGTAAGTAACCATTAGCCAAGCTCTTTATTACAAGTAGGAAATTTCTGCTATAGATTTCCACCCTTGCTGTAACTTGACTTAAAAAAAATTTTACAAAGAAAAAAAAAACACAAAGATGAGCTGCTCCTCCATTTTTCTGCTGACGTTTCAGTATGGAAGCTGATTGGTGTGGAAGCTGATTGGTTGCTTTTATCTTTTATCTCTGTATTTACGCACTCAAAGAACACGATATGTGAACAGCACTTTGTGCTGCCATCTGCTGGTGTGTCTTGAAACTTTTCGATACCCATCATAATAGTGGTTAAAACACACTTTTTACTCAAAATTGAATTCATTTTGTATTCTAATAAATTTGACTTGTTTTTCTGAACAAAGTTGTGGTGTAATTGTTTAATATTTCTTCAAATGTAAACGATCTAAATATTATTTAAATATTGAAACTATTTTGCTCCTGGTTAAATAATTGTTAGTATTTTTTATAGAGGGAGAGATACTACAGTGATATTTATATAAACAAATCACTACCTATAAAACCAATCCAATCGGAATAAGACTTAAGCATGATGAAGCTTGAGTTGTTTAATAGAATTGCGAACAGAAATAGCTTGGGGTGGGGGGGGGGGTTTGTTACTCCGCCTAGACTTGTTATTTAAGCAATATAGCGCATTATAGCTGAAAGCTTTTTTTCCCAGTACAATGGATTAAAGCAGAGCTACGAAAAGCACTGTTTACTCAGGATTTATACGGAGCCCTGAAGGAAGGATAGACAAAATGACAAATGAGAGGAAACAGAAGGGAAAATATGTGAGACAGCAAAACACAGAGAAGGAAAAAGAGAGTTAAAGATAAAGGTGATGAGAGGCTGGTGCGGATAATGAGAGGGATTAGATCGCAAGGATGGACACACACAGGAGGGATAAGAGCTAAAAGCCACCTACCTACCACCTTTTCCTGGGGGGCCTGACAGGAATTCCACAACATCTGGAACCAAAATCCCCTGAAAACAAAAAAGTTTTGCAACACTCACGCACACAAACACAAAATGCCCCCCAAAAATTGATAAAAAATTAAAACAACAAAAAAAATTAAAAACTTGTTTTTAAAAGGAGTAAAAACTGATGACACTTTTTTTCTTGGGTCTCAGGAGGATATAATCGCAGGATTGATCTTTTTTTGAATGAGGTACACAAACTACAAAGCTATTAACATAAGGCAACACGATAAATTAACATCGGGGCGTCAAAACTTATGAAACGGCACGATTAGCCCTTTGAAATCTATACGAGATATTTATTCAATGTTTCACAAAAAAAAAAAAATAATAATAATAATAAATTCCTTTTTTTTCTAGCTTCATTGCTATTCAAATTGCTAAGCCAACTAGCTATCTCTAGCTATTAAACTTTATATAATACAAAGTACATTTTCTATGCTTTACACTAGGTTTATATAAACAGAAAGATGTTTTTTTTATATTTACATTACATTATTAGTTTTTAGTTGTTACGTTTATATACAGTTTAGTTGTTACGTTTATATACATTATTATACATACAAAATAAACATAACATTGTTCTGTAGTTAAGAAGCATGGCAGCTACTGCTAGCTTGTTTTCCGAGTTAAATTTAAAACACTTAACGATAAATGAGTTTATTCTGCTAGCTAAATCATTCAATATCAAAGATACTTAACCTACCCAGAAATAGTTCCATAACTAATATAAAAATGTAAAGTATGCTAGCTATTCGACGAACTAGCTGATATGTTTACTTCCCCAGCACTTGTAACACACTGCCTAGTGGCAAATTACTTTTTCGGATATTGAGAGCCACATAAAGCACATACTTACCATGTGGTTCGAATCACATAAAATTAAAAAAAAAAGAGTCGGATGAGTGAAGCGTTTAAGACTGAAACACCTTGCAGCCATATGGTTGAACAAATCAATTCTCTGCAGTTCTGCCAAATAAAGAAAGCCTTTTTTTTTTAAATGTTTCTACCTTTAATGAGCTGTTGTGTTTATATCTAAAAATCATTTCCTGAAAAAATCATCAGAAGCCCCCTAATGTGACAACTTGTCACCATTTACTGTATCTGCACCCAATAAACTCCCAAAACAAACAACATCGAAGATTCGTCTTCAGGAGAGTCTGGCTGTTTTAAAGCACTGGTGCTGGAGAATCCTTCCTTTTTCTGGAAACTTTGCATCATCACAAAAAGTCTAGAATGAACGTAACAGAAAATAGAATAATTAAACATTACATTAAATATTTTATTATGTTAAGAATAAAAAACACATCCTGTTTCTAAAGGCTTATAAGTCGCATGGCTGGGGTAGCGATACCGAATGTGGCCTATGGTATGCCATGCCGCCGTCCCCTCCACCCTTTCCCGTACCACATCTATCAATGAAACAGACCCTTTTTAGGACCACCAGTGATATTATTTGACTGGTGAACCAGGCAGAAACTGATCGCTTAAGATACACCAACATGTAGCTCATATTAAAATAACGGCGTGACGACAGACAAAAATCCCTCTGGGAATGATGTAGTATATAAACCCAGCTTATTCCCACCAAAGGAATTCCTGAACTCTGTGTGTGTGTGTGTGTGTGAGCTGTGCTCCTGCAACAGGTCGTGTCTATTAAAAGGAAATAGTAGCTCAGGAATGTTTTTGCACTCTGTCAAAACTCTGTTCGCCATATGGTTTGCAATCCTAATGTGGCTACTATTGTTTGCGTGTGTGTTCAGTTAGACCCCTGTTGTGAAGCTCCAGTGTGAGGTAGCGGTTTAACCGTTTGACTGACAGGCATGTGGTCCAAACTTTTAAGCCAATGAAGCATCACTGACATAAAAAAAAAAGTTTAGGGGTTCTCCAGGTGTCCCTCTGGGTGGGAATATCAAGGGTTCTTTGTACACCCATATAACAAGTTGAGGAATCGAATGCAGGTACTGTTGCAAGTACTGTTACTAATAAAGCACAAAATAATACACATTTAACCCTGTAATGGCCAGAGATTAATTTGGAAATTAATGGGAATTTCCTTTCTCTAGATGATTTTACTTAATAGCTACTTATGGTAAGGATGAAACGATACAATTTTTTAAAAAACCGAATACGAGTACCAGTATTTTTTTTTTTTTTTGCCGATACCGATACTTGTTCTATTTTTTGGTTTTGTGGGTTTACTTTTATGGCTTTGTGTTTATTTTTTGCTTTTTGCCCTCGTTTCCAGTTTAGTTTCTTTTAAGATTTATTAGATTTATAAGATTACTCAGTGATTTTATAAGCACTCATTTTTATACTCTACAGCACAGTGAAATTTGTGTCTTCACATATCCTATCTTAGAAAGTTGGGGTCAGAGCACAGGGTCAGGTCAGGATGCAGCAGGAAGGGTTCAGGGACCCAACGATGGCTGGCTGGCAGTGGTGAAGCTTGAACCCAGGTCTTACTGGTTTTCCAATCAACAACTCCACCATTTGAGCCACCACTGCCCCATGCGTGGGTTGTCATCATTAATTTTGAAATTCCTCCACACCACTGTGCCAGACATTCTGTCGGTGCTGCAAAAGTCTTTGTGTGCTAAAAGTTCTGTCCTAGTTTTTGGTATCGGGGTCCCTTCAAGTAAGGATACGAGTACCTAAGGATTGGGTCAGATGCCGATACCAGTATTGGGGCATCCCTAATATTTACATTTTTTAAAAATAAGAATCCTCTTAGACTGGATATTTTAGCAAAAAGCCAAACTTGATGCATTGGGTTGCCAGGTTTAAGCCTCAAAACACTCTTTTTAGGTCTATGAACCTTGCATCAACAAAGTAAATGGTGGAAAAAGTGGCATCGCTATGCTGGTGTGTATCTTAACAGGTGCAACAGAACATTAAGGCTTTGACCATTTGGCTGGGTTTCAGGTTACACAAGCAGTATGGCGAGCTAAGTTGACATTTCCTGTGCAACTACAGTCACAAGAACAGGCACGAAATTTTACCACACAAACCCTGTGCACAAGCTAGTGGACGGGTCATCATTTTTTTCCTTTAATAAATACACTCTATTGCCAAAAGCTTGTGGACCCGTAACCAGGACCGCATAACCAGTGTGTCTTAGTGTTTTCTCAAACCACAAACTCTGAAGCACACACTTGTCTAGAACGTCTCTGTACGTTTATAGCATGCCATTATTCCTTTATTAGAACTAAGATACTCAAACACTGTTCCAGCATGACAATGTACCTGTGCACAAAACTCCTGATCTCCATGCGGACATGCTGTGTTCTGATTAAAGTGAAGGAACTCTCATGTCCTGTACAGAGTCCTGATTCTGACTTAACCCATTTAAACTGAACACTTTTGGGATGAACTGGAACCCCGGCTGAACCCCAGACCTCCTCACCTCAACATTAGTGTCTGATCTCATCTCATCTCATCTCACAAATCCTCATCACATGATCTCATTTAGTGGAAAAACCTGCACAAAAAAGTGGAGATTATTATAGTAAAGACTTAATCTGAACTATGATGTTAAAAAAATAGTTCTGATGGTCAGGTGCCCCAAACCTTTTGTCTATTTAGTGTCCTTGGCGTTTGTATCTGGTGTCCTGTCCTCTTTAGTGATTCTTCAAATGTTTAGAATTTGAGGTCTAAAGTGATCGTTAACCTCTGAGGTTGGAGTTGGACTTGTTTTTTCGGTTAATAAGAGAACATCTGTGCAAGATGGCTGTCATGTACAGCAAAAGGTTTTAATGACGGTCTTTACTGGTGCAGCTGCTACATTTTCATCACCATTAAGGCCAATTTAACTCCGGTCTACTTTAGTTAACTTAAGAAACGAGTCGTCTTACAAAGCCAGAGATTTAGACTGACGGCTTAAGGTCTGGACTCCATAAGCGGCTTGTACTTAGTTTTGTTTAGAGTGCATTAAATGTAAACTCAACATTCTTACAGGCATTTATTTAAAGAAAGACATTCCGATTAATGAGTGTATACAGCGAACAGTAAATGAATCCTACTGAGCTTTAAAAAATATCGGTAGTGTCCATCCAACCAGAAAAGACATTGAGCTATAAGGATCACAAGCGTAGGCTCTTAGGCAAAGTCGGCGCCAGACCATAACTAACAGAGGAGCACATGGCTTCCAATCAACAATAACTTGCAAAAAAAAAAAGAACGGTGCAAAAGTACTGTCAAGCTCATTTATCGTAAAGTAACGAGAAAATGTACGAATAAATCAATATTATCACAAAAACTTGGAAAGAAAAACCAAACCGTCTGACAAGTACGTGCTGTGATAACGTTCTAATAGTCAAGAGTCACATTAAGGCTTGCAGCAATTAAATAAACTCATAACTTACCTTCTAAAATAGCTAATTAGCTTCAATATGCTAACGGCGTAATGATAACAGGTTTATTTTTATCTTAAATAATAATTAAGAAGAACATATTAACTGTAGTTTCTTGCTGTTAAATTGAAAACTGTGTAGAGGGCACAGTTGTGGGCAACAACCTCCTTATTGCCCACAAATGGCCCCCCTTCGAACCGTAGCAGAATTTCACGTTGACTCTTTAAACTCCGCAGCTATAACACAGGTATGCAGGTAAAAATATTGCTTGAATATGTTATTCTGCTATATCCTGGACTCAAGATTCTACATTTATTCTTAAATTTCTTTAATTAATGTGGTTTTAAAAAATAATTGATTGGGAATTAGAAAAAAAATAAGACACACTGCTAGTCTTGTGGTCAGTTTGTCTGTTGTGGGTGGGAATGAGTGTGTGTGTTTAATCCCTCAGCAGGCCGCTTGAAGCTGTGAGGGCTTAAAAAACACTCCATCAGCACATTTTGGTGACGGCGGATTTGCTTGTGTGTGAGGACATTGTGAACACACACACACACACATTCTTCTTTCTTTGTGGTTCTACTTTACATCCTACTGTGATACTCGGTGCTCTTAGTGTTTAGATAAAATGAAGGAGTTTCTCTAGATTTCTTTCTTCCTGGAAAAAAAATAATAAAATAATGGTAGCGGTATTGTTAATTAATAAAATATTTTAATGATTATTATAATACATACCAATAGCAACACCAGCAAAAACAGCATAATATGAAAAGTAACCATATCAACAATTATTTATTACATTTATACAAATGTATTAAAAATCTGTTTATTAATTCTCCCTGTAAAAAATTATAAATTCCATTCGGAAAATCATCATTGATCTCTCCATCTTTTTTTTTCCACACATGTATTAATGCTCTTTAGTGTTTCCTGCTCAGCTGTTAAATTTCACATTAATGTCTAGCTAGACCATTTAGAATAATTACTTACATACACACACACACACACACACACACACACATTTTAAGTATGGTCCACACATGTTTAGGTCATTAAGCGAGGTTATGATAATGATTATTATTATTATTATTACTACACAGTTTTATCCTTTTTACAGGTGCAGACTGAGGGAAGTGAAACACACACACACACACACACACACACACACGCCGGATAAGGACCTGTGGCACACACTGCTCTCTGCTCAAGAGGGAAAATTTTGGGATACAATGTTGGCTTACACAAACCTCTCTCTCTCTCTCTTTCTCTCTCTCGAGTCCAAGGCATAAGCGAACCAAGCGGCTGTGTAAAACCCCTGTGGCCACCAGGGGGCCCCCCCCCAAGAGTAAGAGTACATGTTTTATATATATATATATATATATATATATATATATATATATATATATATATATATATATATATATATATATTACTGATTATTCCCTGATTATTCGCAGTTAGATCTAACAATTTAGTGTGCGAATAATCAGGGACTGCCAATAATTAGTCATATTAAAAGCACAGAGGGGCCCCCGAATGAAATTCTGGGTCCCCCAAAAGGCTTAGTGGGAATTAAGGCTGTGTTAAAACAATTAATGCACTGGATGACTGGAGTCACTTTTCAAGATGATTCAAGTTGATTCATTTAAATGATTCAGATTCAGAGATTTCCAGCTATAGCAGACAGACCTGTAATATGTTTGGTGATGTAATCAAAGTGTGTGTACGTGTTTGTGTTGTGTCAGCAAACCAAATCGGATGTCAAGCATTGACTGATTTATCGAGTGTGCTTAAAACTGCTAGTCAGCTAGTTAACTGATTAGCACGCGTCTTGTGTGTGCGCACCGACTCGAACCAGAGATTCGGGTCAAAATTGATTCCATAATAAAGCTGAGGTAAAATTCATGATTAACATTTTAAACAGTTGCGCTTTTAATGTAAAGACTTTTACTTATTTACTCTGACAGTAAAATCGAAAAAAAAAATCGCCTTGCCTTCGATCCTTATTTTTCTTCTCAGTGTGTGTGTGTGTGTGTGTGTGTGTGTGTCTCAGGGTTATTAGAGTTTCCTGAAGTAGCTGTGTGTGATCACCCTGACCTTCCTGCTCACTTGCCCGTAAAACCAAGGTCTTAGGGTTCTAACAAAAGATGCTGCTCCACCTTTCCTTCACATATACACACACTAATAAACACCATGAATTCACACACACACACACACACCCATTGGGTGATTCTCTAATTAAAGATACAGTTGGCATTTTATTAAGTTAAAAAAAAACTGTGTACGACTAGAATATTTTGTTTTCCAGAATATTATTTAAAAAATTACATTTTAATAATTAAGTGCCAAACAGTTACTTTAACTTTTTAAACTTTAACACAAAAACTGTTTTTTTTACAGTAATATTTGTCAACTTTGTAAGAGAAAACTTATTTAATGTATAAAAATAAACTTGACCGTAACAGAACTGACAATTTTACATCTTTTTAGCCAGAAATTGAAGTGACATCACTTCCTGTATCTTACATAGTGCAAAGTATGGGACGGTAACAGAATTGCCGCAAGATTTATAAACACATTTGTGTAAAAAAAAGTTTTTATATTAAATTTTGATGGTGTAGATTTAGACAAATTGTGCTTTAATAAACAAATAATATTTATTATATAATTACACAATGATAACCAATGGTAAAGAAAAAAATACTGACTAATTAGGACAAGAAATCGTGATTTTCATCGTTATAAAAGAAATGTGTAACAATTATATTAAAAATGAAAAATGATTAAATATCTAACCTTCAAAAAATTAGATTGGGACACCAAATGTTCCCGCAATTATAGAATCACCCATATACACACTCACTTCAGTGCCAACACACACACAAACACACAGTAATCAGTCTCTCTAGACATCAGCACAATAGCAGGATGGGCACTCTGACACACGATGCTTTGTTTTGGCTAGGTGTGGGTGCGGCGAGTGCTGGTGTGTGAAATTTATTGAAATTAAGTCATTTGTAAAGCGTTAAGCAGTAATTTTTTTTAGATATACTTATAAACTACCTAAAGTCGCTACGGCTAAAATTCTGTCATGTTGACCTCGTTGTTCATGACATCAGAAATGTCGGAAAAGCTGTAAACATCAGAAGCAAGACAGCTCCAGGATGCTGACTGCACAGTCGGGACCACTTTGAACACTGATTCAAAAATGAATAGTGACTCACACACAAAATGAATACTGAATCACCGAATCAAAGTAATGATTCATACTTCGTAATCGTAATACTCAATACTGAATTGAGAATCATTTAGTAATATTTAAAATACACCGATACTTTGACTTACGAGTGTCCCAACGAATGAATTTTTTCCAGATACGAGCTAAAATTCGGGTTACGAGCCAGCTTTAGACATCCAACCGCTAGTTGGCGTAGCGAACGCCACAGTGTCTTTCTTTTCTTTCTCCTATCCTGTCAATGCCTTACACTGCAGTCCAGTTAGTGGCGGTAATACAGCATGAGTTGCCTCGCTAACTGCTAATAAACGACACAGGAAGAAGAACGCCACAGTGAACGCCATAACATCCACCTCGCATCCCGTGTCTCACTCGATAACTAGTTACTATATTATACTTTTATTCCAGTTTATTCCAGTACATCCTATTGTTTTTTATACAATATTCCTTAATTATACGTTTATTTTTCTTATTTAAAAACATGAAACAGTGTTTTGTTTGGGGACCCGAAACGAATTTATGGCTTTTCAATTCATTTCAACAGAGAAAATTGATTTGACTTTCAACATTTCGTGCACCAAGTCAGTCGTTTGTTTTCAAACGGAAACATTTAAGTGTTGAAAATTGTGTGTTTACTTAAGCACGTGTGTGTGTGTGTGTGGTGATGGGTGTGTTTAAAAAGCCACTAGTGAATTTGTCTCAATAGATCATTGTGTGTTTGAGTAAAGCGATCTTTAAGCAGAGCAAGCTGAGACCGGCACCAGACTTTTTTTTTTCTTTTTGATCATCGTCTTAACACACACCTTTAACGGAGCAGGAAGATGGAGTGAGGATCAGTCTAACCTTTGACATGGCGTTTGATTTTCTGCATCACCCTGTGTGTGTGTGTGTGTGTGTGTGTGTGTGTGTGTGAGCTGCAAAGATTCTCTCCCAGCGTTGACGCCTAACCTCTAGGCCAACCCATAAAGAAATGGCAAACAAAGACGAGCCTCAGAAACAAACCTGCTTTACTACACACACACCTTTTCCTGAAAGGCACCGAGAAACGATGTCTTCACATGTGGACAGAAAATAATTACCTGATGACAAAATCGTGCAGTAGAATAAAATCCAAGTCTCTCCGATATACATATAACTGGCTATCAAATATTACACAAAGCACACACACACATTAGATCACCGCATGCAGACAGGAGAACTATTGCACAGCAGTCAACATCATGTTTCGTGGTAGCTCACGTTGTACTAATTGAATGACCGGGCACCACCGATCTACCACGGTTGGGTCCCTGAGCCAGGCCCTTAACCCCTAATTGCTCAGTTGTATAAAAGAAATAAATGTAAGTCGCCAAGTATAAGGGCGTCTGTCATATGCTGTAAATGTGAATAAAACTACACAAACATACAGTAATGTTATAAGATGGCAGACATTAGTTAGAAGGTGACACAAGAACCGGAGACACTTCTGCAGTACCTTCATGATGCTGCCAGAGTGAAGGTCCTCACAAATCCCATTCCTGATGGAGCAGCAAAACGCAAATGTTCTGTTGATTACAGTGTGTGATTACACACACTGTTGCTTCTAAACACCAGATGAATCTACTTAATGGTTAGCTGAACACATGGGCTTAATCTCACGCAGACCTGTAATCATGCCGTCACACACTGATAGCAGCCCATGTGTCTAGCATGTGTAATCAGGGAACGAGAGCGAGGACTAGACCCACACACACCAGACCAAAACAAAATACATGTAAGCAAGCATTTACAAGTGTGTATGCACCTGTTGGAGTCTCACACTAATCTCCAATCCACAGATCTTCCTCTGAGGGTAAGGGAAACATCTTGAATTAAATAATTCCTCAGCATCTGTGGATTTATGTGGGAAAGATGTGAACAGGAAACACCTTCTGTCGCATCATTAATGCTGCTATTATAAGCGTGACCACATGCTGAGCCACACGCTTATGTTCAACTCTATGATTCTTATAAACGACATCAGTGCAATCTAGGGCTGCGCTGATAAATGATATCCTATCAAATTGCGATAAACTATGTCTATAACGATAATACCCTCGGGACATTTTTACTCAATATGGGTTCGCCCTGGTGCAATCACACACATTCTAATTCAGTATTATCATAACTATTAAAACACAAGGGTAACGTAGGCATTAAACTATTGGATCGAATCCCAGGATCACCAATCTGTCACTGTCAGACTCCAGAGCAAGACCATTAACTCCTAACTGCCCAACTGTTACAATTAAATGTATATGGCAAAGCTGAGAAATACTTTAATACATCAAATCTAGTTTTAACCCTGTCCACACTGTCATCGTTACACAATTATAGGTGTGTATCAGATATCGATTTATTTTTATAGAGCCGATACCAATTAGATCAGATTAGATTAGATTCAACTTTATTGTTACTGTACAAGGTACATGTACAGAGCCAATAAAATACAGTTAGCTTCTAACCAGAAGTGTATAAGTGGCCTATTTACAATACATCGCAGTTGAATAAATAAGGATATGAGGTTGATAATTACAGAGGCGAGAGTAAATAATGTACAGAAGGTGCAGTAGTATTTAACATATAGTATCTATAAATAAGGGTATATATAGTATGGTATACGATACTATATTTACGATAGAATGCTCTAACGTTTGCTTAAACTAGGAATAGTAAGCCACAATATGCAGAGAAGTGTATTATTTGCTGATATGTTAAAGAACATGGAGCAAATCAAGTTCCTTTACCTGGAAGCGCAGTTGACTAATTATTACTCATGATTTTTGTGCCATAATTTTAGACTTGCATGCAATTTTAAAAAATGCCAAATATCGATGGAACCGATATTCAATAAGGTTTAATATTGATATTTCGGTAAAACTGATTAATCAATGATCGCTCTTCAGTACACAAAAAAACATAAAGTACGAATTATCATAAAACAACTATTTTATCTGATGACTAATTCCAGGTTTTCCAGAATTTCTTTATAATAACCTCTTAGACGATCAAGCTGACGTTATAGCAAAATTAAATGCAACATTTTAATCAGTAACATTTGTTTTAAAGCATGTTATAATATGTGAACATCGTAAACGTCACCAAAATGTTTTGGATGATCGATTTTAACAGGTGCTCGACAATTAGATGCCATTATAGCACCACACATTAAAAAAAAAGCATACACTAACAGGATGTTCCCACGGATTTATCCCAAACAGACAAAAGCATCTTCATGAAGACCCCTGGCTAGCGCTCAATGATTACTACCACTCAGTACGCCGCGTGCAAGCTGCTTCCTATCGTCTTAACGTCCTGCCTTACAACTAACACACTTCACTTCCTACTATCCGCTCAGTCATCCTTCACCAGTCCACCAGGATGACCTTCGACTCTCGTATGGTTTGAGCTCACCTCTGGAGAAATGGCGTTCGATGCGGTAGGAACATCTCGTTCTCTCAGGCATCATCAACAGGTTGAGGAAAAGGGAAGAAGCGCATCCTGCAGGAAGAGGCTTTGAAGTGTGTGACGACCTCACACTTTCGCCACACACACACACACACTGAATATAATATTTATATCGAACTATAAAGCTGTTAAATCAGACAATTATTTACAAAAAGAGAGGAAGAGGGAGGGAGGGAGGGAGGGAGAGCAGGGATTAATGAGATGAACAGATTGAAGGGAAACTACCGACAGGATGTTTCTCAGAAAAGCTGCTCACACTCTGGCCTCGGATTTAAAATTGGCAGCTTGGGTTCCATCCATTATACAAATATAAATAATATATAAATAAACCAAAGCAGGTTACATTTTATTATGAGTCACAAATGGCAAAACAATTACTGAATAGGATGATCTGTTTTTCATATCCAGTTTGTTTTACTGCTGCCATACTCCTAAGCATACACACACACACACACACACACACACACACACACACCTGCCTCATGTGCATCTCTAGATCATGTGCATCTCTAGTGGGTGTGGCAGAGGGAAGTGGGTGTGGCTGACAGGAAGTGGGTGTAGCCTACGGGAGTGAGTGTGGCTGAGGGGTGTGGGTGTGGCAGATGGAAGTGGGTGTGACTGAGGGGAGTGGATGTGGCTGAGGGGAATGGGTGTGCCTGACGGAAGTGAGTGAGGCTGAGGGGTGTGGGTGTGGCAGAGGGAAGTGGGTGTGGCTGACCGGAGTGAGTGTGGCTAAGGGGTGTGGGTGTGGCTGAGGGAAGTGAATGTGGCTGAGGGGAATGGGTGTGCCTGACGGAAGTGAGTGAGGCTGAGGGGTGTGGGTGTGGCAGATGGAAGTGGGTGTGACTGAGGGTAGTGGGTGTGACTAAGGGGAGTGGGTGTGGCTGAGGGAAGTGGATGTGGCTAAGGGGAATGGGTGTGGCTGACAGAAGTGAGTGTGGCTGAGGGGTGTGGGTTTGGCTGAGGGAAGTGGGTGTGGCTGACTGGAGTGAGTGTGGCTGAGGGGTGTGGCTGATGGAAGTGGGTGTGGCTGAGAGGATTGGATGTGTGTCATAGTCAGAATGTGTAACCAGTGACGTGGACAATTTTGCAACTCCACTCCGCTCTGGAACCCATAAACACATAACTACCAAACAGCCTTACAGCTTGTTGTGACGAGTGTCTTCTTATAGGCTAGAAAAACTCAGTCTCATGAATATTAACGACAAAAACAGTGGTTAAAATACTTTTGCCATGTCACAACCTGCGACACCGTCATGCTGTAGAGTAAAAACCTGAAAGATGAAAATACTAGACTAGAACAAATTTAATTTTGGGTTTCATGACCCTTTAAACAGTAAAAATAACTTAAAAACCCAAGAGAAAACTTCAATGTACAAAAACCAAGATAAGATAAAGCTACCAGAATCTGCGGATCAGGTAGCGATACTGCCTGCACACAATTTCTAAAAAATTTGGCATCACGCAAAACTGTTTTAAACGCAACACTGGGCAGAAACAAGAATCTACTAGATGATATAACAATAGCACGCTAGGTCAAGTGGCATGATACCTGGAGATAAATTTCTTCTTCACAAGTTCTTGCACCTTCTTCCAAACTTCCTGCAACATAATTGGTCACTAAGATTTTGGCCAGAAAGCTAATCTGATCTCCATGACATGAAAACTACTCACCGATACACTAACCGTCCATCACCCACAATTCTCCAGACACCATCAACCTGCATGGGACGTACCATCAACACTGTACAGGATGTAATCATCCATCCTGAAGCGTGGTGTTTGAATGGGCTGCTGAAAGCTGATAGGAAAGAAACTTCCTCAATCTGCTCGTTCGTACACGTTTGTCTGTTCCTCCATCTGATTCTACTCAAGCTTTACTGCAGAATCTTGATTAACCCAATCAGGTGTGTTTATGTAGGGAGCATGCCAGAGCCCTCACCAGTGCCTTTTTAAGGAAAAAAAATGCTCTATGATATCATAGAGCAAGAACATTTATAATAATAATAATAAAAAAACCCTGGACAAAGTTCTCACACCTTCACCTGATACCTATGACTACAGAAGATCTGGATTCATTTTTATTAAGCTGTAAATTAGCATTCGGCTATACAAGCTGGGACATTTTTCTTGAGCCTACTGTGGCCTCCAAAAACAATACTGCGCTAATAACATTGTTATCAACGATTATATACAACCGGAATTCCGGAAAAGTTAGAATGTTTTCACTTTTATTCACTAAATGAGCAAATTTCTAATTTGATGCCTGCTACAGGTCTTAAAACAGTTAGGACATGGCATGTTCACCATGGTGTAGTGTCTCCTCTTTGGTTTAAAGACCTCTGAACATCGAGGTTATGAGTTTCTGGACCGTTTGGTGTTGGAATTTGGTCCCATTTTTTGCCTGGTACATGTTTCCAGCTTCTGAAGAGTATTTTTTAATTTATTGATGCACCAAATTGTTCTCTATAGGTGAACGATCTGGACTGAAGGCGGGTTCTTCTACCACAAAAACCATGCGGTTTTAATACCCAGAATTCCCAGAAATCATAAAACAAACCCAAGTAGAGAACCCAGTCAGTCATGGCGGTTTTGCACCAGGTGAGCGGAAACGCCATTAAATGCTTCTCCTTATTTGGTGGGTAAGTGGTAGCGCAGTGGTTAAGGTGTTAGACTACCAACCTGAATACCCAGGTTTGATTTCCAGCACCACCAAGCCACCACTGTTGGGCCCCTGAGCGAGGCCCTTAACCCCTAATTGCTCAATTGTATAACAGAGAATAATATAAGTCGCTCTGGATAAGGACGTCTGCCAAAACCAAGCGGATAAACCATAATCCGGAACCATATGGCGTCTAGCAATTAGATTACCCAGAATTCAATGCAATATAACTGCTTAACATCCTATTAACGCAGTTAAACACAAGCGATCTTTATTTCAATACAGAGCTAATGCAATCCAACAAATGAGGTCAAACTGATGTTAGTCGCATCACCTGCTGCAGCATTTCTATGGCAACCAGGACGGGACAATTTATCATGCAATGAACGGCGAGTTTTTTCAATGATTGCATACATGAATTGTTTAACGACTGGATATGCAGACACAGAAATAACGGGTGGCACAGTAGTGTTTGAACTGCGGTTCAATGAAAACATTAAAACATTCACAAGCTGGAGATGGTCATAAAGTCCACATGGTCCAAAAATACATACATAAGCAGAGAAATCCAATGCTGTGCAACGTGGGGACAGATTCATTTTCTTAACGCTACATACCATCTAAATTTTTTCCCTACTTTGCCATTTTGTTTTGTTTTTTTGACTGCTGACCCTAAAAAAGACTTGATGCTAAAACTGAATGAGGAAGAAAAAAAGAAAAGAGATAAATAAGTCATGTGGGGACGTTATAATGCCCTGTCCATCAGCCGCAAAGATTTTTTTTTAAGGCTTATATAAACACAAACGAGTCTAAACACGGCACTGTCTGGACAGGACAGCCATTAATAACCATGATGTTAATACCGCAAAGAAAACAGAATTAAATGGCAGCTACTGTCCTGAAAAGTTGCTTTGGGGGTAGCAACGTTTACGTCTGGGAACAGAAGCAGTCTTAAAGGAGGTGTTTACATTAGAACATTAACAGTAAATGGGGATCTGTAAGGACACAAAGTCACATGACTGGAGTCTCCTGCCAAAAGCCGATCGGCCGACAGTCAGTACTGATTATTCTTCTACAGCAATCTATAATTTGCACTAGATCTTATGGATGGTGTTGACCTGCTAACCAGAAGACTGAGGGTTTGATTTCCAGCACTGTTAACTTACCACTGTTGGGCCCCTGAGCAAGGCCCTTAACACGCCAATTGCTCAGTTGTAAAAATTGAGAAAATAAAAATTAGATGAAAATCTAGAAACCATGTTTTTTTTTTCCTGCAACAAAGATGGCGGTTTCGCGCCAGGTGAGCAGAAACGCCTTTAAATGCTTCTTTGGTGGGGAAGTGGTAGCGCAGGTTAAGGTGTTTGATTCCCAGCACCACCAAGCCACCCCTTCTGGGTCCCTTAAAAAAAAAAAAGGCCCTTAACCCCCAGTCGCTCAGTTGTATAACAGGAAATAATGTAAGTCACTCTGGATTAGGGCATCTGCCAAATGTAATGTAATGTAATGGTGTGTTATTGCGGTTGGCAAACCAGCTTTAGGTGTATACTAGCGCCACCTACTTGGGTGGAGTGTGAAGCAATAGAATAATAGATCTGATTTATTCCCATATAAAACTTGTCATTTTTCTTTATATTTTATTAAAAGATCTTTATCTGTTTCGGGAAGATCACAACACAGAATCCAGACTTTTCTTTTTCTTTTTTTTTTAATATAATAATTGATTGAGCGCAGTGTGTCCATTTAAAGACGAGATATTATACTGTCTTTATTTCTTTTTCCAAGTAAAAAAAAAAACTCTCCTAATTTCCAACAATTTTTTGAACGTTGTCTTAATTTCTTCTATCCCGTTAAATTTGCTAATTTAATCAATGCTACATTCATCTTTATGCCTGGATGCGTTCATTTTTATTTTCTTTGCTATGTGATTCACTCATTCATTTCCTTATATAGTTGGGGAAATGGTAGAACGTGGCTAAGGTGTTGGACTACCAACTTGAATACCCAAGTTTGATTCCCAGCACCACCAAGCCAACACTGTTGGGCCCCTGAGCAAGGCCCTTAACCCCTAATTGCTTAGTTGTATAACAGGGAATAATGTAAGTCGCTCTGGATAAGTGTTTTTGTTTGTATCCTGAACAAACTGTGTAAAATGTCTGCTGAAATGTCTTAATAATGCTGAGAGTCTGAATATATGGTCACTTTAGGAACATTTGTGCTTAATTCTACAGTACGCCACCTAGTGTTCAGATTTTGTAATGATGATTTACAGAAGTGTGGTTCGCGCAGGCGCAGTGCAAGTAAAAAAAACAATGCCGTTTAGCCGGTACCGCGCATGCGCAAAACGTGATACGGTGCAAAGCAGTACAGTGAATAAAGTATGATTTTTATAAACTTGTTATATAATGTTATAATAGGAGATATGATAAAAAATATCAAACAGAAATGTAGCAGTGCTGTAATATAACATTTCCTTATAATTTATATTTAATAATAGGGTAATCATTTATTCAGTGGCTTCGAACAGGGCGTAAAAAGGGCAATTTGTACGAATCATCTTATTCCCTGTGGGCAAACGGTTACCAACCCCCAACATAATCACATCCACACCCCTCTTACCGATACCTAATACTCAAAAGCGACACAGACTAAAGTGCCCTGTAATTATCTGCTCTAAACCAAACTGCAGTTAACCCCATAACCTTCTGACCCTCATTAAGAACACAAACACTTCAACAGTATAGAACACAGACAACAGCAAGGAAATAACAGGTTATTGTTTTTAATATTAAGCATCGGATTGTACAAACATCTACAGAACAAACTGATTCTGTGAGTAAATCTGAGTAAACATAAGTGCCATGTTGTTATGGTAAAAATCTCCCCACTTTGGACCACTATCACCACCACCGTTATTGGAGGACGTTTCCTGGTTAGTCAGCATTTCTGCTCCTGAGATGAAGTCTGTTGGTTTCATTCAAACGGCAAAGAATAAAGAATAAAAGCACAACTTTCTATTAATACCAACGAAGTCCAGCCTGTAGTTTGTCTCACGTGGCAGTTGATTATAATCCATATCATTAAAGGTTTAGCAGTTACTGAAGACCAGGCGTGTCCGAACTTCAAAGGGTGTCCTGCGGAGTTTAGCTCCAGCCCTAATCGTAACCAACTAATTAACATCTTGCTAGGTTTACCTGAAACTTACAGGTAGGTGTGTTGAGGCAAGTTGGAGCTTAACTTTGCAGGACACCGTCCCTCCAGGACCGAGTTTGGACACCCCTGCTGTAGACTATTAAAAGGAATATGTTTAGTTTTGACAAAGAAAACGCACAAAAATAATGGATCCAAAAGGGTCGGGAATATTTACAGAAATAATATTGCATTTGTATGTAGTAACGTCTTATATATATATATTTTAGATTCCATAAAACTGAGTGTATAAAATAATTCTCTAAAAACAAATGAAAAGTGTCACAAAGCATCTGCTATTAGAATATTAGGCATATATATTAGGTGTGTGTGTGTGTGTGTGTGTGTCTATATATATATATATATATATATATATATATATATTCATATATATATATATCATATATATTATATAGACACACAAATAAAGTAACAGCTCCCATTAATGAGTTATTATGCAACAACCGGTGTCGCTGGATAAAGTTAAACAAACGTGAACAACATATTTATTTATTTCGTTTCCCCCTAAACGAATTAATGATGGTTATTAGAGAGAATTTCGGCTTGTGATGCTCGAATGAAGCATGAGGTCGTATCCAAAAAAAGACATTGCGTCCTAATTATTTTTGCCATGTCGATGACTGCAAGTGTGTGTTACTATGCGCCGCTATACGATTCCCAGTGTACGCTGTTACTGTAGAAACTATAAATGTGTAACAGCACACTGGAGAAATGTTGACAGTAGAGCGGTGTAAAGGAAATCAGTAATAAAGTAGATTTCGTTGTGCATTACGGTATACGGGATAAAGCCTTTATTTCATATCAATTCTGATTAGGAAATTTATGTGGCATTTAAAAACGATTGCTGTGACAGGATTCGATTAGTGCAGCTCATGCAGACGGGGGAGGGAAATCGTAATACGTGTGTGTGTGTGTGTGTGAGGGGGGCGACCTGCTAAATGAACACGTGCCTCAAAGTGTAACACAAACACAGGATTCTTTGACAAGTGAATCATGTGGATGGGTTTCTGAGGTTTGTCTGTAGCAGATTTGTGAGGAGTTTGAAGATTGATGGACAAATTCTGCCCTCTAGTGGTTAATGGAAGTAAAACAATCTCAAGCTTCTCACTTCTTCCATTACACGTAAAAAGACTTAACAATGGCTTTCAGTAGACATGTGCCAAAATTTAGTTTTACAATATATCACAGTAACTAACAAAAAAAAAAAAAATTAAAATTAAAAACAAAAAGGAGCTTCTGCATTTAAAAGAGAAATTATTCATATTTGCATATCGGTTACTAAAAATATAAATAGATACAAAAATATATATTAATAGTTAAGGATACACGAGTAAAGACATGTACATGCATGACAAAGTTATTTTATATTGTGATTAAAATTTACTTTTATTTTAATATTTAATAATTATTATACAGTACATAAGTGAGATGGAACAATATATATATATATATATATATATATATATATATATATATAATATATAATTATATAAAATATACTAAATGGCTGTTCATATACTGTAAAAGTGATATAAAAACTGAATATTTGGCACATGCCTATTGTGCGGTTTTAGGGGATGCTCCATATTTTCTATATGTTGCCATTTTTATTGCTCAGGCAAATGAATAAAATCCGATAACCGTCCGATAAAGTACAGCTTGCTGATGAATCAATCAAACGGTCTGATTTCTCAGACATTTATCCGCTGTCCAAGTGCCAGTGACTGCAGCCAATGTTGCCAGATTCCTGCCCAATTGGGCTTCTGTGAAATAAACTGGGCACTGGGCTCGCTGATCAAATTTGGGCTGCTTTTTGATACAACTGGCGGACTTTTAGCTACCGATTTCATTAAAAGTACAAACTTGTTAAAACTACAGTTGTTTTAAAATCCCGTGACATCATATAAACCGTACGAGTGAGAAATCTCTGTCAAATCTCTCATTTATCATCGGATGCAGATCCTCAGCAGTATACCCTTGTTTGTACAGCTGCAGGTGGAGCTTCGATGGAGATCCTCAGAGGTAGCAACCCAGACAAACGGCATCAGACGTAAAGCTTTGGCCTTAGATGTAGTGCCTAACACAAGCAGCTTAAGATGGAAACCACTCAGAACCTTTAATACTGCTCTGCATTTATGCATCGAGGGTTGGTCTTGAAGTAGTGACTCTCCACTTCCTATCAGGTTTAAAGACTTTTGCTTTACAGTCCAAGTCTAGATTACTAAAGGCGGTTCTATCCTCAGTTTAATGTCTGCAGCTTTTCTGAGGTTCTGGATTGGGATGGGGATTTTCTTCCAGGACTTTTTTTTGATACCCACGACCCTTGAACAACCACTGAGTTTAAAAAAAGTGAACAATTGCATCATTCATCCCAAATTTAAGTCAGTCAGCAATGTTTGACTCTTGAGTGCAAAATTAAAGAGGCAAACAGGCAGGTTGGCTTATTCTAGGGTGAAATGTGTTAATTCGATTTTAAGGCAATTTTGGATTGAATAAATGTATAAATTATCACAGGTTAAAACGCAGGTTATATAATAACCGAAACTACCCACTGCACTGTCTCCCAATTATATGGCGCCATGTTATCTCCCAGCCACCAGGTGGCGAAAGCGAACGAGTTACAAATAGGTGTCTTCTGAGCTGTTGATGCTCTCTGTGGAGTTGTGCGGCGTGCCGGTTTTATCCTCAGGCGTGACGGCCGAGTCTTCGTTGGCAGGTGCGTTGTGCGTAAGCAAAGGGCTCGAGTCTGTGGACGGACCCAAAATGGAGGCTGCGTTTTCTGTATTGTTAGGAACGTCGTTATGGTCAGGGACAGTTTTTTTAAAGAACAGGACAGGAGGAGAATCTACTAAATGAGGACGCCATTCAGGAGCAGGTGGGAGTGATTGATGCTGTAGAGGGAGCGATTCTACCGGTTTCCGGTGTTCAGGAGAAAACGAGAGTCGCTCATTAGAAGTGTTTGTCTCTCTGACCTGATTTTTCTGCTTTGTAGGATTTGGGGGTGGATACGACGGAGGAGTTGGTGGTACAACCTCAACTTTATGGTTTTCCTTGTT
Organism: Bagarius yarrelli; assembly: GCA_005784505.1. Classification (NCBI taxonomy): domain Eukaryota; kingdom Metazoa; phylum Chordata; class Actinopteri; order Siluriformes; family Sisoridae; genus Bagarius; species Bagarius yarrelli. Next base: position 883,905 of record VCAZ01000071.1, read on the forward strand.
TGTAGGTGGCATCTCTAATATGGGACTAGGTTTAGACTCACTAGGTAGGGCGTAGGGGTTAGGGATGGCTGGAAAGTGGGGTTGGTTTTTCCTCATAGACCCTCTCTTCTTTCTGAGGGTGGTGTCTGATTTTTCTTCTGGGATTGATGGGTACTGGACGACGATGGTGGGGTTTTGGCGGAGATCTTGGCGGGTATGAGGCTCGATGGCCATGATGGCACGAGCGCTGTGCATTCTCTGAGGGGGTTTGCGGCTTGGCTCGCCACGCTTCTTCTTCCAGCGCTTGAGCTGCGCTCGGTGCTCGCGCTCCACATCCCGTGCAGAGATCTGCATTTCTAGAACCTACAGCAAAAAATGTTGTTTTAGGTTCCTCATGCATTAGAATGGTATTGATTACCATGGATTTAAATAAACAATAATAAATAATATACAAATGCTAGTTTTATAGAAATGCAAGGTATATGGCAACAAATTCTGGCTGATCACCACGGCAACCTAAAGTAGTCAGTCAGTTGTATTAATAACAGGAAATGATGCAGAGATAAAATCCCAATCATCATCATCATCATCATCATCACCCCTTCTCTAGTCTTTTGTTGAGTATGTGTGTGTGTTTTACCTGATGCACCAAGAAGGCCTCCTGCATGTATCTGGGTTCAATCGCTCGCAGAACCTCCATGGTCTCATACTGACCGGGACATGCTTTAAGTTTATCCCGAGATCCCAGCATAGACTTCAACAACACCAGTCCCACACGAAATATAATCTTCACCCCTACAGGGTAAAAGAGAGAGAGAGAGAGAGAAAATGTGAGAGAGAACATTTCAGACCGAAAGAAAAGAGGGACATCTGTGTGTGTGTCTGACCGTCACATAGGAACATGTCCCAAACTCTCAGTACTGAGGCCCAGGGCAGAGTTCTGGAGAAGGCGCACATAAACCACTCCATCATGTAGAGCACAGGCTCGATCTTGTGCTTGTCCAGATGTCGATACGCCATAGGACACACTCGCTTCAACAGCACATGCAGGATCTCGCCATCCAGCTGAACCGCCTCCTAAACAGACACCACACTTTTTGTTACACCGGAAGGCTCATAAACAGTCTCATATACACAATTGTGACCACAAGGTGGCGGGGTTGAGTCGCTTCATACGGATGAGCAGGGTGGGGTTAGTTGGTCTAATATGTAATTTTTAACAGACCCTATGATTACAAAACAACTACTTACCGACTGCAAGCGTTTTCTCTCCCACTTTAGACGGAGCTGAACTACGTTCACTTTACACAGACTTTAAGTTAAAAAATAAATAAATAAATAAACGTCCTTTTTTGGAAATGTAATCAAAATATTATTCATTTACTGGGCAGATAGTTATTTTAACCAAAAACGGCCGGTTATAAGACTCATTTGAAAACTTTTATCCAGGATAAAAGTTTCTGAAAAAAAAAATAATAATCCATCAATCAAGCAGGATTGCTATCCATGACTGAATAAACGGATATAATTGGAGCATGTATTACTGGATCAGCTTTAAATTCCTTGCTGAACTTGATAAACGCTGTTATGAAACCATGGCGAGGTGAAAATGCTGCGCAGGCTTGTGGAGGAATCAACACAGCCACATTCCGGTGTCTCACTTCAGTGTTTCAGACTGCTTTATCATACACCGTGTTGATTTAGCTGGATGAAACGTTAGGGTGGATTTTTTTTTCTTCTGGAAACTAGGCTGTTATACAGCTAAATAACATTTTGTATTTTCTAGACTATAAGTTTTTTCTGATGTTCCCCTTAAGAGTTTGGACACCACCTTTTCCCTCAGATTCTCAAAAATCTACCCAAATCAGTTCTCCTACTGTTTGAGCTTTGAAAATAGTCACCAAGATATTTGACCTTTACAATTCTGGCATTTGGTAGACCTCCGAATCCAAAGTGATTTACATTTTATTTACAGCTGAATTTACACCGCACGTCTTGATGCCCAATTTTTGACGACCCGCTCGAATTTTCTTAAAAACTGACTCGTATCCCAATCTGCATTTTTACTATACACAGCAAAACAACTCAAGGTAGACGTACTGACCGGAAAAGGAAGTAAAAACACATTGATAATAAGAGGAAATGATTATTCAGTCATAAAATTTAAAGATAAGCAAATCAATGTTCTCTTTAGGTCCACCTGAGCTGACGTGATGCAGCACCGTCACTTATTCACTGATGTACGACTTGCACTGATGGGTAAAAATCAATCAATCAATCAATCAGTTTACACTTTAGAGGCTAATGCACGTATCTGATTCATATCTGATTTATTTCCACATAGAAATGAGACCTGAAACCGATCTAAAAATATCGGCATTCATGTGCGTGTGTTTTTTCTGCTTACGCCACCGTGGGTCATATCCCATCTGTGCCACATTGGAGGAAAAAAAAAAATCGGGTCATTTTTTTATACATGCATTGTAAATGCAGTCTAATTTAACAGTTGAGGGTTAGGGGCCTTGCTCAGGGGCCTTGTTTTATCGACCTAAACCCACAATCTTCCATTCGATGTTGGACTGCTAACCGGAAGATTGCGGGTTTGAGTCCCAGCATTACGAAGTTACCACTGTTGGGCCCTTGAGCAAGACCCTTAACCCCCAATTGGATTAAAAAAAGGGCGTTGGCTAAATGGCAAACACGTAAATGTAAATGAATCAGACATACCAAACCGGCGCTGTAGTACCCAGGAAGGTATTTCTCACAGATCTGAACAAGACCCCAAAATGCATCCTACATCCCAACAGTGAGAGAAACAGATACAGAAAGAAATAAGAAAAACAACATGAATAAAAAATAAACAACAAACAATTTTAAACAATTGCTCATTTTTCTTTCTGACAAACATGCAGTATGTCGGAGCTACAAAACTATCGACATACAAAAAAAAATATACATGCTGCGAATGTAGTTTTCCTTCTTTGATATGCCTACATGTGTGTGTGTGTGTGTGTGTGTGTGTGTATGAAGTGTGTGTGAGGTGTGTAAAGTATGTGACTGACCTCAGCAGGCATGTGCATGAGCAGTACGGCAGCGATTGGTGCTTGAGCCTGACAGTAACCTTCATCAGGACTGTAGAGTGTGTAGGCTTTTAGTACCCGAAACAGATCCTGCTGCCTACACACACACACACACACACACACACACAAAATCAGGGATGGACATCTACATCAGAAACATCTTATTACATCTTAGTAATAAACACACACACACACACACAAACACACACTCAGGGATGGACATCTACATCAGAAACATCTTATTACATCTTAGTAATAAACACACACACACACACACACACTTTTTAATCAGACTCACCCGTGTCCTCCTCGTGACACAAACATCTCATGGAAAGGAAATTGTCTGTGTAAATCTCTCTCAATCACATCGACCCACTTTGGATCGCCTTCCTTGCTGTCCAGCTCCTGTAAACATCACACACACACACACACACACACACATTATAGCAGCTGTAATTAAACAGAGACATGCATTTATCCTTGATTAAATCTGTATTACAGATCATTTAAAAAAAAAAAAAAAACAGTTTTACCTTAAACAATGTGCTGTTTCGCTCTTTTTTTACTTTCCCTCCCGATAAGTAAAGCCACGCTCTGCCTCTCATCGACGGAGGGATTCCTTTCTGACATCGCAGCCGCACCTGTGCGTGTGTGTGTGTGTGTGTGTGTGAGAGAAATCATTAAACAGGAGATCCACATTTACGGGAACATGCACAGACACACACACACACACACACACCATTATCAGTACAGGTACGACGTTTAGCTATGAATAAAAAGGAGTTTAATGCACAACCATGCAGCCTGTCGCAAAGGAAATATAACGAAAATATAAAAAATGGAAACCCTTTAAAATTAAAAAAAAAAAAAAAAAAAAAAAGTTTATTTTAGGGTAAAAGTAAAAAATAAGTTTTGGACTTTTGGTCATTAGAGTCAAATGAGTGAAGCCAAACATTTTCAATGCAACTATGATGTAACTATGCAAGATCATCGTTAGACTCTACTTTATCCTGCCGGTTCTTCCCTTGTTGTCTCTATTATGGGATACCATCTAGGTTCTGTTATCTGTTAAAAATTGATCTCGAAATGCACAAGAAGGTTTGGGATTTTAATTAAGCACAAAAAAAAGATTGAAAAATGACTAAATAAAATAAATATGTCGCATTTTTAAGGTTTGCATTCGACTCAACGTTGTTCTAATTCGATCCTGTGTTACGTAAAATATTACGTACAAAACTGTACAAAATCTATAACAGACCCAAACTTGATCGTAAGAGACGAGCCAATGATCATTTAGACATGCTGCTTGCATGCAGAATAAATATAAGCAGAAGTGGGTAGCGTAGCCAAAATTTTTTTTTTTTTTACCTAAGTACAAGTACAACTCCTCAAAAAAAATATTTACTTAAGTAAGACTAAAGGTGTTAAAGGATTAAATGTCATTGAGAAAGATTTACAGTCTGGAATAATAAAATTTCTCAAGTACCGAGTTACTAAATACTTCGGATCTGATTAAACAAATGGGAAAATCCTGAACCCCCCCCCCCCCCCCAAAAATTACTAACAATCAACTAAATAAATTTTATAGTAATTTACAGTAAATTAAAGTTTCTATAGTTACAGAAACACAATCGAATATCCATTATTATAATCATGTTAGGTTCCTGTACGCTGATAATATAACTTGTTTTGGTCATCACATGATGTAACTGTTTGTTTTTTCTCCCCGGGGTGTATAAATTGATTGAATGTGAGGTCATGCGGGTTTCTGTTTCTACTGATATCCTCACTTCTTCTCCCTTCCGGTCGTTATTTTCCGAACTGTTTTCCGCGCTGTAATAAGTGAGCGGGTTTTATCTCGAGACTGATTACACTGAACATGATGGAAACTAATTATTAAAACTTTAATTACTTTTAATAGTAGCAGAGGAACAGCATCAGAAATACTTGAGTACGAGTAAAAGTAGGGACAGGTTAAAACGTCTATTAAAAGGACATTTTTCCAAAAATCTACTCAAATAAAGGTCACAAAACGTGTTAGAACCCACTTCTGCTTATAGCGTATTTAACCACTTTAAAAGTAGGAGAACATGCATTCCATCAACACACACACACACACACACACATTACAATGCATATGTCAACAACAAGGCAGTGCACACACAACTCAAAAAGCAAGACAAAATACATTTACATCTAATTAAGCTTAAATCTGAATATAGATATGATTAAATATATACTGAACAGAATATATCTACTAATAACAGCTAATATATTATTATACTTATTGCCATTGATCATAATTAAAGATAAATAAATAAATGAGATGGACTGTGTAATTGAAATTATATAATCAATTAATAACTGATAAGTAAACAGGTTAGCAGACTAACTGGTTAATTAACATGCAAATAATTAAACGAAACGTTATTATTTACGTAGAACAGACCTAAACCCATTTGGTGGCCGTGAATTTAATGGCTAAGTTTCAAAAGAAAAAGCAGCGACGGTTCCGTTATGCAAACACGATGCGCTCTCTGTCACACACTCTCGCAGAAACGCAAACGCAAGTGCAACCGTGACGCTTTAGGTTAACCTGCAGCAGAGCTCAAACACTTCTCTTTACCTGAGACTTCACCAGCCTGAGCAGAAACTTTAGAGTGCTTAGGAAAAGAAAGGGAAAGAAACACACACACACACACACACACAGATAAAAGAGTTGTGTGAGGGCAGTTCAGTTCACTGAGATATCGTACTTGTCCAGACACAACACGACTAATGAGGCGGTGAGGCAATGTGTCGGTTTCGGAGCAATTAAAGCCTCTGCAGCAGAGAGATCTCGGAGAGGAACGGGAGATGGTGCGGAATGAGGAAGGAAATCCTGATGTTTACAGCCAGGTACCAGACCTGTTATTTCTAGGGTTTATTCTGGAACTTTAAAAAAACATTTCTGTGAGAAACTTTGTTGTGAGTCAAGCTGAGAAGATGCAGAGTGTGCAAAGCAAAAAAAAAAAAAAGAATGAAACCCTCTTCTTCCTCTTTGAGCAGGTTTCGGACTGTTAATACCTTAGAACACCTGCAGTTCCCAGTTAAACACTTTCCATAATTCACCTTCTTAAACTTCTTGTTGATCCATTTGTCCCAGTCTTTAAGCATCTCCAACCATTTCAGCTCCCTCTGCCTCAACACCTCCGGCGGAACGTCCTGAGCCCTGCGGGACAAACGGAGACACAAACACGCTGTGAGAAATACATTAAAAGGTCTAAACATCAGCCAATAAAACAGGGTAAGTCGCATGGTGTTATTTATCGATGAGAGAAATGTTCGTTATGGTGAAAGGAGATCTTTAAATTATAGCAGGGGAACGACTATTTATAGAGCTTTAGATTTTTGTTGTGATCATCTGTAAAGCCCACACGTTTACCTGACGCAGCTCATTTGCATACATCAACGCCCACAAAACCCCATTAAAGGGTCAAGTACACAGATGGAATAAAAACACACTGATATTCTTTTAAGATATAATCAGTGTAACAAAACCTTAAATAATATATATATATATATATATATATATATATATATATATATATATATATATATATATATATATATATATATATATATATATATATAAAAAAATATATAGCAAATAAAAAAAATACTATTAATAAAATTAGACAGTACGGCTGGGTGATACAATGGGATATATCGTTACAGTGGAATAAATGCATTATAATAATAACCATTAAGGTGTGTATACCACGACATGTAAATAAGTGGGCGTGGCTAACTCACATGCACACGTGAGCCTGGGAAAGACCAGAGCTTGCAAAATCGTGACGTCCAAATGTCAAAAACACCTTTGATAAGACGTTAAACAAGGAAAGCTTACAATAATAAAGCTTGTCTGTCTGCACAAACGTCACCTATAGTGAAATTTGTTGTTATAGAAAAGGTTAATCCAAGCTCATATATTTCATTCACTAGATTACCAGTTCACTAAAAACGATCATAGTTAGCGTTCTTCTGCGTGAATATTCACTTGCTCAGAAGCGCGAGACCAGTAAAAAATATCTTTTCCTGACATTTCAGGGATGTTTAGGAGGACCATGCGAGAATGCACATGAAGAATTAGTTATTAAATAAATTATTTTATATAGCTTGCATGCGTACGTTACACCAAGCTCGATAAACGATGCTCATTAATCATAACTACAGGATAAAAGCTTCCTAGTACAAACCGACTGCTGTGGTGGAAACAAAAAAAATTGAGCACTTTATGACATGCTGTTAATAGAAAAAAAAATTTATTTTTCACTTGCATTGCATTTATTTTGCAAATTGTTGTCAAAAAGTTGCATACTGTGTGGTTTTTTTTATGAATTAAGCTCGTGTGTAAGTGATGGAATTCATTTTATAGCTATCGCTTCCTGTAAACATTCACGGTCGCCTCCATACTGATCACGGCCTCGTCATTAGGAAAGGAAAAAGGCACAAGCATCCACACACACACACACACACAATACACACGGTTTAGGCGGGAATTTGCAGCGCTTAAAGTGTGGCTTAAAGTCGTCCTGCTGGTTTACTTTGTTGTTCTTTACTCACGTTTGTAATTCGCTGGAAGTTTGCAACAAGTTTCAACAAAGATGCAAAGTCTATTTTTCTGTTTGGCCTCTTTTTCCTTTTGACTTTTTTTGTCTGAGATAATTCTCCATATAATCCGTTTTATTCCGCTATAAATAAGAGGTTTATAAAAGGAAATTACGGTTGTTTAGTCTGTTAACACGCAAGTTTCTGTTATTCTACTTTTTATCCTAAGTAAATCTGAACACCGGAAGAAGAGAAAACGAGAAACGAGTACAAGTTGTAAAACTTTTGCTGGGTATTTGTTGTTATTAACAGTTCAATTAAATAAATTTACAATAAGACTGATAACCAATTTTTTTTTTTTTTAACAATATATACTACTTTACACATAAAACTTTACTTACAAAATGGTTGCCAACAACAGTAATAAACACAAACATCACTAACAATTATGGATGGGCATTTCAAGCAAAAACAATATTCAAAGTGGGAGAGAGAGAGAGAGAGAGAGAGAGAGAGAGAGAGAGAGAGAGAGAGAGAGAGAGAGAGAGAGAGAGAGAGAGAGAGAGAGAGAGAGAGAGAGAGAGAGAGAGAGAGAGAGAGAGCGAGATAGAGAGAGAGAGAGAGAGAGAGAGAGAGAGAGAGAGAGAAGAGAGAGAGAGAGAGAAGAGAGAGATAGATAGAGAGAGAGAGAGAGAGAGAGAGAGAGAGAGAGAGAATATTCATACTTTCAACAATCTGTATAATAAATTGTTTAATTTAATTCGTTAGAAAATTGTCTGACTAGTGGGACATTAAACCTTCCTAGCTACAAAAATACATTGTATTTTAACAAAGAAGTTCTTTTTGTAAAAAATATTCATTTTCTCTTTCGGTTTGTGTTACAGATACACAAGCTTTTGTGTTTAGAAATCAATGTTTTTTTTTTCACATTTTGGGGGGGCTTTTGTTACAAACCCGCAGCACCACCTCTAGCTACGAAATGGTAGCTATGAGCTTTTGCTACGACGACGTTATTGTACGTTAAGTGCAATGCTAAACATCTGACCATCAACACACTTTGTAACTACGGTGTTAGTGGGGAAAAAAAAAAAAAAAAAAAGAGGTTTTTGCAAATTTGTTTCTAGAATATTTATATATTTTGTTTAAGATCTGTATGTTTGCAGTAAGGCCAAACTGGAGGTTTCATTTTTCACTAGGTTTTAGCTGTAGCGTAGCATAATGCAACAGAAGAACGGAGGAACAGAGGCCAAAAATCTGCTAATTCAGATCTTGAATAGATCAGGGAGGAAACAGTATATCAAACAACTGCTTGGTCCATGACTAACATTGAACATGACGACCACAATAACACAAACAAATTGTTCCAGCACTACACGTTGAGTTGGTAAAATTATTTGTTATAGAAAGCAAACTCAGTAAAATCACTTCCCTTTTACAGAGATAACCATATTATCCAGAACACAAATTAAGCCTTGATACGAAACTTGTAGTTCCTTTTTTTTTAACCAATTCTGAGTAAGTTTGGAGAAAGAGAGAGAGAGAGAGAGAGAGAAAGAGAGATAGAGAGCGACGGAGAGAAAGAGTAAAAGAAACATTTTCATTTTTCTTCCTCTAAAGCAAAAAAAACACCACCTACAAAATTCTAGTTAGTAATAGCTATTTTGGTAAGTCAGGATCTGGTTTAAACCCTGAGAATCTCTCTTGTATTTATGCAAAACTGATGTGTGTGTGTGTGTGTGTGTGTGTGTGTGTGTGTGTGTGTGTGACCTCGAGGCTTCAGGGGCGACCATAAACCAGAGCAAACAGGAAGCTTGGTGTCTACTCAGCATAGCACAGAACCTCTCGCCCACCATCAGATACACACCACAGCATAAATATAACTTTATTAGCCTGTATTAAACGTAGGATTATTCCATCTGACATACAAAGTGGTACCAATGAGAGCATCGAAAACCACCAAGAGGCACCAACTTTATTATTATACAACTTTTCTTTTGTTGGCATTAACATTGGCTAAAATGGTAGAGCTTCACTCCCAGGATCTACCATGGCAAGGTGGCTTAGATTGTAGTAAATCTCCTTCTGTTTCGGTTCTTCATTCATTTCTGACACATTTCAGCACAACCTTCTGTGTTTTCTCCATCTCAGCGGGTGAGGCCGATGCTGGGTGGAATGCCTGACTGTCTGCTTAGAGAAAAAAAAAACATCAGAGTTTCCACTCGATTTCCTGAGATGAGTCAGTAGCACAAATGGTCAAAGTTGGATTTTCGAGGGCGTGTCGAACAGAAGAAGCCGCTACGAACAGATGTTAAGCCGCTATTCAAGTAGCGGAGAGGTCCTTTAACGGGATACCGGTTTGACCTGACGGACTACCGGAACTGTTAGAAAGACATTTCCAGCCCTGGATATACACCCGGCTTTGAAAGTGTTATATGTTATTTGTTTACTGACCCTTTGGATTATTTGCTGTTTAATAAACAACCTGCTCTGCAACATGGATCCATGCATGATGTTACTAAGGGTTTGCGTCATGCGTGGGTTGTCAGCATTTCTTTGGAAATAAATCCACAATTATTGACATTCTGCCGCTGAGACTTTGTGCACTTTAAGTTCTGTCAATGATGTCACACGAGGTATCCGAGTAACCTCAGTATTGGGCTTCGTCCCGATAGCAGTATAGTTGCATCCCTAATTACAGCTTCAAGATCCAACAGTTGATAACCTTGGTATTGAACCCGTGATTGGAAAGAAAAACCAATGAACCATGTTGTCACCTTAACTAAAGCATATCCAGTCCTCTGGTAGACCCATCTGGATTGCCTGATTTCTATTTGTTATAGACATTCTGGAGATCCTTGGGGAGGAGCTTCAAGAACATGGACGGGGACATGCAAACGCTAAACCCATGCAACCATTTGAGGAACAATAAAAGAGTCTCAATCTACAGAGGCTGAATTTATTTATGTGGAAATTCATCATTTACTAAAACTACCCAACAAACAATCATCAATCAAAAATTGTTAGGACTGTAACATAATATTATATAGGTTTTACAAACCAGAGCTGCTTTTATTTTATTTTTCTTTGTTTTAAAACAACTATAACATTGTCGTGTGTCCTGATCAGTGTTCTATACCCCATGTGGTGTTGATTCCCACTGCGCTAAGGCGACACATGCGGTAGCGTAGCAAGTTAGCAGAGTGCTCCCAGACAGCCGGCATAAAAACAACATCCGGCTTATAGAGAGAGAGAGAGAGAGAGAGAGAGAGAGAGAGAAGAGAGAGAGAGAGAGAGAGAGAGAGAGAGAGAGAGGAGAGAGAGAGAGAGAGAGATGAGAGAGAGAGAGAGAGAGAGAGAGAAAGAGAGAGAGAGAGAGAGAGAGAGAATGACCCGTAGTTAGTCTCCTGGGAGTTTCTGCCACTTATCTTTGACTGCATGAATGCAATCTGTAAGCAACCGGCTTTCTTTTCGGCATTTCTTGCATAGCTTGCTTGAGTTCTCCGTCACTGATAAGAGAGACAAATAGTAAGTCTCGATGGTCAGCTTCTTATCATTCCGCTGTCTCAAGGATCTACACATTGACCGGCATGTCAAGGCAAAGATGCAGAATCGAGGCAACCGACTTCACGAAGCCTCCGATCAACTACGTCTCCGTGTGTTTTGTGGATTTTTATACTGATGAAGGAAATTTATTAAGACGTAGCGATGTGTATTAGCAGGAAACCCACGATACGATACATATCACAATACAAGGGTCACGATATATTACGATACAATACATACCGCAATACGAATCATCTGTCTCCGCCTAACCCTATTCTCTACACAGCGAATCATCTGTCTCCACCTAGCCCTATTCTCTACATCTTCTTCACTCACACCCACTAACTTCATGTCCTCGTTTATTGCATCCCTATACCTCCTCTTTGGTCTTCTTCTTTGACCTTCTGCCTGGTAGCTTCAATTCTAACATCCTCCTACCAATGTATTTACTATCACCACCCCTCTGTACATGTCCAAACCACCTGAATCTGGACTTTCTCCCCAAAAACATCTAACATGAGTCGTTCCTCCTGATGAACTCGTTACTTATCCTGTCCAACCTCGTCACTCCCAAAGAAAAACCTCAACATCTTCAGCTCTGCTTCCTGTTTCTTCTTGTTCTTCTGCTTTCTGTTAATAAAGTTAATTGTCTTAAACCATTTATAAACTGTTCAACATTAAAAAAAAGGACATTTCAAGGACAATACATGTTTCATCAAGACAGAAAAAAAAAATCATTCATTGATTTTCCATGATTTCCAGGAGCCCCGAAATCATAATGATGATAAATCGAATTATATTAGGGCCTTATTACATTTTGCCCGAATTGAATTATAATATTGTTGAATTAAATTATATCAAAAGAATCATGTCTGTGCTGGTGCCCAAATTCAATCATATCAAAGCAGCAGAAGTGAATCAATTTATAAAGAATCGAGCGGTTTACAAAATATTCATATGTATATGACATCATTTAAAAGAACTTAAAGCAGCTTTTCTACCGATTCCACCCCCAAAAATAATATATATAATTGTAGATGTGCTAGAGCCGAAACTCTGTTTAAAAATAGCCGAGCTTTCACATTCGGATGAACGGATAATCACTGACTTTCCAGGAAAGGATACCGATAAGAAAATATAAAACATCAGGAAGAAACTGGCATCTAAAGGGCAAAAAGCCACCTGCATCTGACAAACACCTAAAAGTCATTTCCTGTAAAATAAAATAAGCTTTAAAAGGCGAGAGAACAGGCTCATAGGACACACACTGGCTCGAGTGCAAAAGTTTGTGCACCCTGAGGACAAAACCTGGTCTTCAACAAAATGTTTAATGTGCATCAGATGTAGCAGAAGTGTAAATGTGTGCATGTTAGAATAATAATAATAATAATAATCGCTGTTTGGACTTGAAGTGTGTTCATGACAGCTTCTGGCTTTTTTTTAACAGGTTTTCCAGGGTGACTTTTGGATTTACGCTGCGGTCCCTTAGTTACCGAATTCCACACGAATATGAGGGATAAGTCAAACATACGTATTTTACCATGGTGTTTTTATTGGCATTACATCATCAGGTATTGGAGCAGCATTAGAGAATTACACCTTCCTGCCATTTGGGAGACGCCCAAATTATCCAGTGTGACCTACATTTATCTCTATTAAACAACTGTAACAGTTCCATTAACGTTTACAGCGTTTGGCAGACGTTCTTATCCAGAGCGACGTACATTTATCTCTTTTGTACACCTGAGAAATTGGGGGTCAAGGGTCTTGCTCAAGGGGCCCAACAGCGGCAACTTAGGGGGGTACTGGTAATCGAACCCCGATCTTCCAGTTAGAAACACCTTGCGCAACCAATGAACAGGTGAGACAGCGAGAATTGATAGTGCAGTGGTTAAGGCGACTACTAAGTTGAAAACCAGGGTTTGATTCCCAGCACCACCAAAGCTACCACTGCTGGGCCCCTGAGCAAGGCCCTTAACCACTAATTGCCCATTTGAATAACAGAGAATAATGTAAGTCGCTCTGGATGAGGCCAATAACTGCAAATTTAAACATGAATGTTAGGGGCCTTGCTCAGGGGCCAAACTTGGTGGTACTGGTAATTAAACCCCGACTGTCCAATTACTAGTCCAATACCTTACTTTATAACTGTACTACCATTTAACAGTTGAGGGTTAAGGGCTTTGCTCAAGGGCCCAGCAGTTGCAGCTTGGTGGTGCTGGGAATCAAACCCATGACCTTCTGATCAGCACCTTACCCCAAACAGTTTTTTGAAGGTTTTTTTTTTTTTTAAAGCAGCTGACATTTATTTTATGTTGGTGCAGTTTGGGGGATCAAATCAAATCTGATCTAATCTGATGCTCAGTAAGATGTGGGAAAAGTCGTGACGTCATATACTCACGATTCGGCGGAATATTTCTGCGCTCCTCCGATAAATCCGTACTTGTCTGTCTGTCTGAATCCCGGGAACCCGTTCAGCTCCGAGTCAGAACCCAGAGAACTTTCTCCATCATCACCAAAATGACTGCCCTCCGTCCGCAAACTCACGGTGTCTGAAGCCTGATCTCCATTCTCAACATCAGCCATCATCACGGTTACAGTTTAGGCCATCAACTTTCACACACTTTTATTAAAAAAAAAAAAAAAAAAAAAAAAAAAAAAAAAAAAAAAAAAAAAAAAAACTGGAATAATTAAGTTTAAAACTCACAGCTCGAATAAGTGGCTATGACGTCATGAGTCATATGTAGGTTTTTTTTTTTATACAATGATTCAATTTTAATGTTATTTTTTCTTTTACAATTTTATTTTATTATTATTATTTTTGCAGATATATTTAGAAACTTTGGCTCTTTTATTTATGTATTTTAAGTAAGAAATAAACCGATATACACGTATACGTACAAAACACTATTTAACGTAATTTTACACTTTTTAAAAAGAAAAAGAAAAATTTTAAATTAAAAAAAAATTACCGCATTAAAATTTTAGTGTGAAGGTTTTTTTCCTGTCTAAAAAATAATTAACTGTCACATTTCCAAAAACGACTGTTAGCAATTTGCAAGCCAGAAAAACTAGCATAGCGACGTGTCATTCAAAGTAACGTTCACGTTAGCCAACTAGCTAAAAAAAAATAATTTATTACACAACTATTGAATAATATAACTTTAACTTAAATTTAAAGTTAATATTCAGCATGTACTTTTATTCCTCAGGTAAAAAACTATTTGTCATGTTATTATTATTTATTTTTAACTGAATATCTGGACGCAAAGCGCGCGAGCTAACTTTAACTTAGCCTTGCTACCTAGTTTCATTCAACTTTTTTTTTAAAAAGCATCTCAAAATAAATACATATAGCTACCGGAAGTTGTTATACGATGCGGAGAGTTTACTTTAATGTCCCCCGGGGTGAGTATAAAATAAGTCCCCAAACGCCGTCCATTAAAAGACATGTCATATTCACTTTACACCACAACAGGAGTTATCTTCTTCATACCCATATTATGTAATCACCCATCTCCTGCTCAATGATTGGCTAATACGCTTTCATGATCTGGGCTCGGATTGGTTACATAATACCAAATTCTATCGAAAATCCAATGGGATGGTTTATAAACACTAAAGGGTGGGAGAAGAAGGCGGGGCTTTCTGAGTGTGGGTGGAAAATAAAACCGTGCCAAGGAATCCACACGTATTGACAGATCTGCGCATGCGTATTGCATTGCCGCTTGTATGAGTGTTTTTTTCTTTTATTTTTAAGTATAATTGTTTTATTAAATATTTAATACGCGCAACTTTAGTTGTGTTTTAATATTCAAATCTTCAAAAGTTGCAGAAAAATAGTTTAATCATTAATAGAGCGTGATATCGACTTCGCGGTCGTGTGCTGCCATCTAGCGACCATTAAAATTCATGACGACGATTCATTAATAATTATTTATTTAATAAATGGCATCCAAACGTGCTGGTAAATTAATGAATTAAGACCCGGATGTATTTCTAAATGTGATATTATTTTTATGCAACAGTTATTTAAATAAGTACCAGACCAAATTGTTCTAAATGTTTTGTTCATTATTGCTTCCGCTACAGAAAATAAACCCAGCTGGAAATAAAACTCACAATGATTTGTACATTTTTATTATAAGTGGTTTCTTTAAAATTGTTTTTTGCTTCTTTCTTTTTATTTTTATCCTACAAGGTTTGATATTTTGGACCAAAAGTACTAGAGTACTAATGTTTAGGAGATTAGAACCTTTCATTAAACATGTATTAAAAAGATTTAAGCATTTAAACACTTTAGAAATTGTTTCTCTTTTTCTGGAAAGAGAAAAAAGAAACAAGTCCTAAAAAAAGAATTTAGAAATTGATACTAATAGAAGGCCTGGATGTCTTATAGTGATTTATGTACTTGATGGACACCTTCTGGGGCCAATCAAAATAAAAACAAAAAAGCACTGAGAACTCGGAATGCTTTAATATCATTAAAATGGATGTAATGTTATTGTTTAATATATTTTATCTTAGATATTATATTTTTATATTATACATGTGATTATGTTGCTTTTTGTTCTTCATTCATTCATTTATTCATTCATTTATCTTCTAAACCCGCTTATTCCCTAATTCAGGGTCACAGGGATCTGCTGGAGTCTATCCCAGTCATCTCTGAAAGGGTGAAAGGTAGGAGGGAGACACCCTGGACAGGTCACTAGTCTATCACAGGGCCACACACACACTCTCTTATGGGCAATTTAGAATCAACAATCAACCATGTTTTTGGACCGTAGGAGGAAACCAGAGAACCCTGAGTAAACCCACGCAAGAACCCACAGGCAGAACAAGCTCCACACAGAAAGACCCCTGCAGGGGAATCAAACCCAGGCCCTTCCTGCTGTGAGGCAACAGTGCTAACCATTTAGCCACCGTGCTGCTTGCTTTTTGTTTTTGTGGCAAGAAATTCATTTTAAAAAAAGAAGATGGGATGTGGTATCGATGTGGCGAAACACAGGAGACTAAATATAAGCACTCAAGCAAATGTGTGTAACTAACTGATGTATATAATAAAGGTCTTTGTTAGACACACACACACTTTATTTTCCTAAACTGTTTAGACTTCCATTAGAAATTAAGTTTTCTGCTCGTTTATCAGGACAGGAAAACATTGACATCCGTAATCGCATATAAATTATTATTAAAAGTATTTCATTAATGATGATTATTTAATTTAACCCTTTATTATTAGTATTATTATTATTATTATTATTATTATCAGCGAAATTTTCCTTGGCCTTTACTTTACGATTCCTCTTTCTCATCCCCGTGTGTGATGATGTAACAGAGGGATTTGTAGTCGATATTTCCAGACACGTCGATTGGGGCCAAGGAAAAAGCCTGTTCCACCTGGACCAGACATCAAAGACCACACATCACTGATGGTATATAATTCTATAACCGAATAGCTGACAATGACAATGTGTGTCTCACAGTGTCCAAATGTGTAGGACATCTCAAAAGCAAACAAACCTCTTCTGCTGTAAACTTGTCTGCCTGGTTCATCAGGAGTCTCCTGAACCTGTAGTGGTGAAAAGGATGCCTCGTGATTTACCTCTTTACCTCAAAAGTTTATTTTGAAAGAGGATTTAAAGGGTGGTTTTTTTTTTTGCACACTCACTCTTCCTTCTTGACGAAACCGGTGCTGTCTGGATCGAACAGTTTGAATGCGTTGAGGATGGTCTCCTCCGGGTCCGTGCCTGTGAAGATTAGACAAGTCCTAAAGATCAGTTAGATAATTACCGTGTTAAATAAGCGAATCTGATTGGCCAGAAAGTGTGTGTTATTTTTGTATAATTGCACGGGTTGGAATGTAGAATGATAAATTAATGTTATGTTATGTTAATTAGAATAATGTGTGCTAATTTTAAATCCAAAAAGTATTATTATGATGATGATTATTATTATTGCATTTTTTAATAACAAGAATAATGTGTGCTAATTGTTTGCCTAATAATTATAAAATTATTGTTTGATTATTATTATTATTTCAATATTATTATTATTGACAAGAATTTTTGTGCTAATTTTAAATCCAATCGTTATAAAAGTATTATTATTATTATTATTTATTTAGTTATTGCAATATTATTATTATTATTATTATTATTTACAAGATAACTTAGTTATTAAATCCAACAATCATAAAATTGATTATTTATTATTTATTTACAAGAATAACTTGTGCTACTTATAAATCCAAATAACTATAAAATTATTATTATTTTTTTTTATTTATTGCAAATTATTATTTTATTACTATATTATTATTATTATTGCATTTTTAATAACAAGAATAATGTGTGGCTAATTGCTTACCTAATAATTGTAAAATTATTTTTATTAATATTATTATTTCAATATTATTATTTTTTATTATTGACAAGAATTTTTGTGCTAATTTTTTTTAAATTCAATCATTATAAAATTATTATTATATATTATTATTATTATTATTATTATTATTATTATTGCAAGATTTTTATTAGATGGTTCAGATTTTTTCATGTTTTTTATTTGTTAATTTTTTCCTTAATTAAACACACTTTTTGGTAATTTTTTTCCGCTCTGTTTGCCTGATTCGATTCGATGCGATTTACAGCGTTAATATATATAAATGTATAAAATAAAATAAGAAGGTATAAAGTAGAGAATGTAAACATGCAACTGTATCAATAGTAAGCAATTAGGTGAAAATTTCTCCAACATACCATTGAGTTTTTCTCCAAAGAGAGAGAGGAAGACGGTGAAGTTGATGGGGCCTTTCCCCTCAGCCAGCATGGCCTCCAGTTCCTCATCACTAACGTTCAGTTTCCCTTAAAGAGAGATACAAGTGATGTTTTTATTAGTGGCTAAATTGGTAGATCTTGATGTCAGTTCGGCTTAGTTAAATAAGGAGTTAGTGATTATGGCGATTAGTTAGTGATTAATTAATTGACAGAGATGTAAGTTACTAAAAATTCATATCCACAACACACACACACACACACACACACACACAGAATCTTCACATTTACATTTACAGTATTTGACAGACGTCCTTATCCAGAGCGACTGACATTTATCTCTTTTATACAACTGAGCAATTGGGGGTTAAGGGCCTTGCTCAGGGGCCCAGCAGCTGCAATTTGGAAGCCCTGATCTTCCAATTAGCAGTCCAACACCTTAAGCACTGCACTACCACTTTTCCTTTTAAATGTGAAATTTTAGTTTATATTTTATCGTAAAATCTTGTCATTTATTTTTCTGCTTGCTCTCATTGGCCAGTGCTTAAACATTCTATGGAACATTTGAATACAAGTTGGAGGACAATTTCGTAGGGCTGTGTATTGACTATAGGACTATAGTGTATATCACAACATTTTAAAAACAACAGTCTAAAAATATATATTCAATATAAAAACACAAAAGGAAATCATACCTAATTGTGCGTACGTCTCTTTTAGGTCAGTTTTCTTAATCACACCATCTCGGTCCTGATCGATGCAGCCGAAAGCCTGTAAATAACCGCAGGATGATATATCATTAGTACGACACAGTATGAAATAATTATAGTATACAGTTTAATTAGCTATAAATACAATATACAGTTTAATCAGCTATAAATATAAAATATAGTTTAATCAGCTATAATATAAAATATAGTTTAAATCAGCTATAAATAGCAATATACAGCTATAAATACAATTACAGTTTAATAAATAGAGCTATAAATACAATACAGTTTAATCAGCTTAAATAATCAGCTATAATCAAATACAATATATAAATATAAAAATATAGTTTAATCAGTTTTAATCAGCTATAAATATACAATATACAGTTTAATTAGCTATAAATATAATATACAGTTTAATTAGCTATAAATATAAAATACAGTTTAATCAGCTATAAATATAAAATATAGTTTAATCAGCTATAAATATAAAATAATTAATCAGCTAAAATATATACAGTTTAATTAGCTATAAATATAATATACAGTTTAATTAGCATTTAAATATAATATAAGCTATAAATAATAATATACAGTTTAATTAGTACTATAAATATATAAAGTAAATAGTAATATAATATATAAATATAATATACAGTTTTATTACAGCTATTATATATAATACACAGTTTAATCAGTATATAATACAGCTATATATATAATACACAGTTTAATTAGATATAAATATACTATACAGTTTAATTATCTATAACGTATAATAGTTATGACGGTAAATAAACATCACCTCTTTGAATTCCTGAATCTGTGACTGCTCAAACATGGCGAAAACGTTTGAGGAGGCCCGCTGGTTGTTCTTTCTCTTTGCTGCTGTTTTTTTACTCGCCTGGTAAAAGAAAGTAAAGATTTAAATCATATAGAGCATTTTAGCAATTTTAGCATATTAAATACAATGATCTTTTATATATATATTTCCCCTGTTGTTCCTTTCCATTCTGGTATATGGAGAAATGGCGCATACTCACCATGTCTGCTGGCTCCTTGTGCGTAGGTGTGTGAGTGTGTGTGTCCGGGTTACCGGGAGCTGATAGAGGCTTTATGTATAGCTCACCTTATCAATGGGCTTTTTATAAAAAGAACTCATCACCTTTTTTAGTCCCCTAAAAAGGACAACTGGTGGGTCCCTAAAACAGCAGTCTTGATAAGGGCCTAAGTAGCTGAATTCCTGGGTGACAGAATGGGAGATAGAGAGAGAGAGAGAGAGAGAGAGAGAGAGAGAGAGAGAGAGAGAGAGAGAGAGAGAGAGAGAGAGAGAGAGAGAGAGAGAGAGAGAGAGAGAGAGAGAGAGAGGAGAGAGAGAGAGAGAGAGAGGAGAGAGAAGAGAGAGAGAGAGAGAGAGAGAGAGAGAGACAGAGAGAGAGAGAGAGAGAGAGAGAGAGAGAGAGAGAGAGAGAGAGAGAGAGAGAGAGAGAGAGAGAGAGAGAGAGAGAAGAGGAGAGAGACAGAGAGAGAGAGAGAGAGAGAAGAGAGAGAGAGAGAGAGAGAGAGAGAGAGAGAGAGAGAGACACACACACAGACAGAGTGAAAGAGAGAGAAAGAGTAAGAGAAAAAGAGACAGACAGACAGAAAGAAAGAGAAGGACTTTGACTTTTACATTCCTTTGTTTAACCAAATTACTTTGTAATATAATCATTGTGGCTCAATAAATAAATAAAATACTAAAACTAAAACATAATTTTATTTTAATGAATGAGGTTAAAACAGAAAGAGAAAGAGAGAGAGATAATTTTCCTCTACCGGTTTCACAGGAAGGGGGCTCCTATCCAGATCAATGGGGTGGTTTTATCACATTAACAGAAGCCTGTGTAAAAAAACAGAATTTAAGGTCTGGAGAAGCATTGGACATCTTTTCACATTTACATAAAGAAAAAAAATGGATTAATCCATTATATCGCAGTTTTCAGGCTTATAAAACCCAAAAGTAGCTTGATTTGGCATGAGGAAACATCAGGTTTGACTTTCGGTATTATTTTTTAGTGGACAGTATTTGCCTTACTCTTTTTTTATAAATTGACAGCAAAGCGAACAGTGAAATTCTTTACCGGTATAACCTCAGATATGGATGTTAAACCCCCTATTATTTCTCATTTGCTTGCTGTTGATTGGTGATTTATGTTGCTGAAGACAAAATAGCTTCAAAATAAAGATTGTAAGGTCAATTTTTTTTTTCTTTTAACCATAATTAGTTCCCGAACATCAAGTCATTTCTCTATACGCTTACACATCCCATTCAGTGTTTTTCTTTGCTAATTTTGCCCCATTTAGCAAATCCAGCTGGCCAGGCAGAGGTAAGTGTTTTCCACAAGCGGTGGACAGATTTAAGCCTTAGCTTCGTCCGACAGGGTTGCCTAGGTGACGTTATAGAGGGCCAGGTCTGTGACGCTTTTGATGAATTCTCAGAAAAGGGTACTTGGGTGTAGGCATAGTGACTGTGGTGAAGATTTATGAATGAAACTAGAGTCTGATGGAATATTCTTTGGACTATCCAAAGATCCAACATCAAGGATTACTGTCAGTATGACGGCCCGAGTGACATAAAACGCTTACGTAACCACTGGATTGAAAAATGTCGAGGAGTTTCTAAAGGCTGGTTCACGGTTCCTGAGGATCCAGCGGTGTTGAGAGAACAGAGATGTTGAGTTTTACAGTTTGTCGAAAGAAGATGACATCCGAAGCCAAATTATCACTAGGCAACTTTTAACCAGCTGAGGCATGGATCAAAATGTCTGACGTAAATACGCTTCGGAAAATCGTTCCACTCATGACTTTAGGAAGACAAAACTTCGCACCATGGAGAAGGTAAAAATACAGAATTTCTCAATTTTTTAGCCTAATCGTTGAGATCATTGAGATCATTGAGATCAGTGAGATCATTGAGCACAACAACAGTGGAGTCATCCTGAGCTAATGCTTTTGTCTGTGGTAGACTTGACATCTTCTTCTTCCTGGCAATTTAATTTGCTTGTGTGTGAGGAGCAAGTGTGTGTGTGTGTGTGTGTGTGTGTGTGTGTGTGTGTGTGTGTGTGTGTGTGTGTGTGTGTGCATGTTGAATTAGCATCCCATTCATTCTGTATATCCACCCTAAAGAACCTGCCTTTTGACCTTTCAGAGACGGCTGGAATAGGCTCCCTTTCTCTTTTTTTTTTTCTCTCTTTCTCTTTCTCTCTTCTTTTTCTCTCTCTTTCTCTTTTTTTTTCTCTCTCTTTCTCTTTCTTTTATTCTTTCTCTCTCTCACTCTTTCTTTTTCACTCTGTTTGTCTGTCTGTCTCTCTCTTTCTCTTTCACTCTCTCTTTTTCATTCACTCTCTCACTTTCTCTCTCTTTCTTTTTCATTCTCTCTCTCTCTCTCTTTCTCTCTGTCTTTCTTTTTCATTCTCTCTCTCTCTCTTTCTATTTTTCTCTTTCTCTCTCTCTCTCTCTCTCTCTCTCTCTCTCTTAATTTCGAGTTTAATTCTCGACTTTCCTGGTTTTGGTGATAAAATGAGAGCTCCCTCTTGTGTACGATGAAGGTAAAGCAACACAATGGTCTCTGTTTGTGTCACACAGTGTTCCTGATCCTGGGGTTTTCCAGCATTGCGCAGTTTGGTGTATTTTCTGCTGGACTTTACAGAACATATCAATCATGCTGATTTCCAGCATTTACAGTGAATCAAAGGAATCGATTCAGCGCACGAACTGAGAGTCGACACTTAAACATATACTAAATAATTCTACACTATACAATACTACACACTACAGAACATTACAGAACACTTCACACTAAGATATGCAACACTAGACTACACATAAACAATACTACACAACACTACACAACACTATACAACACAGTATGAAAGACTACACTACACATACACCACAGAACACTACAACATGCAACACTACACTACGCATACACTACAGAACACTACGCACTACAACATGCAACACTACACTATGCATACACAATACTACACAGCAATACACACTAAATTACGCAACATTACACTACACATACTACACATACACAGTACAATATGCTACAACAATACACTATACACTACAATATGCAAACACTACACTATACATACTACACAACATACTACACATACACTACAAAACACTACACAGTACAATATGCAACACTACACTACACATACACAATACTACACTACACATACACTACAGAACACTACACACTACAGTATGCAACACTACACATACGCAATACTACAGAACACTAGACACTACAATATGCAACACTACACTATACATACTACACAATACTACACATACACCACAGAACACTACACACTACAATACGCAACACTACACATACACGATACTACAAAAACTACACACTACAGTATGCAACATTACACTACAGAACACTACAATATGCAACCCTACACTATACATACTACACATTACTACACATACACTACAGAACACTACACAGTACAATATGCAACACTACACTACACATACACTACAGAACACTATACAGTACAATATGCAACACTACACTACACATACACTACCAAACACTACACACTACAGTATGCAACACTACACATACGCAATACTACAGAACACTAGGCACTACAATATGCAACACTACACTACACATACTACACAATACTACAGAACACTACACACTACAATACGCAACACTACACATACACGATACTACAAAAACTACACACTACAGTATGCAACATTACACTACACACATACAACATACACAAACACAACACTACACATACACATACACATACACATACACATACACTACACATACACATATACACAACAATACACACACAACACTACTACACAACACACAATACACAACACTACACAACACATACACAATACTACACAACACTACACATACACACAACACAACCATCACAACACTACACATACACAACACAACACTACACATCCACAACACTACACTACATATTCACCGATTTTAGGTTTATGTTTCATCATCGGCACATACAAATTCATGTAATTTTTTTTTTTTTGTGCAGATAAGTTTAAAACTCTTTCTCTGTTATCGACTCATCTTTCGGGTGAGAAATCTTGCGAAAGATCATGTGGTATGTCATCAGCCAGCAAACCACATGCAGGTTATGACACTACGGTCATGTTTTAACTCGACTGTACCGTAACATCAGCGTGGCTTCGATCCAGCAGTGAGTTTTGCACAGCTAATTATATCTCCACTTGTCCGTGACCCTGACCGCGACACGGCTATTTTAAACATTTATATAAGATTAGTGTTGAAAATCTGCAAGCAAATCATCAGCTGAAAAAGCTGCGCTTGTTATAATAAGCTCTAATTCCCAACACAGGTTCACCTAGTTTACTTAGCTATTTATTCATATTTTTAAGGAAATAATTCGTTAGAAATTCCTTATTATCATTAGTGATGTTGTGATTTTAAATTGACCTTTAAAAATGTTTTATATTAAAGGTGCAGTGATCTGTTTTTCACCAAAATAATAAGAAACATCTGATATGATAAAAAAAAAAAAATAAAAAAAAAAATAAAATTTAACACTGTTTAAAAATCTATATCAAAATTCTAACGGTTACAGGGAGTGTTATTCCACTAGGCCACCAGGGGGCCCCCTCAGAATTTCTGTATGTACATTATATTTGTCTTTCTCCTCTGTCTTGTGATTGGTTAATTGTTAGTTAGTATGTGTATAAATACCCCAGTGTTCCAATCTGTCTTTGTCTTGTGTAAATCTTGTTAACGTCGTCTTTCTAGCATGATCTTTCTATGCTAATGCTAATGCTAGTTCCTTTTTGTTTGTCCCTGAGTTTTCTTCTTAGTTAGATTTCTTTTCCGTTAATAAAGTTCTGCGGCAGCCTGTCTCCTTGTCAAGTGCGTCTCCATCGCCACTCCTACCCCAACTGTGACAGAAATCTGATAGATACCTTGCAAATAGCAACAATAAAAAAGACTTTAAGAGCTTTTTTTCTACAGAAATCATGCTAAAATCTTATCATTAAATGTTTATTTAGAAAGCATGATTAAATCACTCTATAACAGGGGTGTGTATTCTTAGCAGCAGTAATAAAGCTTTATTTTTCATTTTAACCAACATACACGGTACGGCTACTCGTTTAAGTAAAATAAGAGAAAAATATGACTTTGCATTCTTATGTTATTAAGATCTATATTAATCTATGAAACATCACATATTTCAAACGTCCTTTTTCACATCCCACAACATCAACCTTAACTGTCGACTGAACACATTCAAGTCTGTACAAAACTTCGAGACACATGAAATTCCCAAAACTCATTTTTGAAGCTGTTTTTATATACAATATTAGATATAATTTGGTAATATTGACTAATTTAAACATACAACAATGCTACCTAAATTTAAACATGTAGTTCCCATTAAAAGATTTAGAATGTTAACAAAAGTAACTTGAAATGTATTTCTAGCTTGCTATTGATAATAAAACCAATAATTATGCCACTAAAATTAATTCCACTGATTCATAACTTCTCTATATTTTAACTGCTTTAAAGTGTTTAGTTGTTTTGTAACCCGAAAAAAAAGTTTGTTGGTTTAAAAAAAAAACCCATTATATTAAAATGGTTAAAAATTCATATTTAATGTTATAAAAGGAGGACGATGCCTAATTCTAAAACATAGTTTTAGGCAACTCTTATCTTACGATAGAAAGTTACACAGTTTGGACTTTAGCCTGGTGGTATATATTTACACTGAGGTCAAAAAGGTATATTTGTGCAAACAGGATCTTCTAATTTTAGAATCATTTCTTAGTTGAGATTCTAATTTTAGCCTAAAACTCACATTTCACCCACGAGATGAACAAACCCCTAAATGTCTGCCAAGAATTTCTAAACTATGTAATAAATTAAAGGTTCGATGAGGCCAAAATTCCTAAATGCAGCAAACAAAATCGATAATTACACACAATAAATTGATAAAAGTTGAAATTATATAGTGTGGTCATTTTTCCTTAAAACTGTAACTTATTAGAAATAAAAATGTGTAAAATCCATGTAACAACATTTATTTATAAATGTTATTATTTATTCCAATACTTTACTTTACTATACTTTACTATATTGCACTTTACTATACTGTACATGTAATATTGTTATTACAGTTTTTTAATATTGTTAATAAAATTGATTTCGTCATTGAATCGAAGTTTTAAGTCATTTCCAGGACGTATTGCGTGTCCTTGAGTTCCTGCATGTTGGGTCAGTCGCGTGTGTGTGTGTATAAGTGCTGGGAGGGGTGTATGTACAGAGAGCACTAATTACCTGGACCGCCTTTCCTTCTCTTGAAGCATAAAAAGAGCAGAGCATCTCACTGTCCCCTTACACACACTTCGAACACTCACACACACTCAAGCTTTTGCGAACATGCCGTGCCTCACTGCCGTACGCCGACAGAGGGTCCGAATGCCAAGCTCTTACAAGTCAATGCTGGAGAAAGTGCACATGGTAATAATACTGGTTAATGAAATGACCTGTATGATTTTTACTGTAAGTTTAACTCAAAACTATCTACACTGTGTAAACCGGTTGTATGTGTGTGTGTGTGTGTGTGTGTAGGTGAACCAAATCCTGTCTGAATTCCAGCTCAGTAAAGAGGAGCTTAAAGAGGTGATGAGACGAATGCAGAGGGAGATGAACCGAGGGCTTCGTGTGGAAACGCATGAGGAATCCAGCGTTAAAATGCTGCCCACTTACGTCTGCTCCACTCCTGAAGGCTCGGGTTCGTTTCACACTCCATTGTTTATTTCAATGAATATATTTATCTATAATTTCGGGAATAAAATCATTAAAAATAACCCTAGATTTAATCTTAAAGCAAATCTGGGATAAATATAAGAATAATAAAAAAACGTATCACATATTAGTTTAAACAAATTAATGATTTTTAGTGTTACAACGAACCCTTGTACCCGACTTAGTGTTTAAAATTCATTTTATTGAATAATTGAGAGATTTTTTTCATGTCTCTAGCCAATACATATTAAATAAATATATGTGAAATAATACAGTCTAGCATTAAAATGTGTTTCAATCTTGTAAGATGCTACTCTGCTCTACTCCCAACCCTAACCCTATTTGTATACATATGTGTTCCTCCAGAAGTTGGAGACTTCCTGGCATTAGATTTAGGTGGCACTAATTTCCGTGTGATGCTGGTGATGGTGGGTGAGGACGAGGAGAGAGGCTGGAAGGTAGAAACCAAGTATCATATGTACTCCATTCCCGAGGACGCCATGACCGGGACTGCAGAAATGGTAAAATATTTCCTAATATACTGTATTTTCTTTATAATGAGTACAAAAAATAAAAGAAAACACTGCTTTCTGTCACTTTTAGCTTTTTGACTACATCGCGGAGTGTATATCTGACTTCCTGGATAAGCACCAAATGAAACATAAGAAACTTCCTCTGGGATTTACTTTCTCGTTTCCGGTCCGGCATGAGGACCTGGATAAGGTGGGTTCTTGCTCTCCAGATGAATAAGAAGTGGAACAGTGTGTTAAATTATCAATATGATCATAATCCGATACACTTTGTGATTTTTTTTTTAATTAGGGAATCCTGCTAAACTGGACTAAAGGATTCAAGGCTTCTGGAGCCGAAGGCAACAACGTAGTCGGTCTGCTTAGAGACGCCATAAAAAGAAGAGGGGTCAGTATACACATTACTTTGGATTTAACGTCGGATCCCAAAACCAATCTGAGAAACGAATGTTTAATCTAAAAATGACATCTCTTTAGGATTTTGAGATGGACATCGTTGCTATGGTGAATGACACGGTGGCAACAATGATCTCCTGTTACTATGAAGACCGGAGCTGTGAGGTTGGCATGATAGTGGGTAAGGAGATGACACACACACACACACACACACACACACACATGCACTTTCATTTATGACAGGAACGTTTTAACGATAGGATAACAGCTAAGTTATAAAGTAATTTCTGGCTTGTTGCGTGTCTCAGGAACGGGCTGTAACGTGTGCTACATGGAGGAGATGCACTCAGTGGAGCTGGTGGAAGGGGAGGAGGGACGGATGTGCGTAAACACAGAGTGGGGAGCCTTTGGAGGGAACGGGGAGCTGGAGGACTATCGTTTGGAATACGACCGAGTGGTGGACGAGTCTTCGCTCAATCCTGGAGAACAGCTGTGAGTTACTTATTACACAGAAGATCTAGATGGATGGATGGATGGATGGATGGATGGATGGATGGATGGATAGATAGATAGATAGATAGATAGATAGATAGATAGATAGATAGATAGATAGATAGATAGATAGATAGATAGATAGATAGATAGACAGACACATACATAACAATATAGTCTTGTGATGGTCCTTGACAAACAGCCACATAGCAGACGAACAAGTGCTATAAGGGGACATTTATACAAACAGAGATCTAGATAGACAGCTAGACAGGCAGACACAAAGTGGGACAGACAGACACTGAGAAGGTTATAGCTATGGTGGAGCCCACACAGGTAGATTAGTGTGGTGCAGAAGAGAGACAGAAACAAGGATAGACAGATGGACAGACACACTTGTAGACAGACAGCTAGATAGGCAGACACAAAGTGGGACAGACAGACACTGAGGTCATAGCTATGGTTAAGTCGACAGATACACTGATACAGAGGGACAGATAAACCCAGACATGTAGATAAGTGTGGTGCAGCAGACAGACCGACAGACAAACAGACACAGCCGTTGACAGATGCTCAGATATCCCCACACTGTGGATTAGTTTGGTGCAGCAGACAGACAGACAGACAGACAGACACATTTGTAGACAGAATAGATAAACCGAGACAGGTAGATCGGTGTGTTGAAGCAGACCAACAGAATTGCAGACAGATAAACCTACACTGTAAATTGGGCTGGTGAGACAGACAGACAGATGGACAGAGACCAAGCAAGACAGACAGACAAGCGCTATAAGAATCACAGCTCACTGAGCAGTAACCAACACACTTTACAGCCTCTGTGACATCAATGGCACGTGCCACGGTTTCTATGGATGTCCCCATGTAACTGCTTTTACACTGTAACACAAACACAGCGGTTCCCTGAAACGCTGCAGCTCTGACGTTAGCAAGCGCCGCCGACAGAACAAGAGTGATGCACTTTCTTGAAAAATTCCCACACTTACCTGTGTGCGTTAGGGCTTTGACTAAGACTCTTGACCAGCTCTTATGGGTTCTCCAGGAGACCGTGTTGTTTTTCTGTCAGAACTGAGGCCACGTCAGAGCCAAACCATGAACCGGAAGATTAATGGCTGCCACGACAGATCATTAGCGAGGTGGCGGCCTTAATGGCTGTTTACAGTGCACAGTTAAAACCTCCTGTGTTATTAACTCGTACAGAGATAAAGTGGGTCTTCAGGGGCTGGGGGACCTACACACTTCTTGCAAGAACCTTTAAACAGTCTCTTTTTTTCTTTAAATAAATAAAAACAGAATTCTTTATGGGGACCAGATAAATGTCCCTAAGACATAATTATCTTTATAATCACATTTTCTTTCCACCAAGATATAAAAACCTGTCCTACTTTTCAAACGCTACAACAACAACAATTTTAATAAGCTACAAATGTGTTATTTTAACTATATCATTTCCACCAGCCGCTAAATGTTAAATGCTTTATTCTCTCCTTAGCTACGAGAAGCTAATCAGTGGGAAGTACATGGGCGAGCTGGTGCGTCTTGTTCTGATGAAGCTGGTGAACGAAGGATTGCTGTTTAACGGAGAAGCTTCGGACGTTCTGAAGACACGTGGCAGCTTCGAGACTCGCTTCGTCTCCCAGATCGAGAGGTAGATTAAACAAATATGCGGCTAAAATGATTTATGATGGATTATAATCAAAGAGTAGCTAGAAGAAGTTTCACCAAATGTTTAACTAATAAACATGATTACCGCCTTTCATCATTGTTATATATGAATTTATTTTAAGAGAGAGAGAGAGAGAGTTTACATTTAGCATGTTTATCACAATGCTAATTTGCGTTTAGCCCGATTGCTCTAATGCTAGCTGAATCCTAGCTTGTTTACTCTAACGCATAAATTTACGTTTAGCCTGATTGCTCTAATGCTAGCTCATGTTTAGCATGTGCAAATTTGCATTTAGCATGCTAACTACAGACATAATTTTACAATAATGCTAGTTTTCGTTTATACTGTTCGATAATTTTAGTTCTCGTTTATCATGTTTATCGTGTTTACTATAACGCTAATTTATGTTTAGCCTAATTACTATAAAGTTAGGCCAAGTTCAGCAGATTGACTACAAAGCTAACATATGTTTAAGTGGGTCTACAACAAATCTACCACAAATAAATGACACCCTGTTTCATTTCCTCTTACAGTGACACAGGTGACAGAAAACAAATCTACAAAATCTTGAGCTCGATGGGGGTCCTGCCATCTGAGTTAGACTGTGACATCGTGCGCATGGCCTGTGAGAGCGTGTCCACTCGTGCAGCACTTATCTGTGGAGCTGGACTCGCCGGCGTTATCAATGTCATGAAAGAGCGCCGCTGCATGGACGAGCTGAAGATCACTGTTGGGGTAGACGGCTCTGTCTACAAACTTCACCCATGGTGAGAAATGAATAAAAACCTTCACCAATGTTGTTGACTGGAATGCTAGTTCTTGAACAGCATTTTTACTAGAACGCTAGTTTTTGAACACTTTGCAATCTATAACACTAGTTTTGGTCACTTAGCCTGCAATAAAACTGTTCTTCTACAACATTGTTAATTTTCAAACGTGCTAATTGTTGACTATCAGCAATACCTTCCCTGAAGATCTTCTATTTTTTTTTAGATTTAGCTCAATGCTAAGCACTGTTTCATTTTCTTCATGCTCCAGGTTCAAAGAGCGCTTTCACAAAGCCGTCTGGGACTTGACGCCCAACTGTGACATCACTTTTATCCAGTCAGAAGAAGGCAGTGGCCGAGGAGCGGCGCTTATCTCCGCCGTGGCTTGCAAGATGGCCGCCCGCACGATAGAGCCGTGATGCCTGAGGACATGAATCACGTATGGCTCATGAACTCGACTTAGTTGCAGGAACACTGCGAGGATAAAGGACGCTCACCTGGAGTGGCCTTGTAAGGCTGGCATACGGTGTGCATTTCTTACCGCGAGATTTGCCATGTGGAGCAAACGGCTAAGATTTTGGCATCCAGATCAGACCTTGATGTACAGACATATTTAAGCTAGGAAGCTTTTAACAGAGACACCAGTGTAGATGTATTTTTGTGTTTGGTTAAAGCATAATTCTTTTCTTGTTTTATTTATTATTATTATTTTCTGTAATGTCAATGTTATTTTAAACGGTGTGTGAATTAACATTGTAAAAATGCTTGATTAATGTAAATAAAGTGACTGTATAATACGCCATACTTACTATTACAAGCTTTTTTAACAAAAACTCTGAAAATAATCTAGTATTTATAACTAAAAATGATATCATCTAGATTGTTACCGGTGTGTCGTTATAGGAAATAAACTAACCAGCACCCGGTGTTGATCACTTCCCAATAACATTACATCACCTTGGGCAGACACTTTTATCCAGAGTGACAACACTTCCCTCTGTCTTATATCAAAGAGATTTGTTATTAATCAGTTTCTCAATTTCGGCATTGTTGGGCCCCTGAGCAAGGCCCTTGCCCTTCAACTGCTCAGCTGACCAAATAAAATAAATGTCCTAAATGGAATTGTAAATGCTGTGAAACCGACTTAAAGACTTTCCTATTACCTCACAAAGCACTGACACTGGAGACTTATAAAAGTCTTTATATGAAACTCCATACATTCATATACAAAATTAATCCGGTATCAGATTTGAGAGTTTATTCATGCAGTCCATTTTAAATAAGTCCACACACCGGACACGACGGCGCTTCTGGATTATGTTCACATACAGCTTCCTGTTTCCATGATAGAGCATTAGTTGGCATCTGACGGATTGTGGTTACTGACGGTGGTTTCTAGAAGGTTTCCTTAGGAATGTCAATCACAGAATCATGCCGATGAGTGATGCAGTGTTGTCTGAGGGCGCGTAAACCACGGGCATCCAACAAAGCTCTTCATCCTTGTCCTTCACATGCACACAGAATTCCCCAGTTTCTCTAAATCTTTTGATGATGTTTTGCACTGTAGATGATCAGATTTTCAATTTGACGTTGAGGAACGTGGTTTTTAAAGTATTCCACAATCTTTTTTTACGCACTCTTTCACAGATTGAAGAGAATCTGCCTATCTTTATTTCTGAGAGACTCTTCCTCTATAAGATGTTCTTTTATAGCTAATCACGTTATAGACCTGATGTCAGCTCTTTGTTGCCCCAGTGCTAACTTTTTTTAGACCTGTAGCAGGCATTAAAGTAAAAATGAGCTCATTTAGTGGATAAAAGTGTAATTATGTTCTATTGTGAATAAAATATTGTCTCGTGCGACTTGAAAGTCTCTTAGTTTTCATTTATTCAAATTGTGAAACTTTTTTGGAATTTGGGTTGTATAGTTAAGTCTTAATTTAGAAACCTACGACACGAGGCAGCAGACAGGATGTTCCCCACAATTTGAGACACACCCTTCTGCTCATACCTAAGCCATGCCTCGTTCACATATCGCCCCGCCTGCTGGCTTACAGGTCCCCTCTGGCACTTTACCTGCTGTTCACCTGACGAATGGCACAACCGGTCTGTCAGAGCTTCTGGGCTTCGTAAACATGGATTAGAAACATTTGCACTTTTTCCACTGCTGATGATCTGACCATCTGGAGAACATTGAAAAACTTTAAAACATGAGGATTGAGGGGAGAAACAACACAATGCCACGGCATGGCAACCTGTCACAGGTACAAATACAGTTTTTTTTTTAGAAGTTTGAGCTTTTGAGGTGGTGTGATTTTTTTTTACAGTTTATATACAAATGATCTACAAAAACATACTAAGTTTCCAAATAGTTAATCAGGAACATTTGCATTATTCACTGCAGGAAATTACAATCTCTTTATCTTCTCTATTTTTTCCACTCTCTCGCTTTCATTTCATCTAATTTCCTGTTTCACAGCACGTTTTGGAACCTCTCAGACATGGCATACTTTCTTATCTTGGTCAAACAACCGTGTCTGGACGTGCTCTCCTCTCCTTGAAGAATTTTTTGTTTTGTTTTTTTATTAAGCCCTCTCATTTGCTGGAGTAACCCAGGATGTTATTATTTCTAGCCCTACATGCAGCCTGTTATGCCATCTCAGCAGGATAATAAGGTGTTTGGGGTAAACCAATCAGGGCTGTACAATTTATAGCTAGCTAAGATTTTTAAACGAACCAACTGTCTTATTAGCCGACTCACAAACTGCAGTGTTTTATTTGTACAGTGTGATAGAAGTCTTTATGTGACACATTTGTGTATACATTACTGGACAGTGAAATCAGTTTCTTTGCATATCCCAGTTCAGGAGGTGTAGGTCAGAGCACCATAGGATGGATGGATAGATGCATGGTGGATGAATTGATGGATAAATGGATGCATAGATGGATGCATGGCTGGATGGATGAATGGATAAATGGATGGATGGATGGATAGATAAATGGATGGATGGATGGATGGATAAATGGATGGATGGATGGATAGATAAACGGATGCATGGATGGATGGATAGAAGAATAGATAAATGAATAGATGGATTCATATATGGGTGGATGGATGAATGGCAGGATAGATACATAGATGGAAGGATGTATGGATGTGATATTGTTTATACTTGTTATTTATTCGGTTATTTCATAACAGGACGGTCAAACCAAAATACATTTTTTGCTTTTCTTTAAAAACCCTATTTTTTTTGTTTGTTTATATCTTATAAACAATTATATCTTTTTTTTATTTGTTTGTTTGTTTTCCAATCTCTATTTATTTTTTTGTTGGTTTATTTCTATTAGACATGCTGTTGTCTTTCTAAAAACTTTGTCTATTTTTGTACTCGCAAATTATTAGTTTAATTATATCTTGTCGTTGATGATGTATATTCGAATAGACGATTTAAAACAAATAAGGGGTGTACAAACTTTTGTTCTATTGGCTGATATTCATTTACATATACATTTAGCTGATAAACAGATGCAGTACAACTTAAGAAAATGCCACAAGGTTCCGATAGAAAGTGTTTGCTAGTTTGAGGAGTGAACCATCAGCCTATAAAACATTCATTTTAACTAAAAAGTTGAATTAGTTTCTGGTCTGGTGGTTCTGGAGTCAGTGATTTAAATGTTAATCCGTAGAAAGTAGTCCTGATTAAATCATCGGGAAATTCCTCTTTAGCATAAACTCCAGGTAGCATTATGCAAATTGCTTTCCTTTTGTTAGAACAACAATAGACATCCGAGAGAGAGAGAGAGAGAGAGAGAGAGAGAGAGAGAGAGAGAGAGAGAGAGAAAAAAACCTCCCTAATTAAGTATGTGTGAAATGTGACGCTATTTGTAGCTCCAATCTGGCTCGACTGGTTTTATCTGGTTTTGTGATTATACACTATGTATCGTAAAAAAAACTGCTGTGTGTGTGTGGATATGTGTGTGTGTTGGTTTCAGATCGTCCATCCTGTACCTGCACGGCTTCCGCTTACTTTACACAGAAATGGTAAAAATTCTTCAATCTGTGACGCTGGTTTTAATTCAATTTGCTATATATATATATATATA
This sequence comes from Bagarius yarrelli, assembly GCA_005784505.1. Classification (NCBI taxonomy): domain Eukaryota; kingdom Metazoa; phylum Chordata; class Actinopteri; order Siluriformes; family Sisoridae; genus Bagarius; species Bagarius yarrelli. Next base: position 918,419 of record VCAZ01000071.1, read on the forward strand.
TATATATATATATATATATATATATATATATATATATATACAGTAAATTTCAATAAACTATATGGCCAAAAGTTTGTGGACACCACACCACCAACCTCATACGTGGCTTCCACAAATTTTGAAGCAAACAGTTCTCTAGAATTGAACCTTTACTTGAAATAAGTCCCTGTGCAAAAAACCCCCGATCTCTATGAAGACATGCTGTTCTAGATATTGGTTATTGGTGTGAAAGAACCCTGACTCTGACTCAACCCCACTGGGAAGAATTGGAACCCCCGACTGAACCCCAGACCTCCTTATCTCAAATCCCTGAAGTCACATGACCCAATCTAGTGAAAAGACTTTCCAGAGGTGTGGAGGTGATTATAGAAGTGGTTGTAAGGATAAATTTGGAATAGAATGTTTAACAAATGGTCTGGTGCCCCGATACTTTTATCCATAAAGTGTGTGACTCACAAACTCTTTCATTTAAACTTCATTTCTTTTAGTTTCTTTGCATCTTTTTTTTTTTTTTGTGTTTTCCTAAACAGGTTCGTTTGTGGCCTCTCCGGCACCGGTTACAGAGGGACCCGGACGGGGCGGGATCATCCCAGGTAAACCTCACTGCCTCATTAACTATCGAGTCACCTTTACCTTGTCTCATATTCCAAGACTGATCCAGAATCAGTAAGATGAGCTGGTATGCATGTTTTTGTTTTAATGCTTGACTTATTCACAGTTACTTCATTGTTTTCCATTTATTCGGAAAACACATGTTTGTGCGTTTGTGTGTATAGCTACGACTTGTTTGCACCTTCCCCCAAAAATGTCAGCGTGTTGACATTGTGAAATTTTCTTTCAAATCATTCTGTCTTAAGATTTTATCATGTGTGACAGACGCTTCTAGGTTTCGCTTAGTGGTTAAGATGTTGGACTGATTCCCAGCACCACCAAGCCACCACTTCTGGGCCCATGAGCAAGGGCCTTAACCCCCAATTGCTCAGTTGTATAAAAAGGATAAATATAAGGATAAGGACGCCTGCCAAATGCTGTAAATTTACATTTATATAAAGTTAAATTGTTGACAACATTAATGTATAAGGTAATAACTAAAGCTAAACAAAAAAAAGAGTCTAAATTGAGTAACGACCAGTGTAATGACTGAAGCTAATGGAACAAAACTGAGGTAATAGCCCTGGGGCTATTGTGTTAGCCAGTTAGCTACATAACAAAATACCAAACGAAACAAAAATCTAACAAGAATACCAACATTTTCCTCAGAGATGGTAAAAGAAATCCACTAAATTGTCCTTAAGCAGGACTTTGCATCAACATGATCAACATAAATCACATGAGATAAACATAAGACCTTTAGCTTAGCGAATAAGCTTTAGTCAAGCACAATTTTTTTTGCTTGTCAGTTACTAGGACTGCAGGAGTGTCTTTTATACACACACACACACACACACACACACACACACACACACACTTTATTTAGTGTAAGAAGTAGTAAAGACATGATGTAAAGGACAACGAATGGAAATAAAAGAGTGGTTTGTGAGAAAGTGTGTGTGTGTGTGTGTACCAAGAGCACAGAAATCTGTGACAAAAGTGTTTTATTGCTAGATCTCTTACAAGATACAAGCCCCAGCAGGTTCCTAACATTATGACTGAAATGTTTCTTCATTTTATCTTCTTTATTTGAATGTAATTGTGTCACCAGGTGTTAGATGTCTTACACCTAGCATGTTGCTTGTGCAGCTCCTTCTTGACATTTCACAAAATAAAACAAACCATAAACTAGAAGACAAACGTGTTCCCGAGGTCCTTGAGGTCATCAAAGACTGAGATTGTGGAGTTTATGGAAAAACACTTTTACATCAACGCTTAACATCTGCAGTGGGTCGTGTTACAACATGTCGGAGATATGAGGGATTTTCCATACGGCTTGTTAGGAGAAGTACAGGGACGTCTATTGAGTTTACTTACAGACATCAGATAACTCGGTTATCAAATGCTGCTTACATTTTTCCAGATTTTGTTTTTCTGTCGCTTCCCTGTTGATGGCATGGTGTCCCATCAGAACACACAGGATAAAGTCAGGGTTTTTTTTATTCGATCTATGTAAGCAAATCTGGTGGTCAAATGGGAAGGCAAGTCAAACAAAGCGCTGTGGTCTGGGCTGGGCTGGGCTCGGGCGGGGTTAAAGTAGGTAACCAGGTCATTGGTACCATCACAGACTGAAGCTCAGGGCATGTACTTCGCAACAAAGATATTCAAATATGATCCGAGTGATGTCTTTATGCATTTTGTTTATAGTATTTAAGTGTTAACAGGAAATTATTTTAATACATAGGTCAAAAAGGGAATATGACATGTCTTCTTCTTCTCCTTTCGGCTGTTCCCGTTTAGGGGTCGCCACAGCGAATCATCTGTCTCCCCCTAACCCTATTCTCTACATCCTCTTCACTCACACCCACTAACTTCATGTCCTCGTTTATCGCATCCATATACCTCCTCTCTGGTCTTCCTCTTTACCTTCTGCCTGGTAGCTTTATTTCTAACATCATCCTACCAATATATTCACTATCCCTCCTCTGGACATGTCCAAACCACCTCAATCTGGACTCCCTGACTTTCTCCCCAAAACATCTAACATGAGCCGTCACCTTGATGAACTCATTCCTAATCCTGTCCATGTGTCATATAGTATTTATAAATAAATGCAAGTAGTATTGAGAAAGTGATGGTGACACAATTAAAAGGGAGGGGTGGCTCAGTGGTTAAGGTGTTAGACTGCCAACCAGAAGATTGTGGCTTTGGTTACCAGTACCACCAAGTTACCACTGCTGGAAACTTGAGAAAGGCCCTTATCCCCTAATTGCCCCTAATATGCTCAGCTATATATATATATATATATATATATATATATATATATATATATATATATATATATAGAAATATTGAAAAAACATCAAAGTTAAGTCAAGTATAATTATTTTTTTATGGTGTGTGTTTTTATGGTGTGGTCATTTGCAGGTATGATCGCTGCAGGGATCTTTATCATATTGCTGCTGTCTCTCTACACTGTCCTGTGGAAGTGCATGGTGTCTCCACCACAAAGGTAAAAAAATTAGTGAACATCTGTTCGGGTGATTTGATCATTATTTAAATAAAAAAATGTCCTACTTTTATTACTATCTCATTTTTTTTCAGGGGTAAAAGGAAGCGGATCTTAAAGAGGGCCGATACGACATTATTATAAATAGACTTTTTACATGGATTTCACAGAATAAACAGCCTGCACCATTCTCCAGGAAAAATATATGAACGGGTTAATTTATTTAGTATATGAGGCCACTATAGGCTGCAGAGTGTTAACATCGCTACTAGATGGCAGTACTGATGAGGTTTTGGTGGCGTTGCTTGGCGTCCTGGATTTTAAAAAGCATTAATGGACTTGAGGACTACAGTGAAAGCTGTTAAAAATTTAACTTAAAAATAATATTTTCCTCTTAATGACTTGGAATAGTGCAAATTCTAATATAAATAAAGACTCCATAACAAGACGTTAAAAGGCCAACGAGCATGGATTCTTCCTCTCTGGACTTTCCCTTGGCAGGAAGTACAATGGATTTCAATCATTTCCTTTTGTCTAAAAAAGCAGGACCATGTGGCACAAATGATTAAAAAAAATAAAAAAAAAAATTAAAAAGTGATGGTTTTCGGCATCCACATCAGGTCATGTAATAAACGAAATTTTGATTACAGCAGTAAAAATAGACATAACGATACAAAGATACCAGAAATGAGGCTGATTTACTTGCAGCCCAGACTCTAGATTCATATCAGGTGAGTTACGGCCCTAAATGATGAAGTGGTGGCTTAGTGGTTAAGGTGCTGGACTGGTACCAGATAGACTGGGGTTTGATTTCCAGCAACAACAAGCCATCACTGTGGGCCCCTGAGCAACGCTCTCAACCCAAGCCACCCACCCCCCACCCACCCCCTTGCTCAGTGTATAAAAGAGATAAAGGAGCGTCTGCCGGATGGTATAAATGGAAATGGAAATCTGGAGTAAAGTAACATGTCATCAGCTGCAAATGACATAAATGAACTTGTGGATTATTTATTTTATTTATTCATTCTTTCTTTAAAAATGGTTTTAGAGTAAAAAGTAGGGTAAATAAGGCAAAACACACATAAGTCAAAGTACAAATTACACCAAAGGTAAAAGACAAAACTGCAAGTATAGAGTGTCGTTTAGTGCTGTTTGGTTAGGTTTCGTTTTATTTTGTTTGACTTGGTTTTGTGTTCTATTTTGCTTTGCTATGTTTCGTTTTCTATTTCAACAAAACATACCAAAAAGTTATAAGGGCATTAGCTTTGTTTTTGTTGTTTGTTTTTTCTGTTTTGTTATTTTGTTTGTGTTTGGTTTTGTTTTGCTTCGCTTTACTTTGTTTTATTTTTGCTTTGCTTTTTGTTTTGTTTGGTGTTCCATTTTCTTTTTTTCTTTTTGTTTTATTTCGTGTAGTATATTAATTCTGGTGTTCTATTTTGTTTCGTTTTGTTTTGTATTGTTTTTGTGTTCTGTTTTGTTTTATTTTGTATGATATTTTGTTTTTTTCTTTTCATTTGTTTGGTGTTCTGTTTTGTTTTGTATTTTAACAAAACTTACCAAAAAGTTATTAATGTAATAAAAAACTCATAAATGCAGATTGTGTGTTTGTGTGTGTGTGTAATAATTTGCCCCTTATTGTGCTATTTAATCCATTGATCTGCTCTTATTGTCCGACTCTAACAGTTGTCACTGGTGTTTGCGTATTTTACCACTTTGCCTTGTATGACACTGTGTAAATGATTATGATGAGTTTCTGCTTGGTTGGAATAAAAACTTGCATCCACACTGGATCTGGGGGCAGTGGTGGCTTAAATGATTAAGCTGATCTGGAGACCAGGAAGACCTGGGTTCGAACCCCACCACTGCCAGCTGCTAATCTGAATACCAAAAACACCTGGGTTCAAGCCCACCTGGGTCCTTGAGCAAGAGCCTTAACCATTCCTGTCCAGGGGGCGCTGTGTTATAGCTGACCCTGTGCTCTGGGCCCAACTTACTAGAATGGGATATGCGGAAAAAGAATTTCACTGTGCTGTAAAATAGTATATGTCCCAAAATAAAGGAATTTACATTGCATTACATCTGGATTATACTAGACTTTCCTGTGCTAAACTTTGAATGCATTTTTTTAGGCTTTATCTCACAATAAAAAGGGCAAATTAATAAATATTTTATTGTGTATTTTAACTACAGCTGTTAGTCGATACCCTACTGTAATTAAACTTATTATACTGGTGACCGGAAATCATGAATTGGCTGATTTCACCCCCGTTTGAAACAAAAGTTTGTACACCCCTGGTCCTGCTTTATGTATGCCAGAAATGTGAATGTTAATAAAGAAAAGTAACGGTTGTATAAATGAGATAAAGGATAAATGTAAGTCATTAAAAAGAAAAAGAAAAAGAATTTACCTTAAATGCCATAAATATAAATGTAATGTAAAGATATTTAACATGCAAGGCAGCTTTTTAGGTCACAGTTCACATTGATAACCCCAGTCCAAAGAGCTAACAGCTGTTTCACAATCCCACCTCCACATCTGGCCTGGACCTGTTATGACGTTTATTGCTTCTTTTTTTTTTTTTTTAAACCACATTGCAGGTATCACTACATCAGCAGTTTTACAAACACGGACACACTGACATACAAGAGTGCATTTTTTTTTTTTATCGTGATATTTCAATTCCATGACACCAACAGCAGACTTTTTTTCCTGGAGTGTGTGGCAGAGCAGCAGTGTTTCAACAACAACAACAAACATTAGTATATCAAAAGTCATGGAATTAAATAAGATACAGTACAACAAAGGAAACAAAAAAGAAATACATGTTAAAAAAATGTTAATGGAATTTCTTTTGATGGGATTTTTGATCATGTCAGACTGTAATAAAGTGTGAGTGCGAGTTAGCAGGCGGTTAACAGACTGACATAAAACCTACATAAAGGTTCATAGAGGTGATTCGATGAAACTAGATGATCCTAGTTTGTCTTGCTCTAACTAAAAATAGGTTCGTTAATAAGATGGATTGCATATAGAGTTTAACAGTAGTCAGTTTATTATGCTATAAAATGTGCGCTTGCAGTTAGCTAGCATGATCAAGAAAAGCTAAATGAATGCTAACTGTAAGCCAATAATGAATCTTGGATCATAAAAATTGCTGTAAGATGTAAGAAACTTTAACTGTAAAAAAAATATATATATATTTGTCTTTGTCTTTTAGCCTATTAAAGAATGAATGCATAGGTTTTCCTAACAAGTAACCGCACTAGCATTGCTAGCAAAAAAGGTTAGTATGTTTATTGACTGATAGCTTTGTTAGCATTCCTTGATACTTGATAAACTAGTACCAGCTGCTTTTTGTTCAATTCTATGTATATTTTCAAGTATACAGACAACCCCCCCCCCCCCCCGCGCCCCATTTAGCGCCCCGAGTAGCGTTCGGAGAGTGTGTTCATAAATCGTTATGTTTGTTCATTCATTTATTCGGTCGTTTATTCATTCATCTTCTAGACCCACTAATTCCCCAATTCGGGGTCACAGGAAACTGCTGGAGTCTATCCCAGCCGTCTCTGAAAGGGGGAAAGGCAGGAGGGGGACACCCTGGACAGGTTGCCAGTCCATCACAGGGCCACTCACACTCACTCCTATGGGCAATTTAGAATCACCAATTAATCTAACATACATGTTTTTGGACTGTGGGAGGAAACCGGAAAACCCGGAGTAAACACACACAAGAACCCACGGGGAGAACATGCAGTGTGAACGTTCACACAGAAAGGCCTCTGCCCGGGAATTGAACCCGGGACCTTTTTGCTGTGAGGCAACAATGCTAAATCACAAGCAACCATGCTGCCTGTATCGTTATGATTGTAAATCGTTATTCAACCATGATGACATAACAGATGCGCAAGATTTTTTTTTTTATAATGAAAATAAAGTTACACTTTGATCTCAATTAAGCGACAGGACACAAACAACTGAGCGTCTGGACTGGCTGATCTATGGTGCTGCAGTGGCATGGGTAGGCGGAGTTGGTGCAGAGTACAAAATTTGATACTTCGGATGCGTTCGTAACAAAGGGAGTGTCTGTACTTAATCTATATTTAGATGAAGTGATTTATAAACCAGTAAATAGTGTTGTTGAACACTAGGTTCGAAGTCTATTTTTCGCTTTCTGTCTATTTGTCCCAAGTGTCAGCCTTTTTTGCAGTATTCGACTTGCGTGTATATCATTAGTCATTATTTGAAAATTTATATCTATAAATAAAAATATATATATGTCCAGCAAATGCATTGATGGTGTTTAATTAATATTAATATTAGTAATATTTGCATCCTCAAACCCAAACGTTTTGCTTATTGAACGTGTGTTAGAGCTAGTAACGTGTGTTAGAGGTAAAAAAAACTTTATCCCTGTAAAGCAGTTCTCCTCACCATTATATTGCACTAGTGTATATATTGTCCTACTTTAAATAACCCATCCTTCTCTCTTTGTCTGCCAATGAGGCAAAAGAAAGAACAGAACAAAAGAGGAGGAACTTCATCCCAGAACTATAGAAACGTGCTTGGTGATGTTGGTGATGTGCTGATCTGCTTGTTGTCCTCATCTTTGCTTGGTTCTGCTGTCGTCACCTGCTCTAGCTTTTCCGGCACATCTGGAGCGGCGTACGGTTGCGTCGCCGTGTAGTTGGACTCGTGATTCTCACTCCTTTCGAAGCCGCCGTTGTCGTAAACCGTTTTGTTGTGCCGCTTCATCTCCATGGCTTTTTCGTTCTGCATCTCCAGGAGCAGGGCTTTGTTTACAGACGGACCTGAAGAAAAATAAAACGCAGCAAAAGATTTTGGTAAACATCTGGACATTATAGAGAAACAGTGCGCTTGGGCATACAACTGAAGAGACGAATACTTATGAATTGGCTGGGATTTAATATAATGTTCATGAATAAATAACTTAAGATGAGAAATTACAGCCTGACACGTGTGTTTGCGTGTCATACCAAAGAAGCTGAGCAACACGGGCAGGAAGATCAGTCCGTGTGCCATTCCCAGCAGCGTGATGACCAGATTCAGACGGAAGAAGAATATCTGTATCAGCTGAGCTTTAGCAAAGGCCAGCACAATGATTCCAGGCAGGTTGGTCATAGCGACACCAGCAAACACCTGTCACATACAACATACGACACACACCACATGAATCAACGAACACACCACACTACATACATGAAATGCTGCTTTTATTACTAATTAATACTATATATATATATATATATATATATATGTTTACACCCTAGGTTATGAGGTATATTGTAGGTAACCGAAGCATTTACCGCGCTGCCCATCTTAGCGGTAGCATCCTTAGCTCTTTCCACCTTAGTGGGTAAAGTGCTCAAGGCGAAGGAGCGTGTTAGATGAGACACAAACTCCACCGAAATTCCCACGGCCTGAAAAAAATTAACATAAACATATTAACATATTTTACCATGAATAATATCCAGCATATCAGCAGTCCATAGTTCTATATAGTGAAGTGATATTTATGAAGCTATGCTATGACCCCATTACAAAGCCTTTTATTACCACTCACCGTCACAAGGTTGATTAGTGACACAGCGTTGTAGTCGATGCCCCACAGCGTCATGACGCCCACTGTATCCACGGTGATCATCAAAATGGTAAGAAGGTTAAGGAGACCCGAGCAGAGGTCCATGCCCAGCAAGATGCAACACACCACGAAGGTGGGCAACAAACAGAGCGAGAGATTCACCAGGCCTTCATACACAATGCTGGTATACTGTTCGTAGTAGACATACGTCACGCTGCGTAGAGCGAGAAGTGCAAGAGACACATTAGAGACAAAAAAATTGTTATTACATCATTATTATCCACCACAAGAAACACTTTAAGATAAAGCTTGAGCAAAGAAAAAAAATCAGAAGAGGGCAATAACTTTTTTACGACGTATGTGTAAATAGCTGTAACTGTTATATTTCTGTATATACAATAATTTTCTATACATAACTTCTCACTAGCGTAACATTCCTTTAACATTTATGGCATTTGGTAGACGCCCTTATTCAGAGCTCTTTTATACAATTGAACAATTGTACACCAAGTTGCCACTGCTGGGAATCAAACATCGATCTTCCAATTAGCAGTCCAACAGCTCAACTACTGAACTACCACCTCCGACTTTCCACTTACTACCACTACACATATTTTTGTCACAGATGTGCCAGATTCATCTTTACACTATGTATAAATAAACTCTTTATTTCTTATTACAGTGTCCCAGTCAGTGTGACAGAGATAGAGAAAGATAAACAGATGATATAGGAAGAAATAGAAAAAGAGAGATAGAAAGATAAAGGGCAGAAATAGAGACAAATGTGAAAGGGTACAAACGAGTCACTTACCTATAGGGGAATACCTCAAAGTCCTCTGCGGTGCCCGATATATTTCTCATAGACTTGGTGATGTTGTGGGCGATTTCTCTGGCCTTGAGTAAAGCCGCTGTAAACTCCTGTGAGTTAGTGAGCGGAGTGTGATACGCCATGAACCGAGATGCTGTGTAGGCAGACAGACAGAGATTTGTCATTAGACATGTCATTGTAGGTTATTAACTGTTTGTCTTATGAGAGAGAGAAAGAGAGAGAGAGAGAGAGAGAGAGAGAGAGAGTTATTTAATGCTAGATATTTAATAATATGGGCTAGCTTGATTGTTTTCAATGCTAATCAATTTAATGGACTTTTTGCTAGTTGTTGCATAAGCTGTTTGGTATGTAATGCTAAGAATTTTTGTAAATGCTAATTATTGATTACATTTGTTTAATGCCAGGGTATTAAATTTGTCTCTACTCTAATGCTACGTTCTTTTTTTTTTTTTGTTAGCATGTGTATCTTTTTTTGGATAAACCTTTGTACTATTTTTAGTTTTCAGGTTACAAATGTTTGATTGGACTTTCTGTTTTTGTCCCCTTACCTAATATTTCTCCCGTTTCATTGTCCCGGACCACAGATGTGTCATAAGCCCCCAATCCACTGCGACAGAAAAATAAATAACAAGACTGTAAAATCACTCAGCATCTACATATATTTTCATTTCTCAGCATTTATAATACAACTGAGCAATTAGGGGTTAAAAGCCTCGCTCGGGGGTCCAGTAGTGGCAACTGGAATCAAACCCTGATCTGACGATTAGCAGTACAATACCTTCACCACTGCGCCACCAGTTTCCCCAAAGTACCACTTGAAAAAAGTGTTGTTAGTAAGTATTTACATTTTTGGTATTACATGGGGATCAACCGTGGCAACTTGATGGTGCTGGGAATCGAACCTCAATCTTCCAGGTATCAGTCCATCACTTTAACCCCTGCACTACCACTTTTTAATTATATCAGATCTACATTTCTAGGAAGTATTATTAAGTTTTTGCTCCACCCACCCTTTGGGACACAGCAAATCTGGCCGGTTGTTGAGGAAGCTGGGGAGATAGCGATTAAACTCATCGACGGACGGACGCAGCACGCCTTGGGGTGGTGACTTCATACACTTACTCAAACACATGAAGGCAGCTGGAGATAAAAGAAAACCATAACTTTATTATTGTATGAATGACAAAGCAAAATGAATTTTAACACCAACACGAGAAGAATAGTGCATGATATTCCACTACAGTATGCGCTGTCAGCTGATACACACACTCAGTAGCAGGGCAGAAGTTCCCTGCATTGGGTCCAAAGCTGTAAAGACGACAGCATCGAGACTGAGGATTTAGCCAGTCAATGAAATCGTCCACCCAGGAGGATGCTGGGATAGCCAAGTAGGATCTGAAGAAATAAAAAATTATAATTTAATTAGAATAAATATATTTTTTGTGGTAAATATTTTGTCAAATAAATAAATAATTGATTAACTCCCTGCCACTTTATTAAAGCTAATGAATTACTCCAATAAATTAGTCGAATAAATGTGTTTAAATGTGTGCCATTTAGACATTACGGCACATTACGGCATATTATGACTTACACTTAGGTTGCATAATCAGTGTTCAGTGTAATCTTTTAAAATTTACATTTACGGCATTCGGCAGATGCCCTCATCCAGAGCGACTTACATTTACATCCTTTTTACACAACTGAACAATTGGAGGTTAAGGGCCTTGCAAGGGCAGACATTTTTCTCCATTAAAATGCAATAATGACAAGTTTTAAATAGAAGGCAAGCGCAGTATGTGATTTAAAAAAAAATCTTTTTCAAAAATCACACACACATGCTACATATGTCAGTCTAATGCAGTATCTGACTCTTGAATACATTCACAAGGTTCTTTGTTGGCTGCGTACACTGCCGTAAAGCATAGATAAAGTTCCGCGTAAAAGATAAAGTATCTACTTGATTTCCAAGGATACGATTATACTGTAAATGGTCAAAGGTATAAAAGCCTATTGGTGAGATTTTTTTATCGTTATTTTAAATGAAATAAGTTAACAACCAGCATCTTGGTTAAAATTATAACCTCTAGCTAGCATTATGGTAAAAAGTCACATGTAGCATTAGCTTTGTTATAACTTTTCACATCAAATAACAGTCAACAGCCCAATCTTACATAGAAAAATTATTTAGGCAGCCAAAAAAATACCACTTTGATTAAAAATTTTAATAAGAATTAATTTTTTTTTTAACATATTAAGAGGACAGTCCTCTCCACCCATTTCTTCATGCATCAATCTAAACCCCTGCATTTATTGTTAATACAAATCTACGGGAAAATGGTGGGTACTCACTTGTCAGAATACGCTGTGGCGTACTGGATCTTCTGTGTGAGAGAGAACTGGTTACAGCCGACACTGGAACACACTGCGTTCATGCCATCGACATCTGAGAAGTTAAAGCCTCTGGTTGTGACGAAATATACCGGAACCCCAACCTCAAAGTACTTGTACAGGTATGCAAAGTATGTCAACATGTATGAGTCCTGTAAACATAAACATGTAAATAAATTTGGTCAGGTATATGTTACAAGCAACGGCAAGCTGCAGTTTTAGCCATTTTTGAACCAGCATGTCTAATTAGACTGGCTTCAAACAGCTAAACCCTAATGGTTACAACAGATTTCCTTCTGTATGTATACTTTACTGAAAAATCTGTCCTCATCTGGGCTAGTAACATTAGCTACTTAGAATTTTACTCAAAACCATCTAAACTATCTACACTGGCTTCCACAGTATGCTTGCACTGGAGACTCCTTCCATAAATGTCCATTAAGACATCTCCACAAGAAGCCCCATTACGTATGCAATTGTGTATCATTTTATTTGTTAAACAAACATCCCAAAAGCAGGTACCTGTGTAGATAATTACTTGCTGATTTGCACTTACTGTCGGCATGGCTAGCTCCTGATCCAAGCCCACCTTCACATTAAACATAAGGTAGATGGAGGCACAGAACATGCAGAGGAACACTATGACCTGCACAAAGAAGCAAACTAGAACGTAAGAAAATAAAAAGGATTCTAATGTTTATTAATCAATACTTTTTTGTCTATCGGCACATCAGTGTAGTAGGTCATACCACTAGTATCCTGGAGACGGGGTGGAGCAGTGCTGGGGCATAATATTTCCTCATGAGAGGAAGGAGGAGGCCCTCTTTGGGTTTGGAAGGGCGTGGTTTCTTTACAGTGACACAGCAAGCTACTTCACAGCGATTCGCATCTTGTCGGCAAGCATCGAGAGACAGCAGTGCCACGAATGCAGTCATCTGCAGAATAAAGTCCATAAGGACGGCTAAAGCAGCGTAGAGCGCAAAAGACTTCACGGCAGGCATCGTACTTAAACCACCTGGAATCACACATTAAACCTAGTGCAATAAGAATACTGGAAAAATATTCATCAAAACATGTGTTTATAATTATTATCATTTAATATGGGCACTAAAACAATATCCAGTGGGTCAAGATGACCTTGACACAACATAGTAATATTAGATAATATTCATCAAAACATGTGTTCATAATTATTATCATTTAATATGAGCACTAAAACAATATCCAGTGGGTCAAGATGACCTTGACACAACATAGTAATATTAGATAATATTACTCGATTGACTTAATTGTCTGCTGCCAATATACCCTGGATACCTCTCCTGAGTGTTTTTAGTGTTTTACTTTCCTCTAATCCAACTCATAAACATTCCTTCCTAAAGGCAATTGGACTTCCACAACCAGGTTTTGGCCACATAGTTAGGATCTCTTACCCAAAAAGAAGCAGACAGACTCTGACAAACTGCAAAGGAGCATGCTGGGAGCAACATTTCCAAGAACTCGACCAATTTGCTCCTCCCGGTTCTCCCCTGGTCGGCGTACATCTCTCTAAAAATACAAGAAGACATTCCTCGAAGTTTCTCAGTGTCACAGAAATAGAAATAAAGCTGAAGTGATAATAAGCTTAGTCGTGAGATAAAGCTATGATAGACAAGATAACAATGGACAAACCAGTTACTAAAGATCAGCAGGTACAAAGGTGATCTTTACTGTTTGGACTGCTTATCTGAAAATCAATGACTGGAAGAATGTGGGTTCAATTCCCAGTACCACCAAGCTGCTACTGCCACTGCTGGGACCCTGCAAGACCCTTAACCTTCAACTGCTTAGTTGGATAAATGTAAGGACATCTACCTAATACTATAGAATGTACATCTGAGATACCTGATACTCCAGAACGAAGATGAAGATGTTGTCAGCTCCGACAGCCAAAACCAGAAAGGGCACCACTTGCAAAATGACGAGTGAAGACGGGATTCCTACCCAAGCATAGAAACCCATGGAGGCCAAGACTGAGCAACCAACTACTAAAATGCCCCCCAGGCCAACAAGGAACTTAGAGTCCACCTGGTAATCAAAGCGAACATGACAACAAGGAGATTATATCAGTGAAATAAAACTTTATCTGTATTTTCCTGTATGTCATTCAAGTCCCTATATACCTCTGCTTAAATTGTGTTTGGTTATTTCTCAAGATGTTAGGCTAATGTTTGAGCACTTATTAAATTATATTATTTTGGTACAACTATTGCAAAGTCATGATTATATACCTTGATACTTCCCATCCAATCATTAATCATTTTTACCACTTTCAGTATGAGGGACTTTCTGCTTAGGGGAACTGTGGCCATTGCATTGTCAGTTATGACTGGCTGGGAATTTTGCCAAGTAAAGGTGATTTTGTTGGACTGTTTTAAAACCACGAGGGCTAACCTCACCCATTGGCTCGCTGTAAACCTCAAACTAGAAAATCCTATGTATACAAAGAAACAAAAACCTAACTCACAAGAATACGCTTGAAGGATGAGTATTCCCCTAGAGCCACAGCGATGTATAGAAAGATGACTGCGTAGCTGATCATAAAGATGGGGATGTCCTCGATTGTCGTTCTGTTGATTTCATCTTCTAAAGATCTCTTTAAAGAAATAAAACATTGGGAGTTGAATATGAAAAGAGACTTGAAAGAAAGAAGTTTAGGTATCTTTCCATTTCAAAAGAAAAACCATGGTTCTGTGCCAAATACAATAAATAAATAAATACATATTATCACTTAGCTTACCTCAGCCATGTAAGCAAATGTAAAGTTTGTCCTGGGATTTTTCTGATACTCCTGTACTATATCCAAGAATCTAGACTCCCATTCTTGCACCACTTGGAACTTTGGATGTTCCCGTGGGTAGTTATTCAAAGAAAATGTGAGGATGAAGGCTTCAGCATTCGTGTAGTCTTCATCTGAAAGCAAGGTATGAATTAGTTACCAATACAAGGACCAATGTGACAACAACCATCTGTCCTTCTGTCTGTCTTACTTTCATATCCTCCTACAGCCAAGAAGGGAAACACAGGTCCTCCATAATCAGACATGCAGCTCATTCCAAGTGCAGTGATGTCTTTAAAGGACAGAGGAGAGCTGGGTAGGAGAAGAAAACAAGCTGGAGGTTAAAATCCTACCAGCCAAATAACAACAACATTCACAATCGGTTGCAACTGAAGTCAGACTTACTTAACACAGTAGATTAAGTGATCTCTCCAATCGACTTCTTTAGTCACGCCCAGCTCGGTCATGTTAACTTTAGCGTTTATATTTTTAATGCTGTTTTGGAAATACTGAGGAAGACTGTTGACAGCACAGTCTGTAAGAGCGGGGTCCTTTGGATTGAGGGGCGCGTAGCACACATCCTTAAGGCTAGCGGTTTTGTTAAGAACGTCAGACCAGAACTCGATTGCCTGGATTCTCTCTTGAAGCTCCAGTAGTTGCAAAATGAGGTCTGCAACAGAGCAAGATTACAGTGTTACATGGTTACTTTAAGAAGTTTAGGATATCTAAGGTGGCATAATGTTAAAGTATTAACTGTTTAATTTCTCTTATTCCACAGCAGTTTGTCTTATTTATTAATAAACATGTTTCACCTTTAAAAGCCCTATTATTGCCCTGCGTGTAACCCATGTCTATAGCAAGTAAGTTTCTGTTATTAATCCAACAGTCCAACACTTTACTACTTTCCAAGAACTATAAAAATTATATTACCTTTCCATGGTGGGAACTCTAAAGAGCAATGATATAAAACTTAAAGCACAAGAACCATTTTCAGATTGGCTGTTAAAGTAAATCAACCCTTTCTAATCAATCAGAATTAAGAATACACCAGTGCTGTGCCATAGGTTTGATTATAATGTGTAGAATAAAGCATCTTTCTAGACTGGGACAAACATCTACTGGACCGGCACCGACAACCTGTGTAATTACAATAAGTATCTATAAAGCTTTATAGCTTAGGACACTTGAGATAAAACTAACCTTTTGATACGAGGCCACTGAAATTTGTTTTGCCAAACAGCAGGGAGTCATACTTATAGCTTGGTCTCCCTGGAGCTGTCAGAATTATCTGGTTGGTGCGAAAGAAAGGGTCAAAATGCTTGTCATTGAAGTCCTTCTCACGCCTAGCACGGCTGTCGGGAGCGGACCAAAGCTGAACAGGATCGGTGGTTAGTTCTATGTTCATCAGTCCACTTGAAAATGCCACAACTGTAACCAAACACACAAGGATCACAGTCTTTGGGTACCTAGCCATGGTAGTTCCCCAAGTCTGAAAGTGTGAACCCAGGAATTTTTGAACAGCCAGACTTGCTCGATCAGAGCATGTCACATCTTTGGGATCTACTGTTTGGTCATAGTCTACTTTATTTGCGTTTTTGTCTATGCTTTCTTTTGACATCTTACTTTTCCGGGTCTGGTAGACAAACTTAGCCACAAGAAAACCAAGGAACAGGAGGCACAAAAATATAAAAATGATAAGGCAGATAAACAGAATGCCATTCATTTCACCGACCATAAATGAACCCTCAGGTAAAATCTCAGGTAGTATAACTGAAGGGCAAGAGTCTAGACAGTCCTGGCATGTGCACTCTTCTTCTCCAGTGGGTGATGTTTCATTACAGCCTATAGCCACGCCTGCATAAGGAACCATCCCTGATAGTTCTTGTGAGGTCTCGCCAGGTGGGATGAGTCTAAAATCAATATCAAGTGGGGCCAGACCATTGCTTGAATCACCCTGAAAGTCTAACCATCGTTGAGGTGTGCACAGCTTATGACCATAACGGCCACACATGGTAGCGATGGCGTATCCACCTGTCGCTGGAATTCGCACGTTTTGGCAAGATCTAAAGGATGCATCGGAGAAGCTGGTGGAAACATAAGCCTGGTATGCAACCACTGCATCTTTGACCATTCCACCAAATGTGACGTTTACAGTTTTAGTGATATTGACTACCAGGCTCTGGTCGGGGCTGCACGTAGTGATGCAGTGCATGTGGGCAAAATTGTATGAGCAGGAAGGGCATCGGAGCAGCACAGCTTTGGATAGAGTCAGGCTAGTTTGCAGGGACCGCAGCTGAGTAATGGTGCAGCAGGCAAACGTTTTACCCACACCTCTGTCCAACATCGGACAAATATCCTTCAGCAGTTGGTATTGCTGGCCTGTTGCTAGTCTTGCTTGCTGATAACTTTTGCAGGGTACTTTTGCAGGGATCAGGGAGCCTTCTACGTTGGGGTTGGAACCACATTCGTCATACATCACACAGTAACCAGGTTGAGGCTGAGCATCACAAAGCACCTATAAAAGATCATGTCAGGAAAATAAAATTGATTCAGGTCTTATTAGTAGGCACTACATATGAATGAGTAGTTGTACATTTGAGCGTGTACCAATTGTCACACAACCAAATAAATCAGTTTATAGATTTTTACATCAACCTAAAATAAAATTATTTCTATTTCTAAGTAAAAACAAAAAAATTAAACATATAGTCTTTTTTTATACACAATGTATTAATGCCCTTGGGCCGAAGGGTTGATCAGAGTTTATGGCCTTGAAAACAACTCCTGCTAACCCTTATTGTTATGATAGGTGCTCCCTACAAGGAGTCATATTCTGATGATGATGCTGATTATATGACATGATAAGATGTGTATAGTCATATAAGGAAACAAAATTGGCATGACATTGAGCACGCAGTGAATTTTAGTGGTTTGACCCTTTTTAACAATGCTATAAATACTGTAGATATGATATATCAATTATTTTATTTAATATAAAACAACTAAATAAATGAGGCTCCATAACATGTTATAGTCTCCTAATGACAGGAAGAAGACTTTAATATGAGTTAAATACTTAAACATGTAAATAAAAATGTAAAAAGAGTTAACAGTAAAAAAAGATTTATTCTCAAAGCGAACATTAATGCTACAAATTGCAGGCTCAAATTATCAATGTACGAATTATTTCAACATTTTTACAAAAAATTCAGCAGAAATTCTTGTTTTGCTTATTCCTTAGTTTTACTTAGAAGTTTACAAAATTTTATAGACTTTTTACAGAATTTCATCTTAAATTTTACTTAAATTGACACTATTTGGTGTTAAATATTATTTAACCTGCACAATATAGACATGTGTATATTTGAAAGGAAGACATACCAAATATGCAGCCAGTATTAGAAAGACAAAGCTGTTGTCCTGCTTCTTTCCCAGGACGCCCATTTTGCCAGTTTCGGAGAGCGAATGCCAGAGGACAGGAGTGTTATATCCAACAGAAAGAGGAAAGAGAGAAAAGGATAAAGGCGGATATGTAAGAAAGGAGGAATAGATTAGGAGATAATTCATCCAGCCCTTCTCAATGAAGTCGTATAAGATATCGACTATGGCCTGTTTCTTATCTGGCCTGATGTGTTCAGTGCCAATCACAAAGCACAAATGTTATGCACTCGTTTGATAATTAACTCGTAGGAGGACACCGAAGTGATGTAACAGTAAAAGGAAATAAAAGGATCATTTACAAATCTATATATTTTCCACTATTATTACAAAAAAAAGGTTCATTTTTTGTTGGTTTTTTTTGTAGTGATGAGTACCAATACTAATACTCGACACTGATACTCAGATACACTTGAATAAACATTCCTAGTTTATTTAAAATGTTGCACCTAAAATTTTAGCCAATACAAACAAACAAAAATATTGGAAAATAGTATTAATAATATTGTTATAATTATAATATTAATAATATAGTACTATAGTATTAATAATATTGTCATAATTATAGTATTGATAATATAGTATTATTAATGCTATACTTATGACAATATTATTAATATTGTAGTACTATATTATTATATTATAAGTTAAAAGTATTATAGTATTAATAATATAGTACTATAGTATTAATAATATAGTATTATAGTATTAATAATATATTGTCATAATTTTAGTAGATTCAAAGTTCAAATTTTTTAATCAAAGCTTTTCGATTATTTTACGAAACGTCATTCAACATAAAATAATAATAGCAATAATGAAATTATTATTATTATTATTATTATTATTATTAAAACTAATAAATAATAACCAAAAATCACACAGTATAGAAAATAGTTGAAACCTTTTTTTATCCTTTTCAAAATAAAGATTTTAACATAAACGATAATAAGCTTCAATTAAGTTCTATAAGCGCTGATATTAAGCTTGATAAATAATTAAAATATTAGAAAAATGATAATAGAGACAAACTTTATTTGTATCGAAAAGACGAAGTGTTATGAAGTATTAAAGTTGATTCCAAATAAAAGTAAAAATAAAAAAACGAATAAATATTTTCAGAAGAAGTAAACTGATGTAGACTAAACGGAAAAAAAGACAAATCATTATCAATAAAAAACTTGAAGGACACAAAAACAACAAAAACCTATAAATTATGAAAATATTCCAATGCCTGGATGCAAAAAACACCCATGGTTCACTGGTTGTAAAATCTGAACGCTAGAACACAGAGGAAGTCCTAGACGCCAAGCCAAACAGAGGAGTTAAAATAAAATTCTAAATAAAATCCAGGTAAGATTTAAGTTGTCCTTAAGTTGTTTTATAACACATTATCAGTGATAACTCATTTACAAAAAAAAAAACAACTTCCTTTTTCCCTGTATTTAGTCATGGATTCACATTTATGGCAGATTTATGGCAAAATTATTTACATTTTATCTTATTTATACAAATGAACAGTTTAAGGTCTCAGGCTGGGCACTGGGATTTGAACTCATTAACTTATTATCAGTATTCCATAATCTTTTACTGAGCTACTAGTAAAGAGGACACTAGGTCTAATTTATATTCCTTATCACACCCATCCAAGGGCTGTGCCCTTGAACATTGGAACATTATCCTTCACGTAACCATGGCCACTAATTGTAAAATAAAGTCAAATAAAATTACAGTCCGCTAATCGTTTATTAAACACTATCTTTAATTAATACTTACAGTATGTACCAGGATCAAACATAGCTTCTCAAGAGCTAACGCTACATTATACTTGATGTCCAAACCAAACATGGGAAAAAATACTACATCAACACTGCTTATTATGACATTATAATTAAATTTATAGATTGAGTTTTTAGAATTAAGGGGCAGCATGGTGGCTTAGGGGTTAGCACTGTGTCCTCACAACAGGAAGGTTCTGGGTTTGATTCCCAGACAGGGGCCTTCCTGTATGGGATTTGCATGTTCTCCCATTGGGTTCTTGTGTGGGTTTACTCCGGGTACTCCGGTTTTCCAAAAACATGTATGCTAGATTAATTGGTGATTCTAAATTCCCTATAGGAGCTAGTGTGAGTGTGTATGTGTCCTTGTGATGGACTGGCGACCTGTCCAGGGTGTCCCCCTCCTGCCTTTTGCCCCTTTCAGAGATGGCTGGGATAGACTCTAGTGTGAACTTTTTGCATTGTTAACTATTGAATCGAGAAGTTAACATTTCGTAACATGGTGTAAGATTTATAGTAGAACTATTTTATTTTTCCTGTTCAAATTTTTACACATCGGTGGCGTACAAAATACGACTTTGCAATCCCCAATCGTCTGTCAACGTTGTATTAACATGTACGAGACGATTGCGTCAGCGTTTTAGCTTCTCAGACTGAATCCCATTCATGAAGACACATACTACAAGGTTTGTATCAGTATTTTTGTCTGATTAGAGGAACTAAAGTATTGGCTAACATTTCAAAGGGTCTAAATTACTTCTGATTAGTTCATGGCTAAATCGTTCAAGGTTTTGTTAGAATTTATCATGACGACCCATGACCTAATAACTGAAATTCTTCTGGTGAACATTGTGTTCAGAGAAAAGGTATTTCGCAGCATGAACACGCATAACTGTTATGATAAGCTATTCTGGCTTAAAAATGAACTACTAGACTTAAAGAGCACAGGTGTGTGTACAGGTGTGTGTGTGTGTATACACCAGGGATCGGCTCTTGATCCACCATGACCTGGCCCAGATCTAAAAAGTTACAATGTAAAAATAGAAACTGATTAAATAAACTTGAATAAACATAAATGTATACATCTTACATTAAAATGCACACAAAATAATTTAAATCCTTATTTTCTTTGTTGTGATATTCTTTTAATAAATTCGTAGGATTGGTGAATCACATTTCCTTAAATGAGCTTAATTTGGAAAATTGACCTATTCAAGATGGCGGAATTGTAGCGCTTTGTAACTTTCAGCGCAACAATAAAGTGTAAAATGACCTATCCGATATGGCGGTTGCCGCGTTTCTCGCAATGGCTAATGAAGAAGAGGAGGCGACGTATTCGCAGGCTCGTGCGCTTTCCGTTGCTGTGGTAAAGTAGCACACAGACGTTATATATATTTATATATTTTTAGTCAACTTTAAAAGTAAATACAATTTTTTTCATTGATTTTCGAGCTTAAGGTGAGTATTTTCGATTTATTTTTTATTAAGTATTAACTAAAAATGTTAAACAAATAAAAAAAAAATGTAAAGATTTTTAGATGATAATAATAATAATAACAATAATGGGATAGCGCTGTAAGGGTGGCACTGTTGCCTAACAATAAGAAGGTCCCGGGTTCGATTCCCAGTGTGGAGTTTGCATGTTCTCCTCATGGCTGTACTCCGGGTTCTCCGGTTTCCTCCCACAGTTAGATTGATTGGTAATTCTAAATTGCCCATAAGAGGGTGTGTCAAGTGGTGGAAGTGGTGGCTCATGGTTAAGGTGTTGGATTGCCAACCCGAAGATTGTGGGTTTGATTCCCAGCTTCACCAAGCCACCACTGTTGGGCCCCTGAGCAAGGCCCTTAACCCCCAATTGCTCAGTTGTATAAATGAGACAAGTGTGTGTGTGACTCTGTAAGGGACTGCTGACCTGTCCAGGGTGTCCCTTCGCCTCTGCTTTTCGCCCTTACACAGACGGCTGGGACACAGACGGCTCCAACAGACCCTGAATTAGGGAATAAGCAGGTATAGAAGATGAATGAATGAATAAATGAATAATAATAGGTAGCTCAGTAATTCAGAAGATCATAGGTTCAATTCCCAGCACCAACAAGCCACCACCAAGCATGGCCTTAACCATCAATTCAAAAATAACATGTAAGTCAGTCTGATTAAGGGCATTAATTAAGG
This sequence comes from Bagarius yarrelli, assembly GCA_005784505.1. Lineage (NCBI taxonomy): Eukaryota > Metazoa > Chordata > Actinopteri > Siluriformes > Sisoridae > Bagarius > Bagarius yarrelli. Next base: position 940,545 of record VCAZ01000071.1, read on the forward strand.
GAATATGAATATGAATTTAACTATATTGATCTTCGTGATACTTTACTTCATGTAAAGTGAAGTATTTTTTTTTTTTTACTGTATTGAGATAAGTTCCAGGTTGTAAAGGACAAAAGTGTGAAAGTTCAGCGGTGGGTAATACTTTTGCTCTGTGCGTTATCATGGCTTTAAACCACAAACCTATATTTGCTTTATGTTCAGGACGACCCGACTATCAGGTCTTATCATGACTCTATACTCTATAGTCACACTCTTAAATGGAGCAAACACATCACCAGTGACCTGTAGATGATTTCCATTCTCGTTAATCATTATAATTAGGATCTGTGTTATCGGGATAAATCAGATAAACAGATGATCTGATTAAAGTCAGAGTCCCGTTTCCACCCCGGATAATAGAGCATGCCATGTATAGAGAGATACGCGTATACAGTGCTGGGCTATCAGGCTGGTCCTATAAAAAAATATATCATAATGTGGGGATAAATGTGTTTTTTTCTGGTTATTTTGTTGTCATGTTTATTAGTGTAATATCTACATTGAGGGTGAACTGGAATGTCCTACATCAAAACGATCTGGGGCAGTTAGCTTTGGTGCTAGCTTTCGGGTTCAAAGATGTCACAACTGATTTATGTCAGCAACAGAATCAACAGCCAATCAAATTTTAATGTTCAGCAACAGGTCTAGCGAAGTGCCAAGTGCTACACCAACCCCCCTCCACCACCACCACCACCACCGTCCAAAGCCCGCCCCCCTACCCCAGCGCCTGGCGGGAATTTTCAGGGTATGCAAATGAAACTCAATACAAGTAAATGGTGGCAGCAGTTACCAGCACCACTACACCAGATCTTGTTACTAATCCACCACTTTGGGGTTTTTTTGAAACCAAAAAAAGATGAGAAAGATTGGGGAAGTGGTAGTGGCGCAGTGGTTAAGGTGTTGGACTGACAATTGTAAGGTCCAAGGTGTTGGAAGATCGGAGTTTGATTCGCAGCAGCATCAAAGTTACCACTTCCGGGCCCATGAGCAAGGCCCTTTACCCTCAGTTGTATAAAATAAATAAATAAATGTAAGTGGCTCTGGATAAGGGCGTTCCTGCCAAATGTTCCAAATGTAAATGTAGATTTCTACACCCCCAAACTGGATACACTCGCAAAGGATTTGCGTTCTATTTCAAAGGCTAGCCATCAAATTTGTCCTAAGACAAGAACGGCTATTGGATTAGTTTTACGGTACGACTTTGATAAAAAGTTTTGATTTATTTCCTCAGCGGTAACTCTACCTCACTCGCCGTCTTATGCGAAAACATCACATCACGATTTATAAGATCAACAATCACAGGTTTCCTCCACAATAAATGATTCATTGAATGTAGCCAGCTGATGAGATGCAGTATGTGGAAGCACAATGATTCATGTATTACACATACGCACAGACACCATACACCCTGATTAAACAAACTCCCCTCTCGCTCGCCCTCCTGTCTAGAAACTCAAACAAATCATCCCACACAGAAACACTTCTCTCTCTCTCTCTCTCTCTCTCGCCTCACTGCCTAGGCAAAAAAAATGAGGGCAATTGAGGTGAATATTTAGGTTAATAATTCAAATACACTGACGTTTACTGAAGAATCTTCCTAGCCTGGGTTCCTGCGATGTACACCAACCAATGTACACACACACACACACACACACACTCTGTGATTCAGTAAATGTACCACGCCCAGCGCGAATTTCCACAAATAACCACCACATTTATGAGCTTTGTCTTTATGGTTTTAGCTCAGTCATGGTTATGAGCAGCTCGTAAAAAGAAAGCTACTTAGTGAAAATGTTTATTTAAGGATCACTACAAAGAAACCTATAAAAACGTCCTTTAGAACATTTTTCATTGTTATTCCATTGAGCATGTTAAAGTATTCATAACAAGAATTTTAAGGCCATTATTTAACTTCTGATAAATAAGTTAAACAGTGAGTGTGTGTGTGTGTGTGTGTGGCCCTGTGATGGACTGGCGACCTGTCCAGGCTGTCCCCCTCCTGCCTTTCGCCCCTTTCAGAGAAAGAGGAATAGACTCCAGCAGATCCCTGTGACCCCGAATTGGGGAATAAGCGGGTATAGAAGACGAATGAATGAAATAAGTTAAAGCAGTTAAATAAATTAAGGCAGGGATATAAGAAGAAGTGGGGAGAGAAAGAAGAAAAGAAAATAGTAGCTCAGTGCTTAAAATGTTGGATTGCGGATCTGAAGATCACGGATTAAATTCCCAGCACCACCAACCAGCTGCTGCTGGAAACCGAAAGCTCAGTTAAATAAAAAAAATGATATAAAGTCACTCTAAATAAGGGCATCTGGCAGAAGTGCAATTGTAAATAGAGATGGGCAGAGAAAGAAAATCGAGGGGGTGGGGTGAGAATACGAGTCAGACAGAGGTAGACATTTTCTTGACTTGTTACAGAGTTCTTACATCAGCGTGTGTAGGTTGCATGGTGGGCTCGTCTTCTGGTAAACCGCTGAGTGGGTTCGCAGCGATCTGATGTCGTTCTGGGTGACTAAGGGGGGAGAAGCTGCTAAAATCCCCTTTTTAGTTTCAAATATGGCTGACGAGCTTGTTAAAACCCACATTATAACCATGAACATACACAGAAGAAGCTAATTGTTTACTTAATGGCTAAATAAAGCCGTAGTTAAGAAGGAGCTGTTCAGGAATTCAGGAAGGATAACATTTAAAAAGTTTATTTATTATTATATATTATTACACATACTTATGTATGTGTATGTGGGCAGTGGTGGCTCAAATGGTTAAGGTGCTGAGTTGCTGATCTGAAGACCAGAAACACCTGGGTTCAAGCCCCACCACTGGCAAGTCAGCCATTGTTGGGTCCTTGAGCAAGACCCTTAACCCTTCCTGCTCCAGGGGCGCTGTATCATAGCTGACCCTGCGCTCTGACCCCCAACTTACTAAGATGGGATATGTGAAAAAAGCATTTCATTGGCTCTGTACACGTACCTTACACAATGAATTGAATATAATAATAATATATATTATTCTCGGTTCAGCATTGATAAATCTTGTTTAATCAGTTGATATGTCAAAACAGCGACATTTTAGCTGCTATTTCGGTATTTTTATAGTAGTTTATCCAATATGCATAAAGAAAATGTTGCCATTTTGTCCTGTTTCTGTCCTCCTTTTTCTGGATTTTTCAATCCGTTTGGTTTAGTATTATTAAAATACATAACAAATGTATTATTGGATAAGGACGTGCTGTAAGTCGAAAAAAAAGCATGGCCATTTGTAACAAAGCAAATGTTCATGACCAGAGATTATTCTCGAAAAATACCCAATTATTAATTCGGTCCATTTTGTTTCGCCAGAAACAACAGCAATGGCGCACAACTCCTCTTCTCCGATATCACCCATGTTCCGTCGTAACACCATGAAAAAGCTCCAAACGGGTCCCGGATGCTTTTCTGTCTGCTGTTGGCTGGTCCTGGTGTGTGTGATCCCCAGCGCCCGGTCATGTCTGCAGTGTGACCTCGCTGTCCGACACATGCACGACGACTTCATGGCCACGCAGCAGTTGACTGTACAGCAGCAGATGGATCTGAAGAAGATCGTCAGCCATGCGTACGTCACCTACCACGACACCAGCATGCAGCTCTCCGGGCTCATCGGTGTGTATCAATCTATCACTTTACACGACGTTATATTTTTAAAAAATCCACCGTATTACGGCAAAACATAGCCAGAGCCATTTTTGGGGGGAATTCACTAGCTATACAGCACCAGTGGAAATAATCAACACAGTAGCAACCCGAAAAAATGAGAAGATTTTACTAAAAGCTTTAATTTAACATGTTATAATTCGATTGTCTTGTGATTTAACCTCCATCACATTATCTTGTCCTGTTAGCATGATAACCTTATTACCTCAAATGCTTCTATTAGCAACTTTTTTATTTTAACTCAGCTTGTTATCTTAGCAAACAGAACTTTATTACCTCAGCGAGTCCTGTTAGCATTATAACTTCTTCTTTTTTTACCTTAGAACTTCCATTTATCATCACTAATAACTTTTTATTTTTACCTCACTTGGTTCTGTTAGCATTTTAACCTCCGCCTGTCCTGTTCATTGTCTTTTATTACCTAAGACACATCTGTTAGCATGATAACCTTTTTGACCCTAGAGGATTGTGTTAGCAAAAGAACTTTTTTTTTACCTCAGACATTCCTGTTAGCATCATAAGCTAAGCTTTTTTTCTGTTAGCACAATAACCTTTATTACCTCAGACACTTTTGTCTGTCCTGTTAGCTCAATAACCTTCGTTATTTTAGCTTGTTTTGTTAGCATTATAACTTTAATCCCTCAGCTTGTCCTGTTAGCATCTTTATCACCTTAGACATTTCTGTCCGATTTCTGTTTTGTTTTTTGTTTTTTTACCTCAGCCTGTCCTGTTAGCACAACAAGCTTCGTCTGTTAGCATTATAATTTTTTTTTTTCTGTTAACCTTCATTACCTCAGCTTTTCTAGATTAGCCTAGCTCGCTCACCGAATAAAGATCTTTAGCCACAAGCTGGAACTTACTTTTCCAAAGCCGTTATGATGTAAATTCGGTAAAAATTCACACCAAGTCAAGTAAAAAAAAATAATATATATTCTATATCTTTTTTTCTGTAGATCTTACTTCTTTGTACCGAGCACAAACTGAGTATCAGAGCGAGTTTAAGAGGCACTGGCAGGAACCGGGCACCGGTGAGGACCTTGTCTCTGTGTGTGTTTTCTGCAAACATGTGCATGTAAAGTAAAAGTGTTCTCCTAATGTTGATTAAAAAAAAAAACAGACTGTAGCTGTGATTAAAATGCAAATTGAAAAATGACAGTAAAAAGCTGCTTACACTCCATTAGAAAGACACAAAAATAATTTATCCAGTATTTGTATGGCTTTTGGACACCCTTCCCTTTATCCTGAGCAACGTACAATTATTTCATTCATTTGAGGGTTAAGGGCCTTGCTCAGGGGTAAGATTGGTGGTCCTGGGAATTGAACCCATGACATTCTAAACTGTAGCACCATGGATCTTAGTTTTATTTTGCTCCAAGTATTGTTAACTGTTGATCCTAACCTCAACACTCCAAGCCTTGCAGATGGTTCTGTGAAAGAGCTAACACTCTAAATTCTAACTTTAGTAGCTCCACCCTGAACGAGACACTTTCTTGTGATTTTATTAGATTTTTTTTTTCTCATTATATAACAATTTCCTGCATTTGTAAGCTTTTTTCCTTCTGGCGTTTTTTTTTGTGTGTATGTGCAGGTTTCATCCAATGGGACATGATACAGATTCTGGAGAAAGGGAAAAGGATCCTGAAGCAACATCTAGAAGACTTTGTCGCTGAAGGTTTGAGTGGCAATTGGGAAATTAGTGGTTATGAAAAGGACGTTGCATGTTTGTGTGTGTGTTTTTATCATATATTTTTTGTTTTTCTCTTTTCAGGACTGTGTCCAAATAAATGTGGTAGGGTGTCTCTATAGCTCTTAAAGAACGTAATAATAGTTTTCAGCCATTCTTATTTAGTTTTTTTGGTAACTGTGTGTATGTGTGAGCGTGTGTTACAGGTTTGTTATTTCAGAGTGTTATGAATTGTTCTTCCTGTCAGTATGGCCTGCACATATGTCAATCTGATACACCCCCAAAGGACTGCGGAGGTGATATTACACACACACACACACACACACACACACACTAATGCATATGCAGACTATTATTTCTGTAGGTGTCCGTCATTTTGTCTGATTTTTTTCTCCTTTTTTCCCCAGTCTTAATTTTTGTTTCTTTGTTTCACCTCTTTCTATCTCTCCTTTCCACCACCCCCCACCACCCCCCACCCCCCCTTTTGCAGGGCATCATTTATCAGCGAAAGAGGGCGAGCAGGCAGTGTTAGACTGTTTTCTTCCATGGCACACTTTGGTAGCGGGACACTCGGAGTATCATTACTTCTGGAAACAGGGAGCCACAAGTGTAAACACACACAAACATACACATATTTAGTTAAAAACGAGACACTTTTACTAGCCTGAAGCGGTTCGTTAAATAACTGTTTAAAACTGTTTTGCTTTCTTGAATAAAACCTGAATTTACCCTGCATAATATTATTAACTACAGGAAAGTATTTCTTATAATATTTTTTTATATATCTTATAATTATATAAGATAATAATATAATTTAATATAATCACATTTTTTCTTATTCTGTAAATAATATAAAGCAATTTTTACATCTCATCTTTTACACATCCCCATTCACTCACACGTAACACTTTTTCTTTTTTTCTTTTTTTTTTTTTTGCTAGTTTTCCGACGATGATGAGTTTGAGACTCTGGTGGTGACGAAGGACTCTAAAATTGTCCTGAACCAACTGAGTGTGAGGGAGCAGGGAGTGTATCGCTGCTTCCTGCTGGGTCAACACGGCATTACACTCTCACACATACACTTCATCCTCACTGGTGAGAGCACATTGTGGCACATTATTGTGGTTTCCAATAAGTGCAAATTTCATTTTATCAGTTATGAGACATTAAAATGTAAGTGAACAAATATTTTTAAACATAATTATACCGAAAGACTACATATTAATATAATATTTATTATTCTTTCCACTTATGTATTCCTTAACTCTTAACTTTTTTTCTATATTTTAATAACTTTTTGCTGTGATGTTTTTTACATTTATATTAAAACATTATAAAGAAAATTATTTTCTTTGTAAAACACTTTAAGGAGCATTTGTTAAGAGGTGTTATGAAATAAAGTTGCCTAATTAAATACTTATGTGCATATTAATAATACTAATAATTATTATTGTAAATAATAGTATTAGAATGGAAAAAAAACACTGTTAATTAAACAGTTTTAACTAGTTAGTTGAACCTGGAACCAAAATTTCCCATATGCACTACTTGAATTCTCTTCCTTGCCCTTACAGTCACCCCAGTGCCCACTTCACCTCCGAGACTGATCCCTACACTTCCCTCCCTCCCTGGGGATGATGTGAAGTATGTTTATGTCCAGAAAGACACTCTGATCAACATTTACATTTTTCTCACAGTTCTGAGCATGTCGTGCAGCCTGGCCATCATCATACACATTGTGTAAGTCTGAGAGGATGATGGATGGATGGATGGATGGATGGATGGATGGATAGATGGATAAAATAAGAAAGAATAAATAGAAAGCTGAATAGACAGATGAATAGATGGGTGATAAATTGGTGAAGGGATAAATGGATGGATGGATGGATGGATGGATGGATGGATGGATGGATGGATGGATGGATGGATGGATGGATGGACGGACGGACAGATAGATGGATGGACAGATGGATGGACAGATGGATGGGTGGATGGATGGATGGATGGATGGATGAATGGATTGGTGGATAAATGGATAAAATAAAGTATAAATAGATGGCTGAATGGATAGACAGATGAATGAATAGGTAAAAAATTGGTAAATATATAAATTGATGGATGGATGGATGAATGGATGGACAGATGAATGTAAAAATGTATAGATGGATGATTGGCTGGATTAATGAATGATTTAATGGCTGGCTGGCCAGAGAGATGGATGGATTAGTTGAAGGAACCATGGATGAATGGATGGACGGATGGACAATTGGATGGATAATTGATAGATGGGTTAATAGAGAATGGAATCTAGAGTAGCATTACAGTGTGGCTCATTAAGCAGTGAGTCAGTGTTGATGCAGCAGACACACACTGCGATAACTCAACCACCACTCCAGTACACGCTTCTATTTTAGGGGAATTTACTCACAGATTCGAATGACTCAGATTGAATGCTAACATTACTGACCTTCAACATGCGAACAGATCATATTCATATGTTTCATCATGACATTTCTTTCAGTCTATTATTTTGTTTTCACGTCTTTCTGGCAGGAGGATCGTGAGACGGCAAAAGAAAGATGAAGAAGAGGACGAAAGAGAAAACATAAGATGGAGAGGACGAGACAGCAGTTTATATGATATAAGATAATGGCGAAAACAGCGACAACCTGTAAAGCATCTTCAGCGAATGCAGGTTCTCTCTTGAGCCAAGTTGCTTTTTTAGACATTTCTTAAATTTAAAATATAAAAAAAAACACATGCAGCATGTGAATGATACATTTTGCAGCTTATATTCTAACATACCACCGGATATACAATAAAAAAATTACAATAATAATCTGAATAAGTGAAAATCACTTAGAGATTTTAAAAGGTGCTCGTGAAAGAGACTAAGTGATACGGACTGGATTCAAATCTGGTACTTTTTAGTACTTCTAAATCGCACAGATGAAACTGTAAATAGCACTCCCCCTGTTTTCTCATCAGTGTACTTAACCGCCATATCATAGCAGTGGCTTCCTGTTTTATCACAGCCTATATACAGAGACGGATTTAGATCTGATTCAGTCTTGTTGACAGATTGCTTTCGAGTTAGGGTCGCAGTTTAGGGACATCCTGTCTGCAGATAATTCCCTAAATGATCTGAAATCAGTGGAGGAGAACTGGACATCCTCCTTGTCCCCATCTTACTGTAATGACATGGCTGATTATGGTACAATGGGATACTGTATGAATGAATATTTGTGGGAAACCGATGAATCAGTTTTGGAAATGTAGACGTGTGTTTCGTCACCCAGTCCAAGGAAATGCTTTAAAGGCTGCCTGGCTAAATGGTCCATATTGTGGGAAAGGGTGGGAGTTTGAGAGATTTAACCTTATGTCTGGTTGTTCCCTGCCTTGTGTCCAAAGTCGTCTTGGAACCGAGTCCAAGGTTTTTCACAACCAATTTAAAGGATGTATGCTACAAAAATATATGAATAGAGGGATGAATGAAAGGATGGATGGATGGCGGGATGGATGGATGGATAGACGGACGGATGGATAAATATCTATGCTCATCCACAAACGATTTATCTAAATTCCCCTGCTAATGTAAATGTAAACCTCTAATCCACATTTTCCGCCTAGGTATAAACGGGTGTCTGGAATTACCTGGGGTCCGATCTAGGGTGTATTTCTGCCATTTTTCCAGTGTGTTTCAGCTCCATCATCACTAAGACCAAGGTTAAATTTCTTTTTGTAAACGAGTGTCTAAGACAAAGCACTTATTTTAAACAAACCCTAAACATAAGCAAGTGAGTCAGAAAGAAGAAATGTGTGTTTTGTCATTTAAAACACACACACACACACACACACCCACACACACCGACTAACAGATTTTATAGCTAAGATAAAGGTTTATTTTGGAGACAGTGAAGAGATTTGTACCCATGCACAGTCATTTGTTTCTTACCAAAAATCCATATATAGCCTATAACTATGCGTCTAGTTAAGCAGCAACTAAGTGAAAAAATGATTGTTTAGCTTTTAGAATTCTCCTCAGCAAGCAAATATGATCCCACGTTAAGTTACGGCAGGTTTGTTTTGGCTTTATTTAGTGTGGACAAAAGCAATCAACCTTTGTTTAAACACTCAGGACTTACTGAGAGCAAAAAATGATGAACCCTTAGGATAGAACCTGTGTTTTAGCCTACATACATAAATTTCATTACAAATACAGTATGTTTGTTATATGTGTTAAAAAAGAAGGATTTTGTTTATACAAAATTATCATCAAATTGTTATTGCTAGAAATTTTCTGACAGATCAAAAGACTCTAAATGACGTATATCTGAATTTCGAGTGTTTTATCAAAAAGTAATCACCTAAATAATAAATCTTTAATGAGGGTCAAGTTAATCAGTTAATTGAATCAACAGTATTTATTTGTAGTTTAACTTCCCTTTTCTTTAAAAAACATAACAGTGAAATCCCCCAAACCGGGGAATTTTCCTTCGATTTGGCATGTAACATGTCGGTAAATATGACTTTCATCTCTACCTTGTTTGTCCAAACTGATTTAAGCGAATATAATAGCGGTTAATTGATAGAACCAAATGATTGCATGATTACGCTTAAATAAGTTTTCTCATTAAACAGTAATAGGTATATTTTATTTAAAGAATGACTATATTACTTATTTTTAATTACATGAATCATCCGGATTTCAGAAATTCGATTTTGGAAATGATTTGTGTATTGTTTTACTATTTAAACATTACGTAAACTAACTATTAGTTAGTTAATGACATAATTAGTTAGTTGAGTAGATAGTTAGCTATTTTTTTTAAACTAATACATCAACACAACAATCTAAAAACAACAAAACAAAAATACCTACATACAAAAAAAACTTACATATAATACACTTCAACACACACACACACACACACACACACACACACACACTTATATATAAATTCCCATACATGATGTACGTATATAAATGTATATATCCACACCTTCTCCCACATCTATGACTCAGCAATTAATAATAGAATCAGATTCACCTTCTAACGGCAGTTATTGTGGGTTTGCACGTACAGGGAATCTGTTGCCTTCTGCAACATCTCATAGACGTTTTCCTCTTCTGAGGCATTTTAAAGCGTCTTCTTAAAGCTTAAAACTGAGGGTAGGGAATATTTTTTACAAATCTGGGGTAACCAAAGCTTTTTTTATGGATGTTTATTATAATTAGTACATAAGAACTGATTATTTTAACAATATTTTCAGACTCTTAGCTCCTCCACAAAGCTGCTGGATGCTCAATCCTGATTGGTCAGAAAAGTGCATAAAAAATATTTTTTTTGTGTGTGTGTGTGTGTGTGTGTATAAACCTGAACCTTTGCAGACAGTAAAGCCCTAAAAGTGTCTTAGTTAAATGAGATTTTTTTAAGGTTACATAGCTCACAGATGCTGAGATACTAAGTGACATTTCAATTAGCTAGCTAATAACCAGAGCTAATAACTAAATAATCTATAGACATGCGTTTATTTGGACAACAGAAAGACAAAGTTTCTATAAAAAAAGAAAACCAAATTGTCAATAATATCAATGTTTCCCTCAGACTTGTCGGTAAATAATAAGTCTTCGAACATGGTTTCACACTTAGCATAGCAGGAAAACTGACCGTCGCTTTATATACCTCACACTATAACTCTATTTGAGAAAGGCAGAGACAGAACCTGATTAATACACACGTCAGGGTGTGTGGTTAACGCTTTAGGACATGTTGTTGAGTCTTTTTCTGTACGAGCATGTCTGAAGTGTTCTGCATGGAAACCTGTTTCCTGTTATTGACCATTTAACAAGCGTGACAATCCAAAAAAAAGGATAATGCTAAATAAAATTAACATATAAACATAACTAGTAATTACATTTATTAATATCAAAGTAAATAAAAGACATGCATTCGAACTAAAATTAATATTTGAGCAGGAAAAAGTGTATCTTTATCATTCATGTTAGTTAAGAGTGCAATACATCTTCAGCGTTTATTAACGGCTAGTTTTAATATTTTTTAAAAATTTTTTTGCTTAATATATTGGGTATTAATTTCAAATAACAAAATATATATTCATTGCAGTAAAAACGTTCGGTATGAATTATCGATACTCGATTGTTTCACCAAACGTCTATCAATGTTGATTAATCAGCACAACCGATTAATCAGTCTAACCCTAGTCACAAGTTTATGATCTGAAACATTGGTCATCATGTTGGCCAACAAAAGTCTTACAGATGAGTTACAGTTTTACATCAAGATTCGAAGATTCAATATTGAAAGTTTGTTTTATTTGGCATGACAAATAGCACAAAGGTATAAAAAAAAGGTAATTAATATTTAAAGTATTAAATAAAATTAAATAAGTAAATAGAAGATAAAAAAGAATAAATTTTCTTCTCTGACACCTGGAGACTTCTTACAAAACATGTTCTTAGAAATGGCTTTACTGTATTAACCATTACACGTTTTTAGCAGATACAGAACAAGTTTTCAGTGTCAAATGAAAAATGAATAATAAAAATTTTTCAGGAGTATTTTTGGGCTTAAAATACTTCCACAAACCAAAGTAAAGACCGGCTGGTGACAGAAAGACAGTTATAGCCGTGTGGCGAAAAACAGGAACTAACTAGTTTCATGATAACTGTAAACGGACAGAAATCATGACTCATTGTTTTTAATTCTGTAAAAAAAAAATAATAAAAAATTACGTTGACGAATTGTTTTTGTAAAGTGGAGGATGGGAAGCTGATGGAATATAATCAACTTTAGGTGCTTGCATAATATATTGTTTATAACAGTACTAAAGTAACTAAAGTGTTTGAATTGTTAGATTTAAGTGTGATGTTTTTATTATTTATTAATTTATTAATTATTCATTAAAATTGATATCCAAAATTATATTTAAAAATGAAAAAAAAAAAAATTTATTGCATAAAATACTAGTTTAATACCTTATTAATTAAATAATTAGAAATACATCGGTTTACAAAATTTCTCCTAGAATTTTACTTTTTCTGTAGACTCTCACTCAACCAGCGCCGCTTTAGCAATCTGACGTTATCTGCCGTCACCTGTTGGAAAGTTCTCTGACTATTTTAAGTGTTCCTGTGTTATCAGCTTCATAGGATGGTGCTGCAGGCCTTCAACACCCTGTGTGTGTGTGTGTGTGTGTGCATACTTTCCACTGCAGGCTCAACAGGAAGTCATGAAGCTATACACTTCCTGTCAAACTAACCGCGCGAACGGCCCACATCTCCACCGTCACATCACACCCAAACACATGCACATGCACACGCTTGTCAGCTCGCAGCCTCTCACCGACGCAAACGCTTATGCAAATGTACTGTACGTCAGCTTAAAAACAGACACACCTGCTTCATCCGATCACGCATACTCTCCAGCAGCCCACACACACACACACACACACACACACACACATGAGCCTAATGTAACCTTTTAATTCACACAAGCACAGGAACATCTTTGGTGATGAAATGGCAGACAGGATGTGCGATGTGTGTGTGTGTGTGTGTGTGTTGGTGGTGGTTATAAAGATTAGTATTAAACCCTCACCATCTGTTCAGGTAAAAATGACCTGTTTTTTTTATTTAAAAAAGAAAAGTGTTAAAACTTGTAATAAAAGTGAAATAAAGTAAAAACTTTCGGACCTCCATTTCCAGCATGTGCTGCTGCCGGTTGCTGTGGTCAGCAGCAGAGACGTCTGGAATATAAAAATGTGTAGCTATGAGTATCAGTCTTATTAATATGATACCAGCCTTTAAATCTTTATTTTGGAAACTTGGAACATAACCAAATACCTACCTATTATTAAGAATGAACTTGTGGACTGCGAGGATCTTTCAGAGTTTGAAATTTGAAGGTTTTTTGCGTTGAAGTTCACACAACATACAGAGACAACATTATTTACTTTATTATTTTTTATACGGCCTTATTAACGTGAACGAAAAGAAAATGTATCCACAGCGTTTATTTCTTTATCTTTAGTTACTGCCTGGTCAGTGCTCTAATGTTTTAAATGAGGCCAATGGCTTGTGTAGAAAATAAAATTAAATAATTGAATAGAAAATAGTGCCAGCACACACACACACACACACACACACTAACGCACACACATAAATGAACCGAAATGAAGATAAGCATCAGCATATAAATAGTATGAATATTAAAATGATCTACACTTTTAGCTACACTAAAATAAACAAGCCTTTTTATTGATTGATTGACTGATTGATTGATTGATTGATTGATTGATTGATTGATTGATTGATTGATTGATTGATTGATTGGTTGGTTGGTTGGTTGGTTGGTTGATTGCTAATTCTAGGTATGACTAGCATCGATTTTCATCAATTTTCATCAATTTCAACAGCAAGATATATTTTGCCAATGGTAAATATCTGTGATTTAATTGATATTAATTACTTTTTAGCAAACAAAACAAAAATTGTGATTATTAAAAAAGTAAAAAAAAAATACTGGTTTTTAATATTTAATACGTTTTAAAATAGCGGCTATTTTACAGTGAAATTTGAACTTTTTTTCTGCACTTTTATTTTTTTTTTTGGTGTGTTCAATATCCGCTTCACAAAAGTACCTGCCTGAACTTTTATGTCTTTATTTTCTTTAAAAAGAGGGAAGAGCTTAACTCTGAGCTGTGTGTCTGGTGAGTCAGGTACTTCCCAGGTAGCATATCATCTTATCTTTTTTACAAAGCATTTTTTAAAGGAGCGATTAGTGGGAAACGGGAAGTGATAGTTGAGCAGATGAGGTGTTGAACTTTTTTTTTTTTTTTTATTAGGACCACCAAGCTACCACTGCTTGGCCCCTTAGCAAGGCTTTCAACCTTTAACTACTCATTTGGATATATGGCAGTCACTCTGAAGCAGTCGCTCTGGATATGGAAAGGAAAAGCACACATGGTGGAAGAATTCTTCCCTCTCTTTTTTTCCCTCTTCAACATCTCCAGCTCGTCTGCATAAAACTACGTCCAAACGGTTTAAGGTTTTTGCCTCCCCCCCAGCGTGGGATAATCATCACATTCTGCTCAACACACTCACATGGCTGCCATGCTATGAACACAACGTTGCCTCAGAATGACCCCAGCGTATTTTAACAGCTCATGTGACACGAATAACGGCTTAGCTTGAGGCGGTTTGGGAAGCAAATAAAAAGCAGAGCGGAAGAAGAACCAGGCTTTGAAGAAAAGCTTTTCGTTTGAATGATAAATAATCGGTTACCCAAGTGTCTGAGGTCTTTTTAACAGCCGTGTGGGCTGAAATTGCTTGTTAGCAGTGCCACGGTTGTGTACTGTAAATATTAACAAGGTCTCTATTTTAGCCAAGGTCTCCATTTTTACCCTTGGTGGTTACTTATTTAATCTTTTACGATTTCAATCAAATGTTTCGTTTTTTTTAATCTAACAGATAATTATATACACGTCGAATGTTTTTTACAGTGATTATATACACCGATGAAAACATGTTTAGTATAATAACCGTTTAAAAGCCTTTATTTTTACATTTGCAGAAAGATAAGATGGACCACAGAGACCAGCAGAGAGCTCAGAGAGCAGTAAAATGGACAGGGGAGAAAGAGGCAGGGCTTCCAGCAGCCAACAGGATAGTGTTGTTTTGTAATCTGGGGGTGTTTATTAGCACTGATGATCTTTTAGCCTTATAACCTGCCAGAGTATCTCACTTCTGCCTGCTGCAACACTTAGCACATTTCCTTCCTTACGCCTCGGTTCATATTTCCTCTCCTGTTAAACCTGGCGGATTTTTTCCGAATAAGACCATGTGAGAAAGCGAACCGAAGAACTGAAGTGAAACCAGGAGTGAATTTTGCATGTAGAACGCATAGGAAGTGAATTGAAACAAAAAGATAGAGATAAAAAGACGGAGATTGCATCAGAACATGAGTGCTGTGGGATTATGTTCAGACATCGCCTCTCTTTTATTAGCCAATCGCATTACTGTATTAAGTATTAATCTGTATAAAGAATTAATTTCTGCCTCAGGTTAATAATCAGCACTTACATTATTTATTGAAGAACCACGGTGATATTTATCGCCCTTTTATTGATAGGACAGAGGGATGAAACGGGCGATAGAGAGAGAGGGGTGGGAACAATTTGAACAATTCGAGTTGATACCATATAAGCGATAATGTCATATACTGTCTGGGACGTGGTAACGCAGTGGTTAGACTGCTGATCAATTTCAAGCTACCACTTCTGGGCCCCTGAGCAAGCAACCCTTACCTGCTCAGCTGGAATATTGTAACAGATGTAGCATAAGGGTGTCTGGCAAATGCCAGGAATGTAAATTGTAAATAAATTAATAGTGTATAAAACAAATCCAGACCCTCTGACCAATCGGATTCGAGAATCCAACAGTGGTGTTTCTTCTGGTGAATAATTTTAAGTAGTCAGAACTTCAGACTGACAGCAGAAGGTCAGAACTTCATAGAGGCTATTATTGGCATCTGAATGACAGGTAGTGCAACTAATTGCAGTTTATTATGTTTAGAAATGTGAAGCCGACGCCCGTGGGATCATAGATTGTTTTTTTGAGAGTGTTGTGCGAATTAATGAGTCTAAAATTAGTCGTGGAAAATCCAACGTTTATCTGATCGTTATAAGCAATTATTGTTGGGATAATGACTTCTTTTCTTCCATGATGGAAGTAACAGCTTTTTTCTTTTTTTAAGAAGACTGGTAAAAACCAATCAGAATGACTTTTAAAATTCTGATGTTCAGCTAACGTCTGGGTCTGAGATGTGATGATAGACACTTGATAATGGAGAGTTTTGTTTGGGCGTATCGCTCTCGAGCTCGACTATTAGATTACTGAACAGATTAGACAATCGTTTCTTTTTAGGTGTTTTTACGAACTTACCCCAGACTGTCTGAAGAGCTGTGACTCACCAGCAAGGCTAAAGATCTGCCTCCTTACCGGGCCCTCGAATAATCACTTATTCAATTCATTTCCAAACCCTTTCCTGTGTGTGCTCTCTGGTGTGTTCGTGTTGTTCATAAAGTGATGTAGATAGTTAATTTAATTGTCACATGCACAGCTTATAATTAACCCACGTTGACCTGCCAGACATCCTGACTGACCTGGTGTTTGGGGTAATTTTTAAGTACAAGCATGTGTTTGGACAATATACATAGACGTAAAGGTAGACTTGTTTTGTAAATTAAAAGGGTAAGTTTAGCTCTGAGGTTAGCGACAGACCTGATGATTCATTCCGCTGATCATTTTGCACAATCTCACATTCTTTTTAAAGCTTTTTTTTTTTTATGACAAACAAATGCAGCTTAAACACTGATCTCATCTGAAAGTGATTGATTTTCTCTACGCTTTTTGCAAGTTGTTCTTTTTTTCCAATTGTGTGTGTGTGTGTGTTTTTTTTTTTTTTTACATTCAGCCCTCATGTTTCTGCACCTGGATGGAAAGTTTCTGCATATTGCATTTTGCCCCCACACACAAACACCAGTTTGCGTCACCTGTTTAAACACAGTGATTCATATACGATCCAGGGATTTACTTAGTACTTTCCAACACTTTCTTTTAAGCTCGGTGTGTGTTGTAGATGCAGCAAAACGTCACCCGTTTAAAAAGCACATTTAGAAGAAAAACCCCGAGGGTAACCCCGGAGAGCCCGCCTAAATGCCTGTGGGACACAGGGGGGATCACGTGACCGCGTCAACAATCCAAATATGGCACGTCGGTTGAAGCCGTGCTACCATATAAGGCGTTTCCGCCTGTGACGTTGATTCCTTAAACGGAAAAAGAGGGCGGAGTCGCGGCGGATACAAATAACAGCTAAACACTTCCGCTTCCAACGATAGAAAAACAGCCGCTGAAGTCAGACAAGTTTAAACAAATGACGTTTAACGCAGTTATTTGAAAGAAAAGACCTTTTTTTGGTGTTATTTTTATTTGTCATGAAACAATTTAGAAGAAAACAATATAGATGATATATTTTTAACGGAGGTGTTCATTTATTTAGTGTACATTTTTTAAACTCTTTGCGCATAAATTTTATATTCTATTTATTTATTTATTAATATATATATTTTATTATTTAATTTTTTTTTTCAAATATAATAAAATTAAAGCGATAAATAAACAATAAAAAAAAAATAATAATTACTACTAGTATAATGGGAGTTATTGGAGAACCAGTTGAAATTTCAAGCGAGGAGCTCGTACAGATGCTCGTGACCCCGGAAATCAGCAGCGCGCTCTTGGTGCTGGACTGCCGTCCGTTCCTCGCCTTCTCGCGCGCGCACATACGCTGTGCGTACAACGCCGCATGGAACTCGCTGCTGCGTCGCAGGTGCAGCCGGGGCACGGAGACCAGCGCGCGCCTTGACTGCCTGCTCGCCGACCGGTCCCTGCTGGGGCGCGTGCGGACCGCTGACTTCCGCCACATTGTAGTGTTGGACGAAAGCAGCCGCGCGTTGGCTGACCTGGAGCGCGAGAGTCTGGCGGGTTTACTGCTGTGCGCGCTCCAGAGAGAGGTGCACGCGGGCACGGCGCGGATCTGCTTACTTCAAGGTAAAAAAAACAAAACTTTTTTTTTCTAATAAATATTTCATCTTATGCAAAATAACTAATTATTTTCATTATATAGAAACACCTCATCTAAAATATTTTATTTGTTTATGGTAGATAAATATTCATTAAGTTCCCTTTATTAATTTATATTGACTTTATGTTTATTTTAATGATTTAAAAAAAATGGTGCTGATTATTTTATATTTTATATATTGTTTTTAACTGATACATAATATTACATTATCACCCAGTTCCTGTTAGTAATTTAAAGGTAATGCATGAAAATAAACTATACTTCTACATCCACAGTACCAAAATCTGTGCCTGAACCTTTTCATTAGTTCATCCCGTTGTTTAGATTCAATCTTCAGTTTTGTATTAATGTCCTATGAGGAACAATATATCGATTAAATGTAACCCATAATATTCTCTTTATTCCTTTCAGAATAATGTTAATTGAATCATTATTATTATTAGATTGATCTACAGTTGGATATGTACATTCAGTAAAATATCAGATTTTATTATGTTAATTTTTAACATGTGAATATATTCAGTATATCAGCTCGCAACGTCGACAAATATAGAATTATAACCCTCCAGGCTGTGGTGACAGCTTACATTTCTGGCATTTTTGGCAGACGTTCTTATCCAGAGCGACTTACATTTATCTCTTTTATATACAATTGGGGGTTAAGGGGCCTTGCTCAGGGGCCCAGCACTGGCAACTTGGTGGTGCTGGGAATTGAACCTATGATCTTTTAATTAGCAGCCCAACACCTTAACCACTGTGCTACCACCTCTCCACTACATTTCTGGTATTTGGTAGACGCCCTAATCTGTTTATTCTATAGTTTATCTGACTGTGCAGTTAGATTAAGGGGTTAAGAGTCTTGCTCAGGTGCCCAGCAGTGGCAGATTGGTGGTGCTGTCGATTTCAATCAGCAGTCCAACCTCTTAATCGATGCGCTACCACTTCCTGATATGTTTTATAGGCTTTAGAGGCAGAGTTATAATATTGTACACTGATATCTTAGTGAAGAAAACACTGATGTAATCAGATCTCACTGACTTTCTAACAGAAAATAAAAGAATTTCTTGTTAATATTTATCATTTCTGCTTGTCATATCGTTTCCTGCTTTTCACAAACACAATTGTGGATTTATAAATCTCTGTTCATCATGTGTGACTCTGCAGGTGGATTCGGTGGTTTTATAGCTCTTTATCCTGAGCTGTGTGTCAGTGCACCAGGGGTTTGTGGGAGTCAAACGACTCTAAACGACTCAGAGTCGAGAGTCTCTGGCAGGACGACGCCCCTTTACGACCAGGTACACAAACATCAACGTTTAGTATTTCACACACAATAACTACAAAAAAAACCAAAAACAAATCCAGCTTTGGTGCTAAGAAATAAAAAGGTTTGGAGTATAAATGATGTCATTACACTCATTAAATATTTGTTTTATTTGTTTTAAATGTTTTATGTATTTGCAATATTTTTGCGGTATTAAAATTATCATGAGTTATAACAGCCAATCAGTTTCCAGTATGCAAATGCAGTCAGTGTAACACCAGGTAAAGTTTTTTTAGGGTTTGGTATTTGCATAATCATGTGACATCATTTATCTCAATTTGCATATTTTGTATCACCAAAATGGGTAAAGTTTTGTAGGGTTTCCTATTTGCATAATCATGTGACATCATTGATTTTAATTTGCATATTTATTATCACCAAAATGGGTAGTTTTCTCTGGGTTTCTTATTTGCATAATCATGTGATATCATTCATCTTAATTAGCATATTTATTTATATTCATTTAAATCTTTTTTTATAGTGAAGGATGATTTTTTTTTTCTGATTATTTTTTTATTTAATATATAAACGGATCTTATGGTCTAAACATCTTACGTTGTATGTGTGTTTGTTTGGTTTTATAGGGTGGTCCTGTAGAAATCTTGCCGTTTCTATTTCTGGGCAGCGCGCATCATTCGTCTCAGAGGGAACTCCTGCGACGCTGCGGAATCACAGCCGTCCTCAACGTCTCCTCGTCCTGTCCCAACCTGTTTGAGAACGAGCTGAACTACATGACTCTGAGAGTGGAGGACAGCATGGCAGCGGACATTCGGGTGCTTTTCCCCCAGGCCATCCACTTCATCGGTAAACGCCAGTTTTAGGATTTTATCACATCCTGTGTGTTTAAAGTCCAACAGAATGCCATTAACACACGTCCTGTAACACACAGCAGCAGCAGAGGGGTTATTTACTGGGGTAATTAAAGCACAATCAACTATTTATGTTAAATATATATATATAAAATAAATGTTTATTATCCTGTTCTTTTTATATCAGTACAGTCTAGAGCTTTTCTAATGGGCCCAAATCCTGAACAGAGATCAACATTTGTAAATGTATTTGTTAAAGCACACACACACACACACACACACACACACACACACAGATAGAGGAGGACGGTGGAAGTAGGATGTAATCCTGGATTTAACATCCTTGATTAATCCTAAATCAACATTTCATTTAAACAGTCATAACCATCTGATGTCATCAGTGTGTGTCGTTACACTCCACACGTGTCGTTACACAACATAACATGCTGTACTGAACAATCGTATATATAACATGTATGTGTAGTTTAGTTAATGTGAACATATCCTGTGTGTGTGTGTGTGTGTGTGTGTGTGTGTGTGTGTGTGTGTGTGTGTGTGTGTGTGTGTGTGTGTGTGTGTGTGTGTGCATGAATGTAATTGTTAAATGTTTAAAGGTTGTGATTTAATGAAATAATGTTGAATCCCGGCTCCCAAAAACACCGCAATTTTTTTTGTTACATGTTTTTAAATAAGAAAAATAAACGTATAAATAACGAATATTGTATAAAAAAAACAATAGAATAAGGTGGAACTGGAATAAACTGGTTTTATGAAGTATAATGTACAGCATTTACCTTGGAGATCAGACGACTCCACTTGCTAACGCGCATGTCTGACTAGCTATCGAGTGAGACACGGGACGCTGGGCGGATGTTACGGCGTTTACTGTGGCGTTCGCTACGCTAACTAGCGGTTGGATGTCTGAAGCTGCCTCGTAACCAGAATTTTAGCTCGTAACTCAAAGCAAAAAAATGTCTGTTTTACCATTGTATAATCATGTCCTCTTTATTTTACAGACTCAGTGAAAGAAAATGGCGGTCGAGTTCTGGTCCACTGTCAGGCTGGCATCTCTCGCTCGGCAACCATCTGTCTGGCGTATCTGATTCACGCCCGGCGCGTGAGCCTAAACGAGGCCTTCGAGTTTGTGAAGCGCCGCCGAAACGTCATCTCCCCAAACCTGGGTTTCATGGGCCAACTTCTGCAGTTCGAGACGGACGTTCTGTGTCCTTACACGGTTCTTGACTCAGAGGACGGTGCCACCACATTTCAATACCTCTGCTCAGACAACACTGACCTCTCATGAGCTTTTATCAAGACCTGGGACACACTTTATACCGTGAAATCGGTCTTTTATGATATTCAGTGAAGAAACATTTCCGTATTTAGACCATCATGACATGTTTACGTGAGACGCATGTGGACGTATTCAGTCTACAGGCTGAAGAGCACTAAGCCGATACCTGCACTAAACCCTGCACTATTTTATCCAGTGTGTTTATTATAGAACAGCAGGAAAACCTAACCGAAAAAACATCTGGACAAACTACTGCGATAAATAAAAAAATATTCCGTTTGGCTGAAGAACCAGGAAGGACGTTATTGCTAGCCGAAGCCGCTGAGTTAAAGATTTACTGGTGCTAAAAAAAAAATCACATTAAACATGTCTCCATATTTTTATTAATTTATCAGAGAAACATCAGACACACCGTCACCAGACAGACTTAGCTTCGTGTAGCTCCATCAGGACTGTTGATGTTGCCCCCTAGTGGTCCGAGTTTAGAAACTGGTAAAATCCTAGGTTTTGTGACTAGATAGCAAACAATGATTTGTCTTTTATCTGTTACACAATAACTTATATATAACACACACACACACACACACTTTCATACTGGTCTGATTTTCGTGACGACAAATAAAGTCATCTGTCCAGGTGGACGTCAAGATGCAAATACAGAGAAGAAGAAAGTCGTCTCCGACCATCTTTAACCCTACAGACACTGATCACTCGACACCAACTCCGTCACTGAAACTGAACTATGATTGGTTTATTTCAAATGACAACTCAGGAAACAATTAGTGGTTAAGGGCCTAACTCAGGGGCCCTGTGGTGGTAACTTAGTTAGCGGTACAACCCCATAACCACTGTGCTACCAATTCCACTTTTATTTTTAATGTTACTAATCCAAAAGGTCATGTAAAAATTTGGTAGTTTTTGTGTTGTAATTATTGTCAAGCTCTTAAACGCTGCACTTTATCTGTAAATAATTGTGTGATTATTTGTATATTAGTGTAGAATAAACCGTTGTGTCCATTTGTCTATTAAAAGTTAAATTATAAACACAAGGTGTCCTTAAATCCATCCATCCATTCATTTATTCATCCATCTTCTATACCCGCTTATTCCCTAATTCGGGGTCACAGGGATCTGCTGGAGTCTATCCCAGCCGTCTCTGACTCACACTCACTCTTATGAGGCAATTTAGAATCACCAATCAATTTAACATAAATGTTTTTGGACTGTGGGAGGAAACCGGAGAACCCGGAGTAAACACACATAAGAACCCACAGGGAGAACATACAAACTCCACACAGAAACACTCCTACAGGGGAATCGAACCTGGGACCTTCTAACCACTAAGACACTGTGCTGCCCCCATTAAATCCAGATTATTATTATTATTATTATTATTATTATATGATGTTAAGAAGAGACAGTGTGAGACAGTGATGATATTTATCTTCTATTTTACGAGTTTAGAAAAAAAAAAACAAATAAAATTAAGAATAAAGTTAAAGGGTTGAGATTTTAATCTAGAATTCGCAAATACACAAAATCATCCATGTAAATGACATGAAGGACATTTTATTGATTGCGAAAAAATTAATGATTCCCTCTTTATCGTTTTTATGCACTAATTCTGTGGAACTGGGTTTGTTTGGGTTCTTTTTCTCAGGAACTTTAGCTGATGTAAATCCACACTGAACTACATCACCCATCATCCCGCACACATCACATCACATCACATGATCCAGACGACGCGCATGTCACGACCACCCAATTTCCCTCACCTGTTACCTGTTTCAACCGGAAGATAACTTTGGGGTTTTTTTTCTTTAATTCTAGTTAATTTTATTCAAATAAATAATTTTTCTTCTCTAAACACAACATAAACATATATAAACTATTAATAACAAGTAATTAAAAGTATTATTATATCAATGTTTATATCCTAACATTTAGACAACTTTTTCCTACTGCCAATTCTTTCTTTAAAATAAATAAATAAAATGACACTTTAATTGATGTAGAATTAGTCTTTATTATGTGGCGCCCCTGCTGTGTTAGTCTATTTAAAAAAAAAAAAAACAAAAAAAAAAAACAGGAAAAACTGACCATATAAGGACATTGTGGCAGTAAACTAGGGCAGACGGCGGGACAATGTGGACAGAATGAGAGCAGGACGGGGGACCCACATGGATTTATTTCTCTAACAACAGGACAAAATCTCCAAAGGAGAAAAAGAGCAGCTGAACATCTCAAGTTTGGCCTGTTGGTGTCGCTAAAGCGTCATGGGGTTTTTTTATTTCTAAGCATTTTATTCTAAGAGGTTTAATTTATTATCACAGCTGTAGGTGTTATTCTGTATAACCACTTTATTCTCTTATAAAATATAGAAATTGTTATAAAACAATATATTATAATCCCTGAGATTTATTAATATATTTATCATATTAAGTATATTTATATATTATATATATTTTATATTATATATATTATAATATATACTATAAAAAATATATATATAAAGGAAAGAGCAGCAATAGTCTCTTGTTTATACATCCAGGTGGGGTCGTAAGTGATTATAAATCTAATGATACACACACATTTTTAATTTTTTTCTAATTTATGCTCCTACAAAATATACATTTTAGCAAGAAAATTCCTCAAATTGTCCCTTTTAAATAGGAGGGCCTGTTATGTGACAGGGTGGGCCTGGCTCCATTATGTGACAGGGTGGGCCCAGCCCACCAGAGCCCCTTTCCTTATTGATCCAGGCCCGGTCAAAAGTGTTTTGAAAGACAAGCAGTGTAAAGTAATATTAGGGAACGTGATAGCACACACTGGTTAAGGTGTTGGACTACTAATTGGAAAATCAGGGTTCGATTCCCAGCACCACCCAGTTCCCACTTCTGGGCCCCTGGGCAAGGCCCTTAACCCCTAATTGCTTGGCCAAATGCCGTAAAT
>VCAZ01000071.1:970000-972500 GCA_005784505.1 Bagarius yarrelli
AGGCGTGTGAAGGAAGAGAATGGACTTACAGGGAGTAGAGGAGAGACAGAGAATGGAATGTAAAGTTTCCAGGACACGTGAATGCAACAGCGGGACACGATTTCAGCCATGATCTCCGCGTGCCTCGATTTCATCTGTGACCTGCAGACCTGACGCCACAAAATCCAGTACCGGTTCTTGTATAGACTTTGATGTAAGACTGCTTTTCAGAATCTGTGAGCGGAATTGATTTCCAAGCACAAGAATGACCCAGACTTTCGGAACAGACCATAATGTCAGCGGCAACTTAACGTCAACTTCCAGGGAGAGCATGACTTTATCGCCGTATTCACCTGAAGCGACGGCAGCCTTCGCCACGGCGATTGCTCTGATGATCGTCTTCACCATCGTGGGAAATATTTTAGTCATCATCGCTGTACTGACTAGTCGTTCTTTAAGGGGGCCACAGAACCTCTTCCTGGTTTCGCTGGCTGCGGCGGACATCCTGGTGGCTACGTTGATTATCCCGTTCTCGCTGGCCAATGAGCTGATGGGCTACTGGTATTTCCGCTCAGTGTGGTGCGAGATCTACCTGGCGCTAGATGTGCTCTTCTGCACGTCCTCCATTGTCCACCTGTGTGCCATCAGCTTGGACCGCTACTTGTCCATATCACGTGCCGTGACTTACGGGGCCCAGAGAACGCCACGCCGCATCAAATGTGCCATCTTGATCGTTTGGCTCATCTCAGCTGTTATCTCTTTTCCACCGCTGCTCTCGATGAACAAGAACCAGGGGAACCCCAGTTCTTCTGAGGGACCTCATTGCCAGCTCAACAACGAGCGCTGGTACATTCTCTACTCCACTATCGGCTCCTTCTTCGCCCCCTGCCTAATCATGATCCTCGTTTACATGCGCATTTATCAGATCGCCAAGCAGCGCACGAGATGTCCACCGGGGGAGCCGAGAAAAGAGATCCCTGCCGGCGCCATAACTCCAAAAGACAGAGCTTTCCAAAACGGACGGGAAGATGGCACGACTTCTTCCACGCCGAGGCCGCCCGCTCTCACCATGCCGCAAGCTGAGGCCACAAACTGTCCAAGCACCGAGACTCTTCATCCTCCTCTTTCTCCTACCAAAGACATGAGTTTCAGCATTCCCACCCCTCCTCCTGTCCAATCTCCTTCCATTTCTCCTTCTATCTCCTTCATGCGAAAACAAGGCGCAGAAACCAACAAGCCCAAGAAAGCAAAAAAAGGAAAACGCAACCAGAAAATACCCGACAACAACAACGGCGAGAGCTCCAGCTCCGATTCAGACACAGAGCACGGAGAACCGGGTGTCGAGATTCCCGTGACTTCAGGTGCTGAACTCGATCCTGGTGCTCACTCACCAGCCACCGTCCAAAAGTACAGAGACATGATCACTACCGCCAAGGGCACGAAGCTGGCTGCAGGGAAGCTCAAGCAGGACGGGACTCCTAACTCGGCTCGCCGTAAGGCCATGGTGAACCGGGAAAAGCGCTTCACCTTTGTGCTGGCGGTGGTGATCGGTGTGTTCGTCGTCTGCTGGTTCCCTTTCTTTTTTTCCTACAGCCTGCAAGCCGTGTGTCCCAAATCGTGCGAGTTGCCCAAGCCGGTTTTTACGTTCTTCTTCTGGATCGGCTACTGCAACAGCTGCCTCAACCCAGTCATCTACACTATCTTCAACAAGGACTTCCGCAGAGCCTTTAAAAAAATTCTCTGCAAAAACACCAAGGGTACTTTTTTTTAACAAGCACCTGGAATTAAAAAAAAAGACTTTTGAAATAGAGAAAAAGCACAATTTCTTGTAAATACGAGACTTTTTGTAAAGCACATGATGATGTTTTTGATCAACGTCGGGTGACAGAGTCAGACTGTGAATCCATGCGGACTATTAGAGGTTTACAGCATTTCATCGCTTTTACACCACGAAAATCACAGCAGAGAGTGAATCGAACTCAAACTGTGCGTCTCGGACACTCGCATTAAACAGAATTGATAACAGGTGAACGGCGCAATTGTGTTCCGCTGTGCATCTTTTGCCTTTCTAAGGATCTCTGCCCTCAGGGATTGTACGTGCATGAGATTCAATCAGGCTTATGTAATCCGCACCTAAACACTCGGGAGAGAGAGAGAGAGAGAGAGAGAAAAAATACAAGGACCACCAATTCTCCTTTTCAATACCTGACAAGCTTTAATCCTGCAGTACAAAGAAAGAATATGGGCCGAGGGACGAAGCTCTCATATGGAACACCTTGCCTGAGGCTATGTGCATCACCCAAGTACACAAATTGATCTTAAAAGCAGAAAAAGTTGCAGGTATCACCTGGGTGATTTATATCATTTCAGTTTAAAGCGGTTTGGTAACGCAGACACGTTCTCTCGAATCCTCGGAGGAAAAGTTTGATCCTCTTGGCCTCCTCTTTGCTAATGCAGTAAACATGGATGCAAGAGCTTTAGAGTAGATAAGGGATTCGTAAGCGTGCCTTTGATTATAACT
>VCAZ01000071.1:977500-980000 GCA_005784505.1 Bagarius yarrelli
GCTAATTGCGTACGATATTGATTAAAGGCTCTGGATTCAAACCCCACCACTACCAAGCTGCCACTGGTGGGCCCTTGAGTAAGGCCCCTAATCCCCAACTGTTCAGTTTGCTAAAACATTACATAAATGGATAAGGATGTCTGTTAAATGCCAAAAATGTGCCCTGTGTTGGGTTCTCATGCCATCCAGGCTGTCCCTTGCCATGTACTCTGTGTCCCCTGAGACAGCAGACGTCCCATGCGAATCTGTGTAGGATTAATGGTAAGGAAAATGGATGTTTCATAAAGACCAGCGTTTCCCTGTCAAGCTGAGAATTCTTATTTACTAAAAAATCCAGCAAAAAAAAAGTGTTTTTTATCATTGATTCCACCTTAAACTGTCTTTTCTTGCGATTGACATTAGCAAGCAGACGTAAAGGGAAGGACGGGATAATAATATAGTATTAACTGGGTGTTGACTGATTCTCAGCATAGCAGTGACACTGGGACGGTTGTGCATGTGTGTGTGTGTGTGTGTGCGTGTGTGTGTGTGTGATGTGTCCATCTGTTTTATATTTTCCAAAAATCTTTGACTAGACCACTATTGTAATAATAACACCGAATTCTCAAATCTGATTGGTCAGATAGTGTTGTGTAGTTTATTTCCCATAACAGCAGCTCAGACAAATCACAAGGTTTATACCGTATTAAAGCCCTAATTTTAATATTGTTCTGTTGCTATAGTAACAGCTGATTTACATAAAAGTGGTTGATATGTTGTGCTGCTGATCAGAATGGCATAAGTTCAAGTCCCATCAAATGGTGTCTATATACTTACAGGGAAAGAAAAAAATCTCCAGTGTTAGTGCAAACATTCATCAGTCAAGATATCAAAGCTTTTTTCAGTAAGTGTTTTATTGTTCGTCTGCTGAAAAGCCACGCTGATTTTTTTTTTGTTGTGCATTTAATTGAAGTGCTGAGTTACTTCCTCCAGCCACTTATGCCTGGCACAATCTTTATTAAACTTTGACGATGCTGTAATGAGAGACAGACAAATGCCTGCATGCACAACCCGTCTCTAATCCACTTAGTATTTCAATCACTGCACGTAATCCACACAATTCCCTCGATTTCTTCTTAATATCGCATGCTGCTTGTTTGTTGTTATGTTTATGCAAAGTGCACATTAACTCCAAACTAAAGATAGGGGAGGGGGAGCGAATTTTGGCAGACGCACAGGGACAGGAAGTACAAAGCGTGTTCGGTCACAGCCTCATCACGTACCACAAATCATCATCTCGGACACGACTCTATCTTAATCCGCTGAGGAAAGCTTGATTTAGCACACGTTTAAACCCCACGGTATTCACTGTCCCTTCTGTGTAAAGAGCTGGGGATCTGTTGATTTAACCCTTACAGTGTTTAACCCTTACTGTACGACACACAACTGATATCTACAAAGTGAAAGAAAGAGTTTAGATCAATAATTCATGTGAATGTTTTTCTTCTGGTAGCTAATAAAGTAGAACGTTGTTTTCACATCTACCAACGTTCCATGCAACCTTTACCAGAAAGTTTACGTAACGTTCATTTTTAACATATTATTAAATGTAAACTTAAAGGTACAATAAGTGATAGTCTTCATAAACATTTTTGTTCTGCTAGTTGAAATTCTCTTTACATCCTAATAGCACTCGTTGAGTTAATTGTTAAATTATATATATTGGAAGTCGTTCATTATTATAGTCTTTCCTACCTGCCCATCAACATATTTATGTGATTAAATCTGAAACACACTTCATGTTTCGCTGTGCATAGGCAGAAGATCACACCAGGTTCTATCTCTGTTATGACATATAATCAACAGTTAAACTTTTGATACATGTCACCTGGTCTGATTGATCCTGTTTGGTTAAAACTTAGAAGTGTAAAGAGTTGAGGGTGGTGGGGGTTGCATAATGCTGTGGGGAGATTATTGAATGCCTTTATTGCATGGCCTTATTATTATTTATTTAACTCAATTTCAATCTTGGTAGTCTTTCATTCTGTGGTGCATTTTAAAGAGTGACTTTGGTGTTAGAGGTACATTCAAGCACTATTATAAAAAGTTCATAAGTATTAAAATCATGTCCTTATATATATATTTAAGCTGAACATGTTCCTTTAAACTGCCTTTGGCTTTTGTCTGCTTCCAGCTGAAGCGCTGCATGTGATGATTTGACGCGTTGCAGGGATTTTTTTAATCGGCTTGGTGGGTTGCCTTGAGTCATAAAGGATTTAGTAAATTTGCCTGTCTGGTAAAATCAGTGTTTGTTTATGACGACGTTCCTGCTACACATATATACATATATACACCAGGAGCGATAACTAGCGACAACAAACACTCTACTAAGATTTTTTCCACACATACTGATTTTAGATATACAAACATCTAAGTTAAATGCTAAGCTAAAACAGGTTATTTTTTAAATTAAAAAATAATATCTGGGGGGGTGTTTTTGGTTCAGATTCGTCGTGTGACG